>CM056055.1:87325091-87717591 GCA_029574335.1 Rana kukunoris | reverse complement strand
GTCTGCTACGGCTCAGTTTCAGAGGTCAGACTCACTGTTTGTGTCGGTGGCTGGTCCAAAGAAGGGCCTGGCGGTCTCGTCGGCCACCATTTCTCGGTCAGACAGATCTGTGAATCAGACTAACGCCCTAAAAGGGCAGGCGCCTCCCTTTCCTGTCACAGTGCCTTCGACCAGGGCAATAGATGCCTCCTGGGCCCTCCAACATCAAGCGTCTGTCTCACAGGTGTGTAAGGCGGCGACCTGGTCATCCGTTCACACTTTCACTAAGTTTTACAACCGCAGATGTGCATGCATCTGCGGATGCTTGCTTCGGCCGCAAAGTTTTGCAGGCGGCCATTTAAGGTTACAACTCCTCCGTTGAGGAGCTCTGTTTGTTTTGGGGGGGAAGTTGGTTTGCTTGCTGTGCCCATCCCTTGTTTTTTTGACACTGCTTGGGGACGTCTTTACAGTCAAGAATAAAGGAGCTGTGTCTGTGCATGAACGAAAGAGAAAATAGGATTTTTGTACTCACCGTAAAATCCTTTTCTCTGAAATTCATGGACGGACACAGCACCCACCCCTCCTTTTTATGTTTGTACTGCTTTTTGAGGAACTGAGCTGCTAGATGCAGAGTGAGGGGTTATAGCCAGAAAGACCGCACCTTGGGCGGTACTGTTCAGCTTTGCTGCTGTTACATGTTTTTAACTATTTAACATGTCTGCCTAGTCCTCTCCTGATAGACGGCATATAAACACTACTGTCAAGAATAAAGGATCTGTGTCCGTCCATTAACTTCAAAGAAAAGGATTTTATGGTGCGTACAAAAATCGTATTTCTCTTTTCTTTCTCACGCTTTATTTTCTCACGTTAGCTCCTCGCTCGCTCTTCTCTAGCTCGCTCTTTTCGATTTCTTTCTCTTGCTTGCTCGCTCTTCTCTAGCTCGCTCTTTTTCTCGCTCGCTCGCTCTTTTTCTCTTTCTTTATCTCGCTTGCTTATCTCTCTCTCTCTTTTTTTCTCTTTATCTATCTCGCTCGCTCTTCTCTTTCACTGGCTCTTTGTTCGCTCATGCTCTCTCTTCCGATAAATGGTTTTTAATTATTATAAACCATGAAAATGTTGTGTTTTTTTTATTTTATTTTTTTATTATCTTATGTATCCTAAAAAATTATAGATTTATTTAAATGTTGTATGTATTTTGTTTTTTATTTTAGTTTTTTTGTTTTATATCTTCTCTTTATTCTCTTGCTCGCTCGAATATTTTTGTATTGCTTTATCTCTCCCTCTCCTCTCACTCGCTGTTCTCTAGCTCGCTCTTTTACTATTCTCTTTATTTATCTTGCTTTTTTCTCTTAATCTAGCTCGCTCTCCTCTCGCTCTTTACTTTATCTCATGCTCGCTCTTTACTCTTGCTAGCGCTTTTCTTTTTCTCTTTATTTATCTCGCTTGCTCTTCTTTTTGCTTGCTCTTTTTTTTTTTTATCTCGCTCGCTTGCTCTTTCCTTTTGCTTTATCTCGTTCGATCCTTTATTTTTCTATTTCTTTATCTCGCTCTTCTCTTGCTTGCTCTTCTCTTTCTTTTGCTTGCTTTTTTCTTTTTCTCTTTCCTTAGCTCTCTTTTTTTTATCTCGCTCTAGATCCTTTTCTTTATCTTAATCTTGCTCGCTCTATAGATGAAAAGATAAAATTAAGGGAACACTTATGCCCTGAGATTCAGATTTTCTTATATTTACTTTTCCTGTCTGGAAAACACTCAATCTTTCTAAGATAAAGGACAAGGACATAGGAATAACATAGACGCCACCTAAGGCGCAAGCCCTCACACATAGGACGACGCTCAATACCGTTAATACGGTGAGTGTTTTGTAGCAGGATAGCTAACATTAGCAAAGGGGGATCTCCCATCCGACCACAGTGGGAGATTGTTCTCCCCCCCCCTTTTTTTTTCTTCTCTCTCACCTCCCTCCCCCCAACCACTCCCCCTCATGGTCTACCTTCCCCACTATAAGTATAATAAAAATCCAGGTGGGGAAACAGGAAAGGAGAATGGAAGCACTAAATATACTATCACTGAACGGAAAGGGATTAAACACACCCGAAAAAAGGAGGGTACTTATGGAGGACCTGCAAAGATTGGGAGTAGACATGGCATACATACAGGAAACACATTTTAAAGAAGATAAAACTCCCATTCTAAAGAATAGAATATATCCAACAGTATACCACGCGACAAATCAGGAGGCTAAGTGCAAGGGGGTGTCTATCCTGATAGCAGGGAGAATTAAATGGACATATGTAGACGCTTTGAGAGACCTGAGAGGAAGATATATATTTGTGAAAGGCAGGATAGGGGAAGTGGGGGTAACATTTGCCACGGTATATGTACCAAATGAACGACGGGACATCTTCCTAGGTAAAACGCTCACGGGTCTGCAAGATTTTACAGAAGGCCATCTGATCCTGGGAGGGGACCTGAATATCCCGCTAGCTCCTAAAGAGGATACATCATCCGGGAAGTCATCTATCCCGCATGGTGTGAGAAACCGTACCATCCAAACTCTGCATAAAAACCAGTTGATCGATATATGGAGGCTGCTACATAACAAAGAAAAAGATTACACGTTCTATTCTGTCCCACATAAAACATACTCTCGTATAGACCTTTTCTTAATCCCACACGCCCAACTGCACTCAGTACGATCGGCTAAAATAGGACATACTACATGGTCAGATCACGCACCGATCTTCCTGGAGTATGAGATACAAGATCTAAGACAGACTAGACCAAACCAATGGAGACTAAATGAAAGCTTGTTGCAGGATAAAAAGGTGCTAGAGGATGTAATCCAAGAGCTGGAGTTTTACTTCAGCACTAATGATACCCCAGAACGCGACCCAGGCGTTGTCTGGGAAGCACATAAGGCAGTTATCAGAGGTGTGTTAATTAAGCATGGATCTAGAATAAAAAGGAAACGTACTGAAAAACTAAAAAGGTTTTTGGAAGAACTAGCCATCCTAGAGAGCAGACATAAGCAAACAAGATCAACTAGAGTTGAAGTAGAGATGGTTAGGAAGAGAACGGAAATTACAGATCTACTGTACTACAAAGCTAAAGCAGCAATACAGAGATGCAAGAAGTTTACATACGAATCAGGTGATAAGTGCGGGAAAAGACTTGCTAGACTATTACGAGAACAGAAAATAAGCAATTATATCCCACAGATTAGGCCACCAAAGAAACCGAAGGTCACTAAGCCAAACGAAATAGCCAAAGAGTTTCAAAAATATTACTGCTCCCTTTATAATATACAGAGTAAACACCCGACCCTAGACCAGATAGATCGGTATCTGAAAGAATCAGATATTCCAAGACTATCAGAATTAGACAAAGACAGCTTAGATGCCCCTATAACTGAAGAGGAACTAAAAATGGCAGTAAGTTCAATTAAAATGGGGAAAGCTCCGGGACCAGATGGCTACACGTGTCAATATTATAAAATTCTGTTCCCCTCGCTATCGAAATACATGACTAAACTATTTAATGCGCTGGGGACAGCGGCTAACTTAATGAAAGAAACCTTATTAGCTTACATTTCGGTTATACCAAAAGAGGGGAAAGATCTGGAAGTATGCGGAAGCTACCGGCCGATCTCTTTGTTAAACTTAGACGTGAAGATTTTTGCCAAGGTCCTGGCAAACAGGATACAACAGCATATCCCAGATCTGATACATCTGGACCAGGTGGGATTCGTCCCTACACAGGAGGCACGCGACAATACTATTCAAGCCATCAACCTGGTACAGATAGCGAACATAACTCAGACGCAATGTGTGTTCCTAAATACAGACGCAGAGAAGGCCTTTGACAGGGTGAATTGTAGTTTCATGCAGGCAGTCTTACAACACGGAGGCTTTGGAAATAAAATAATAAAATGGATATTCTCCATGTATTCAGGCCTAACAGCCCAGGTAAGGGCTAACAGAATATTATCAGAGCCCCTACAGATATCGAATGGAACTAGACAGGGCTGCCCCCTATCTCCACTCCTCTTCGCCCTGTCACTAGAGCCATTTCTGTGTACTCTGCAAAATGACAGCATATGACAGCATATGCAGATGATATGTTGTTTACCCTCACTAATCCGTTGATCTCAATTCCGAATTTGATGAAGGAATTTGAGAAATATGGATCTCTTTCGAATTTAAGCATCAATTTCAATAAGTCAGAAGCAATGGGAGTCAATGTCCCACAAACATCTATAACTCATCTAAAGCAAACATTTAAGTTCAAATGGACTGATAGAGCATTGACATATCTCGGCATACAATTACCAGGGAAAGTGGACAAGATTTTTGATCTAAATTTTCCACCATTATTGCAAAAGGTGAAGCTATTGCTTGACAAATGGAACCAAGGGTTTCATACCTGGTTGGGCAGATGCAATATCATCAAGATGAGTATACTCCTGAAAATCCTCTACTTACTACAAACACTTCCAATACACATCCCAGTGCAGTATTTTAAACAATGTCAGAGAGTTATCTTTGAGTTTGTATGGGCACACAAAAATCCCAGGATACAAAGGAGACAATTAATGTACACCAAACAACAGGGAGGACTGGGGGTCCCAGACATAAGGAAGTACTACTATGCCGTACACCTGAGTAGGTTAATAGATTGGAACAGGCATTCAGGTACAAAATTATGGGTACAAATAGAACTGTCCCAATCCAAAGTACCATTAGAAAGAGCACCATGGTGGTTTGCCTCACTACCTAAAGAAACAAATAAGAACCCAATATGGGGAAATACAGTGAAGATATGTGCAGTAGTACTTCCTATGATTGGTATTGACCCCCAGGACCTCCCCACTATACCCGGTAATAGGTAACCCTTTGTTCCCGATGGGATATCAAGAAGGGGCCTTTCAGACACCTACGGGACAGAACACACGCAGGTGGCTGACTTTATTCAAATGGGAAAATGGGTTACCATAGTCGATCTGATGGAACAAGGGAATGTATTTTGTCTAAAGTTTTGGAACGCACTTTAGAAGGCTCACTTCTTGAACACATTACCAAACCCGGAGGTTTTTGAGAGACCACTTACGAGATTTGAGAAAATGTGTAGTGAGAGGGGAACATTGTTACATACCCTATCGAGGAGTTACGAAATATTAGTACGATCAGGGAGTTGCCCCCGAAGTGTGTCCAAGACTGGGAACGGGAACTAAAAAAGACATTCAATACGGAGCAACGGCAACGTATGTACAAACGAACGCATGAAACTTCAATTTGCGCGCGGACCCAAGAGACAAATTATAAGATCTTTGCAAGATGGTACAGGACACCAGAAAGACTAAATAAAATCTTCTTAGAAGTGTCAGATAAATGTTGGAGGTGCCAAGGAAGCAAAGGAACGATGCTGCATATATTCTGGGATTGTCCCTTGTTAAAGAGTTTTTGGTTAGATATCAAAAGGGCCCTCCAATTCTGCTCAGAATATGAGATACCTGAAGATCCAGAATTTTATCTCTTACATATGAACCAAATCCCAGAAAAAGTATATAGAGAGATAAGCATACGCCACCTATTAGATGCGGCCAAAAACTGCATAACGAAGTGGAAATCACCAGCCCCACCAACTATAGACATGTGGATAAATAAGGTGAAAGAAATTAGTAAGTTAGAAGAACTTGTACTGACAGCACGACATCAACAAGAAAGATACTTAAAAACATGGGGGTAGATTCATGTAGATCAGCGGATCTTTTGATCCGCGTGATCTATCTTATTTACGATCCGCCTGCGCCAGTTTTTGAGGCAAGTGCTGTATTCAGAAAGCACTTGCCTCGTAATTAGCCCTGGCGGATCGTAAATCCCCCGGCGGAATGCAAATTCCGCGGCTAGGGGGAGTTTACTATTTAAATCACGCGCGTCCCCGCGCCGATCGTACTGCGCATGCGCCGCCAACTAAATTTCCCTGCGTGCATTGCTTTAAATGACGTCGCAAGGACGTCATTGTTTTCGACGTTAACGCAATTAACGTATGGCCGTATTCCCGGACGACTTACGTAAACGACGTAAAAAATTCAAAACTCGACGTGGGAACGACGGCCATACTTAACATAGGATCCGCCGCACTTACCCCGCATATAGCAGGGGTAACGATCCGCCGGAAAAAGCCGAACGCAAACGACGTAAAAAAAAAGCGACGGCCGGGCATTCGGTTCTGAATCGGCGGTTCTCCTCATTTGCATATTTGTTGCGTAGAAAAAAAGAAGCACCACCTAGCGGACGGCGGAAGAATGCAGCCTAAGAACCGACAGTGTAACTCACTTACACCAGTCGGCTCTAAGGGAGATCTATGCGGAACCTGATTCGAGGAATCAGCCGCATAGATCCGATCGTCGGATCTCACAGATCCGACGGTGTATCAGTAGATACACCGTCGGATCTCTACATGAATCTACCCCATGGTCTTCCTGGGAATCCTTCCTGGTATCTAGGGTAGTGACGTAAGGGGAACTATTATAGAGAGGGATAGGTACAAAGGGAGGATAATAGGGAGGGGAGGGATCTCTCCTTTCCATCCCCTTTTTATTTTATTATTATTATATATTATTTCTCTGTTTGTCTTCCTCCTTTTTTTTTTTTGTGGTTTTCCCTCTTTTTTGTTGTTGTGCGTGTTTCAGGTAGTGTCGTTTTTTCCCCCAGATAACCAGGTGGTGGGAGGGTTTAAATAGGGCTGGGAAGTACGGATGACGATGACCAAGGTTTAAAGGGGCACACGACAGTATGTACTGTATTGTTGTATATTATATGTTTAGTTGTATTACCTGTACATGTATTATTTTATTTTTAAATTAAAAAAAGACTTAAATCTAAAAAAAAAAAAAAAAAAGATAAAATTACGCAGCAGGGAATATCTTTCTTGCTGGTGCTATATGTTTGTCAGGTGAAAGCTATGAAAAGGTCAAAGATGTATGATCTATGTGGGATTTCGATGTTTGGGAAATCGTCATATATTAGAGCAAAAAAACATTACATTTTTCCTTCCATTGACTAATTGGAATGAAAATTGTAAACTGGTTAAACAAGAATTGACAGGAACTTCATTTTTCTCATAGGGGATGGGCAATGTGACAGCCCTGGGTTTTGTGCGAAGTATACAACTTATACTTTTATGAATATATATTCCAAAAAAAATCTGAATTTTGGTGCAGGTGTCCCAAACTACATCCTCTGTTGCCATGGAAAAATTGGGTTTTACCCAAAGTCTAGATAGAATTATGGAAAATTATTTTGATGCTCAATTTGTAGGCACTGATAGACACATGGGAATTTGAAAACTATTGACTACCCCAAAATATGAAAAAAAATAATCATCAATTCGATATTTGGCTATATGTAAAAAGAAAATTGATGCAAATCTCAAAAAAAAAAAAAAAAAAGAAAATCATCCAATTTTGCAGTGGATTGGACCCATACTGAACCATTTCTATTGGTGTAGCAGAAATTGTGATGGAAAAGAGGAGGTTTTTTAAAAAAAACTATGGGAATATCTGCTACATCATGTAGTGAATGAGCATATGTGGAAAGTTTGAGAAATACTACATCATATAAACTCAATGTTCAAATGTTTCCTAAAGTTCCATGGCTTACAAAAAAAACACCATGAAACCATGGGTGGACCACACCGCATGAAAAAAATATATATAAAAAGTGAATGCATAAATACCAGCAGGCATTTAGAACCAGTCTCCATCACACAACACAATGAAATTAATAAGACAACGTTGTCTATATAAAAAAAATACGACTGCATCATAAAAACCAGTATATTGGTTGAAAAATGTCCGGTTTAATATCACTGCCATGAAGTTCTGATCGTCACTGGCTGACTGCATCACATGGATGGATGCATGCCTCTGCATGCGCTTAGATGAGTTCTGCTAACACACCCTTTAAGCCTGTTCCTGATATGCTTGTCTAAGCTGTGCAATCAGCAGGAAAAGGCAGCCACCACCAACCAGGAAGTGTGTCCAGGATATCCATGCTCCTTTAAGCCAACAGACAGCAGGTGATCCTATCCCCTAAATGGAGGTGACTGTATCCTGCCGGTGATGTAAAATGTCATCGGACCTATGAAAACCTCGGACCCACGTGACTTCCGGTGCTCGTACGTCAGAGCACAGCTGATCGCGGGTGGGCGGGCGGAGGCGGAGCTGAATTCTCCATTACATCACCGCCAGCACCGCCTCCAGCATAGGCTTATTCAGGTCCGATAAAAATATAGACTCGGATGGGCGGGCGGAGGCGGAGCTGGATTCTCAAGTACATCCCTGCCAGCACCGCCTCCAGCCCCGTCCCTAAAGCACAGGCTTCCTGAGGTCCGATAAAACCATAGACTCGGGTGGGCGGACGGAGTCTTGTAAAGCATCAATACCTCAATACCCATCTATAATAACATGTAACATTGTACTGTCAAGAAAATATGTATTTAGGAGGAGAGCTTTAGGTTTGATTTAACTTTGATTTGAAACGTTAACCAAAAACTAAACTTCCGCTCTTCTGTATTTTTTATTTTTTTTTAGGCTCCATGTACACGGGACCATCCTCCTAGCTGTAGGGATTACCCCCACCACCACCATCCTCCCAGCAGCAGGATCACCCCCCCACCACCATCCTCCCAGCACTAGGGATCAGCCCCCCCACCCAACTACCATCCTCCCATCCTCCCAGCTGTAGGGATCAACCCCCCCCCCCACCACCATCCTCCCAGCAGCAGGGATCACCCCCTACAGCTGGGAGGATGGTAGGATGGTAGTTGGGTGGGGGGGGGCTGATCCCTACAGCTGGGAGGATGGTAGTTGGGTGGGGGGGCTGATCCCTAGTGCTGGGAGGATGGTGGTGGGGGGGTGATCCCTGCTGCTGGGAGGATGGTGGTGGTGGGGGTAATCTCTACAGCTAGGAGGATGGTCCCGTGTACATGGAGCCTAAAAAAAAAAAAAAAATACAGAAGAGCGGAAGTTTAGTTTTTGGTTAACGTTTCAAATCAAAGTTAAATCAAACCTAAAGCTCTCCTCCTAAATACATATTTTCTTGACAGTACAATGTTACATGTTATTATAGATGGGTATTGAGGTATTGATGCTTTACAAGACTCCGTCCGCCCACCCGAGTCTATGGTTTTATCGGACCTCAGGAAGCCTGTGCTTTAGGGACGGGGCTGGAGGCGGTGCTGGCAGGGATGTACTTGAGAATCCAGCTCCGCCTCCGCCCGCCCATCCGAGTCTATATTTTTATCGGACCTGAATAAGCCTATGCTGGAGGCGGTGCTGGCGGTGATGTAATGGAGAATTCAGCTCCGCCTCCGCCCGCCCGCCCACCCGAGTCGAGGATTTTCATGGACCGAAAAGGCGTCGGCGCATGCGCGGCGCATGCGCCGTGGACCCGCGATCAGCTGTGCTCTGACGTACGAGCACCGGAAGTCACGTGGGTCCGAGGTTTTCATAGGTCCGATGAAATTTTACATCACCGGCAAAATCTTGGTAAATGTCAAGTGGCGTAGCTGCCTTTGTGTGAGTTGAATGGCCAAATCTTTTTTAAGTTGCGCTGATCATGAAGGGAAACTCTGCGCCAAATTTTAAATTAAAACCCGGCGTAGGTTCCCCTTCAAGAGCCCCAGCTGACTAATAAATTACTTTAAAAACCTGTGTAGTGTGTTTTTTTTTTTACATTTTCCCCCCAGGTGAATGGGTAGGGGTACGATGTGTATTTGTGAAGTGAATTGCGCTAACTTATATTGTTATAAACATTTTACCACAACTGGTCCTGTGAACTTGTTACTCAAAAAAACAAAAAAGTATGTACATGTGTCTATGGTTGTTAGTTAATGTGCAAACAAACAATCAACAAATAATGTGCAATAAATACTAATACAGTGCCCTGTGCCAAACTATAACGTATGGATTTCTCAATCCATCAAAAAACTGTGAAATAAAGCCCCAATTTTTTAAAATATACTGCTATTACAATCCACAGATTGAATGTGCTCCAAGAAAGCAAGAAAATATATATTATATACGAAAAAAATATATAAAAAGTTAAAAAAAAAATATATATACAGTATGTGCTAAGAAAGTCCTTAATAGATATTTCTTGCAATGATGCCCAGCTGAGTTTCCACCTTCACCGCAAATAGTGTCTACACCGTCACCGGATAAAATGGCCACTCACCAGATGGACCCAGAAATCTGCCTTTGGTTCATATGGATAACCACTCCCTCTCTCAGGTTTATCAGCAGTCACTCCCAATGCTTTGGCTGTAGTCTCGTTTTATATCCGCTCATGTAACATATAAAAGACTATCATGGTGTAGTAAATCAAATAATTTATTATGATTAAAACATATAGTTATTCCACTCACATATAAAAGTGCCTAGGAGCCGGCACTGAGCTAATCCAGCCGTAAATAGGAGTATGCAAATGTACGAGTGTGTCCTGGTCCACACGTGTGATGCCTCACTTTGTCGCTTGCGTTCCCAGCCTCGTTATACTCAGGCTGGACATGACGAGCTAGCAATGGTCCCGCAGCCTCTATGCATTTCGCAACTTAATGCGTCATCAGGAAGCTGCGATGTACCCCATGCTCATTCACATAGGTTGGGGGGCCGGTATCTGGGGGTACCCTTATTAAAGGGGTGTCCCGGATTCCGAAAAAAACCCTCGCCCACAGACCCTGACAACCAACGGCCAAGGTTGTCAGGAAGAGGCCCTTGATCCCATCAACATGGGGACAAGGGTGCTTTGGGGTGGGGGGCGCAATGCCCCCCTGCTCCAAAGCACCTACCACCCCATGTTGAGGGCATGCGGCCAAACTTCGGGACTTAAAAATCTCTATAGGCGACGCTTGAATTTTTTTTTTTACAGGTTACCAGTTTAGAGTTACAGAGGAGGTCTAGTGATAGAATTATTGCTCTCGCTCTATCGCAGGCGGCAATACCTCACATGTGTGGTTTGATGGGCGTTTACATATGTGGGCGGGACTTACCTGCACATTCGCTTCTGAGCGCGAGCTACTCAGGACAGAGGCTTTTTATTTATTTACTTTTTTTCATTTTTTTTAGTTTTGCAGTTTTTTTTAGTTTTTATCACTTTTATTCCTATTACAAGGAACGTAAACACCCCTTGTAATAGAAATAGTGTGTGACAGGTCCTCTTTATGGAGAGAGGCGGGATCAATAAGACCCCACATCTCTCTTCCAGGCTGGAAAGAATGAGATCGGGGAAAAAAAATTCACTGATCTCATGCTTTCAGCCGCCATTGTGGCTTTGTTTGTTTTTAAATCTCTAGGCGCCTCGTTCGGCTGCGGATGATTCGTTCTCCGGGCCTTCCGATGGCACAGAGAAGCACCGGATGGCGGTGGTAAGGGGGTTGTCCCCTCCCGCCACCTGTAAGAACGATCAATCGGCGGAACTGCTGCTATGAACGTTTTTATGGAGCGCACAATCGCCGCCTGTAAAAAAGGATATCTGATCCTACTCCCTCTTAGAAAGTAACTCAACAGGCAGCCGCTCCACTCTAGAGTCCCTCTGTACAGTGTTAGAGGTGCTGGCACAGCAGTGTTGGAGGAAGAAAAGAAAACATTCTGTGCGAGCCCCTGATCATCACAGTGCCACTGGCAGTGAGTGTGACCTGTCTGTGTACCTGCGGTTACATTGTTACCTTCCACCACCAGTCTGCCTCTGATGTACCGCTCCGCCTCCGCTAAAGCCAGCCAGCTCTGCCTCTGAGCCTCTGCCCAGTGCTGCCTGTACCCATACGCCGCATGTCCTGTCCCCCCCCCCTCCATCATGGAGGCCGCTCTCTCTCTTCTGTGTTTTTCCTATTGTGGCAGCCAGCGTGAGATGTACAGTACCCTGTCGCCGAGAACCAGAGTGATGAGATCAGGCTGAAAGTACAATAACGGCGGCAGGTACTGTATGTCCCTTAGGGTGGGACCTGGGCCCCATATCCATTTTAAGGCCAATAACTAGAAGATAAGCCAGCCACGTGGGGACTAGCAAAATTAACAAGTCAATTCCTGTAGACTGCAATGGTATAACTTTTGTGACTTTTTTTGTTTTCCCACCCTAACCAGGGGGTGTTTGTCCCGTCTATAATTTTGTAGCATGCTGGATAATGTGATTCATTTTGGACAGGGGTTTGCCTTATTTTCTGCTAGCTGCATTTCTGTTGATCTGAGCATGCCCAGGGACCTGGATTTTTTGATTTTTGCTTTTTGTGTGTGAACAGCACTTGGATGTTTCTGGGCATGCTCATAGAGCGTGTTTTTTGGGTTAGTAATTTAAAGAGGTTGTAAAGTCAAATTTTTTTTCCTTTTCAAATGCAGTCTTGAGGCATATAAGAATAAAAAACGTGATGATTTTTTTTTTTAAAACATTGCTATACTTGTTAAACAGCATCTTGAATGTACCCCTCCGTCAGTCCTGTGTCTGATTTCCCCTCACTTCCTGGTTTGGCAGTGCGCGTTCATAGTGTAAACGTCACTGCCTAATGGGAACTACAGTTCCCATTAGGCTTAGCGGTTCGCGCATGCGCAGAAGCGGTTTTTCGTTTTACACCGCCGGACGAGAACGAGCAATGTTCTCGTGAACTAAGAGCCACACTCCGCCCCTACCTCCCCCAGTATACACCCCTTCCCGCCCCTCTGCCTATACCCTTTCATTTCTCCTCCCTCCTCCCACACATATTGCCGCCTTCTCCTGTCAAAGGGTTGCCACCTGTATGGTTTTGACCCGGACAGTAGGGGTTTAGGAGGCTGTGCCCGGGTTTCCCTCTGCCTCGGACACCATTTTTAGCTGACAGGGGGTACCATGGGGCCTTCTTTTAGGAGCCCCAGCACACAGGGGGACCCGGACAGCAGGGGGATCGGAGCAGCGGGAGGGGGAGGCAATTACAGAGCAATTAAAACACAAGGGAGAGAGAAGCGACAGGCAGCTGCTGGTACAGGAGTTTTTAATAAAATAGTTGCTTAGAAACAATGCACTCACTGTCCATGTCAGAGCTGTAGTAGGCATGTCAGTTGTGAAGTCGGCTGTCCCATTCTCCCCTCTGATCCACGCTGCTGCTTTACTGAATCGCTGGAGGAAGCCAAGGATACAGAGCCGTGGGGAAACTGCAGTGAGCTGTCAGCCTGGGATACTGTGACCAATCAGAGCGTTCCGGAGGCTTAACCACGCCTCCATCATCAGAGGCTGACAGTTCACATGAGTTTCCCAAGGCTCTCTGTTCCCTCCAGCGATTCAGTGGTAAGAGCAGCGTGGATTGGAGGGGAGAATGGGACAGCCGACTTCACAGACTGACATGCCTACTACAGCTCTGACATGAAGAGTGAGTGCATTGTTTATAAGCATCTATTTTATTAAAAACTTCCGTACCAGCAGCTGCCTGTCATCTCTCTCTCTCCCTTTTTGACTCCTCTGTGTTTGCTTCCCCTCTCTCTGTGTTTGCTTCCTCTCTCTCTGTGTTTGCCCCCCCTCTCTCTGTGTTTGCCCCCCCCCTCTCTGTGTTTGCCCCCCCTCTCTGTGTTTGCCCCCCCTCCTCTGTGTTTGCCCTGTCTCTTCTGTAATTGCACCCTTCTTTGTATTTGCAACCCCCTCCTCTGTATCCCCCCCTCCTCTGTATTCCCCCCCTCCTCTGTAATTGCACCCCCATCCTCTGTAATTGCACCCCACGCCCGCTGCTCCTAACCCCCTGCTGTCCAGGCTCCCCTGTGTGCTGGGGCCCTGTGATACCCCCTGTCAGGCTGCCATGGGGGTATTGGAGGCGGGAGGATTTGTGCTGGTAGGGGAAGAAGATTTGTAATAGAAGGGGATGGGGATAATGGCACCCCAATCACGAAGAAAAACTTCTTTAGGATGACAGGCATCCCACAATTCTGTTTATGTGATTTTTGCCGCGATTTGTCGGGTGACAGTCACGGCAAAAATCGCACCGCGGTTGGGGTGCCATGTCGTGCGCCGCTAAAGTGTTCGGGTTTGGCTTGAAGAAAAGGTGGCAACCCTACTCCTCCAGCCCCCAACCTCCCCCAGTATACACCTCTTCCCGCCCCTCTGCCTATGACCATTCATTTCTCCTCCCTCCTCCCATACATATTCCCGCCTCCTCCAGCCCACTAATCCTCGAGGCAATGATAAATATATCATATGCCAATTTATTACATATAAATGAATGACTATATTTAGCTCTCTTGACGACCAGAATCTTGCTCTTGTGTGCCCCCTGCCCAATACTCTGCAATACCAGTGTGCAATGCTCTGCAATACCAGTGTGCAATGCTCTGCGTAACCACGTGCAATACTCTGAAATACCGTGTGCGTAACCGTGTGCAATGCTCTGCGTAACCGTGTGCAATGCTCTGCTGTAACCGCGTGCAATACTCTGCAATACCGTGTGCGTAACCGCGTGCAATGCTCTGCGTAACCGCGTGCAATGCTCTGCAATACCGTGTGCAATACTCTGCAATGCTCTGCGTAACCGTGTGCAATGCTCTGCGTAACCGTGTGCAATGCTCTGCTGTAACCGCGTGCGTAACCATGTGCAATGCTCTGCGTAACCGCGCGCAATGCTCTGCGTAACCGCGCGCAGTGCTCTGCAATACCAGTGTGCAATGCTCTGCAATACCAGTGTGCAATGCTCTGCAATACCAGTGTGCAATGCTCTGCGTAACCGTGTGCAATGCTCTGCGTAACCGTGTGCAATGCTCTGCAATACCGTGTGCAATACTCTGCAATACCGTGTGCAATACTCTGCAATACCGTGTGCGTAACCGTGTGCAATGCTCTGCGTAACCGTGTGCAATGCTCTGCGTAACCGTGTGCAATGCTCTGCGTAACCATGTGCAATACTCTGCAATACCGTGTGCGTAACCGTGTGCAATGCTCTGCGTAACCGCGTGCAATGCTCTGCGTAACCGCGTGCAATGCTCTGCGTAACCGCGTGCAATGCTCTGCAATACCGTGTGCGTAACCGTGTGCAATGCTCTGCGTAACCGTGTGCAATGCTCTGCTGTAACCGTGTGCAATGCTCTGCTGTAACCGCGTGCAATGCTCTGCTGTAACCGCGTGCAATGCTCTGCTGTAACCGCGTGCAATGCTCTGCTGTAACCGCGTGCAATGCTCTGCTGTAACCGCGTGCAATGCTCTGCTGTAACCGCGTGCAATGCTCTGCTGTAACCGCGTGCAATGCTCTGCTGTAACCGCGTGCAATACTCTGTAATACACAATACTCTGCAATACTCTAGAAAAAGGGAGAGAAAGAAGACGGCACCTAGTTGTTTGGAGTAGAAGGGGCCCCTGGGTGTCCATGGGAGAAGGAGAGGGCACCTGGGTGGCCATTTAGTGAAGAAGAGGGCCCCTGGGTGGCCGGGGGAGAAGGAGAGAGAACCTGGGTGGTTGGCAGAGAAGGAGTGGACCCCTGGCTGTTTGAAGGAGAAGGAGATGGGCCCCAGTGTTGACCAAAATTGGAAGAGCTTATCCTTGGGTGGTTGGAGGAGGAGAGGGTGCCACCCTTCTCCCCTTAGGACGGAGACAGACACCCTTCTCTCCACCGGAGGACGGGGACACCCTTCTCTCCACCGGAGGACGACATTCTCTCCACCGGAGGCCGGGGGACGACATTCTCTCCACCGGAGGCCGGGGGACGACATTCTCTCCACCGGAGGACGGGGACGACATTCTCTCCACCGGAGGACGGGGACGACATTCTCTCCACCGGAGGACGGGGACGACATTCTCTCCACCGGAGGACGGGGACGACATTCTCTCCACCGGAGGACGAGGACGGGACGACATTCTCTTCTCTCCACCGGAGGACGGGGGACGCCATTCTCTCCACCGGAGGACGGGGACGCCACCATTCTCTCCACCGGAGGACGGGGGCGCCATTCTCTCCACCGGAGGACGGGGACACCATTCCTCCACCGGGCTGGACACCATTCTCTCCCCTGGAGGTGAGCGGACACCAGGGCTGGACAGGGTGAGCGCTGGCGGCGAACCAGAGCATCATGAGGGACATGAGACAGAGGCGAATGGGGGACCAGAGCATCATGGGGGGGGATAGAGGAGCAGGAGAGGAACAGAGAAGCGGGGGAGGAAGTGCCGTCACTCGATAAGTGTAGCCACACAAGGGTTCCTTCCCAGGGGGGAGGTTTGTTTGGAATTAGTAAAGTGACAGCCGGGGGATGCGCCTGACTGCATTTGATGGGCAGAAATGGCTGCATTTGATTGGCACAAGTGGCTGCAAATGGTGGGCACACTGGCTGCGTTTGATGCAATACTCTGCAATACACAATACTCTTCTGTAACCGTGTGCAAAACTCTGCAATACACAATACACTGCAATACCCAGCGGAGGCCCCCCTTACATCAGGTGTCCCCAGCGGAGCCCCCCTTACATCAGGCAATCCCAGCTGAGCCCCCCCCCTTACATCAGGTGTCCCCAGCGGAGCCCCCCTTACATCAGGCAATCCCAGCGGAGCCCCTTCTTACATCAGTTGTCCCCAGCGGAGCCCCCCCTTACATCAGGTGTCCCAGCGGAGCCCCCCCTTACCAGGTGTCCCCAGCGGAGCCCCCCCTTACATCAGGTGTCCCCAGCGGAGCCCCCCCTTACATTAGGTGTCCCCAGCGGAGCCCCCCTTACATTAGGTGTCCCCATCGAAAACCCTTACAACAGGTGTCCCCAGCGGAGGCCCCCCTTACATTAGGTACATTAGGTGTCCCCAGCGGAGCCCGAAAACCCCTTACATCAAATGTCCCCAGCGGAGGCCCCCCTTACATTAGGTGTCCCCAGCGGAGGCCCCCCTTACATTAGGTGTCCCCAGCGGAGGCCCCCCTTACATTAGGTGTCCCCATCGCGGAGGCCCCCCTTAATTAGGTGTCCCTTCTTACATCAGGTGTCCCCAGCGGAGGCCCCCCTTACATCAGGTGTCCCCAGCGGAGTTCCCCGTTACATTAGGTGTCCCCATCGGAGACCCTTCTTACATCAGGTGTCCCCAGCGGAGCCCCCCCTACTGGGGACACCTGATGTAAGGGGGGCTCTGCTGGGGACATCTGATGTAAGAAGAAGCTCTGCTGTGATTGTCTTATGTAAGGGGGGTCTCCACTGGGGACACCTGATGTAAGGGGGGCCTCTGCTGGGGACACCTGATGTAAGAAGAATCTCTGCTGTGATTGTTTTATGTAAGGGGGGGGCTCCGCTGGGGACACCTGATGATGTAAGAAGGGTCTCCGATGGGGACACCTAATGTAACGGGGGCCTCCGCTGGGGACACCTGATGTAAGGGGGGGGCCTCCGCTGGGGACACCAGAAGTAAGGGGGGCTCTGCTGGGGACACCTGATGTAAGGGGCTCCGCTGGGGGTGCCTAATGTAAGGGGGGCCTCCGCTGGGGACACCTGATGTAAGAAGAAGCTCTGCTGTGATTGTCTTATGTAAGGGGGGGCTCCGCTGGGGACACCTGATGTAAGGGGGGCTCTGCTGGGGACACCTGATGTAAGAAGGGGCTCCGTTAGGGGCGCCTAATGTAAGGGGGGCTCTGCTGGGGACATCTGATGTAAGAAGGGGCTCCGCTGGGGACACCTGATGTAAGAAGAAGCTCTGCTGTGATTGTCTTATGTAAGGGGGGGCTCAGCTGGTGACACCTGATGTAAGGGGGGCTCTGCTGGGGACACCTGATGTAAGAAGGGGCTCCGCTGGGGGAGCCTAATGTAAGGGGGGCTCTGCTGGGGACACCTGATGTAAGAAGAAGCTCTGCTGTGATTGTCTTATGTAAGGGGGGCTCCGCTGGGCACACCTGATGTAAGGGGGGGTCTCCGATGGGGACACGTAATGTAAGGGGGGCTCCTCTGGGGACACCTGATGTAAGGGGGGCTCTGCTGGGGACACCTGATGTAAGAAGAAGCTCTGCTGTGATTGTATTATGTAAGGGGGGGCTCCGGTAGGGAAACCTGATGTAAGGGGGGGGCTCCGCTGGGGACACCTGATGTAAGAAGGGGCTCCGATGGGGACACCTGATGTAAGAAGAAGCTCTGCTGTGATTGTGTTATGTAAGGGGGGACTCCACTGGGGACACCTGATGTAAGGGGGCTCTTCTGGGGACACCTGACGTAAGGGGGGCTCTGCTGGGGACACCTGATGTAAGAAGGGGCTCTGCTGGGGGCGCCTAATGTAAGGGGGGCCTCTGCTGGGGACACCTGATGTAAGAAGAAGCTCTGCTGCGATTGTCTTATGTAAGGGGGGGGCTCCGCTGGGGACACCTGATGTAAGAGGGGTCTCCGATAGGGACACCTAATGTAAGGGGGGGCTCCGCTGGGGACACCTGATGTAAGGGGGGGCTCCGCTGGGGACACCTGATGTAAGGGGGGGCTCCGCTGGGGGGGCCTAATGTAAGGGGGGCCTCCGCTGGGGAACCTGATGTAAGAAGAAGCTCTGCTGTGATTGTCTTATGTAAGGGGGGGGGGGCTACATAAAACAATCACAGCAGAGCTTCTTCTTACATCAGGTGTCCCCAGCGGAGGCCCCCCTTACATTAGGCGCCCCCAGCGGAGCCCCTTGTTACATCAGGTGTCCCCAGCAGAGCCCCCCTTACATCAGGTGTCCCCAGCGGAGCCCCCCCTTACATAACACAATCACAGCAGAGCTTCTTCTTACATCAGGTGTCCCCAGCAGAGCCCCCCCCTTACATCAGGTTTCCCTACCGGAAGCCCCCTCTTTACATAAGCCAATCCCAGCGGAGACCCCCTTACATCAGATGTCCCCAGCGGAGCCCCCTCCCTTACATAAGACAATCACAGCAGAGCTTCTTCTTACTTCAGGCGTCCCCAGCAGAGCCCCCCCTTACATCAGGTGTCCCTAGCGGACCCCCCCTTACATAAGACAATCACAGCAGAGCTTCTTCTTACATCAGGTGTCCCTACCGGAGCCCCCCCTTTACATAAGCCAATCCCAGCGGAGACCCCCTTACATCAGATGTCCCCAGCGAAGCCCCCCCCCCTTACATAAGACAATCACAGCAGAGCTTCTTCTTACATCAGGTGTCCCTACCGGAGCCCCCCTTTACATAAGCCAATCCCAGCGGAGACCCCCCTTTACATCAGGTGTCCCCAGCAGGGGCCCCCCCTTACATCACTCTGTGAGGGATGGATGAGCATACCAGGGGATGGAGGGATGGAATTGGGAGAAAAGTAAATGTGGTGTGCATTCAAAATGGATAGTAAAAAATTGGCTAAAATGGTGGTGGAGTGAGTGTTTGTATTGGACATGGGGGAACAGAAGACATACAATGCATGATATTGAATAAGCACGGTAAAGAAATAGATACAAATATATTGACTATATTTTAATTTTATTATAAGCATAATTTTTATTTTATAAGATCTTATTTAGATGTACTTTACCTTGAGTAGCAAATACTCTTTTTAGTTGCTGTGTTCCTGCTGTGTAGAAACCGAGTTTCAATTTACAGAGAACTAGGGGAGGAAAAATCAGTTTCACTTTCCACTTGTCATCAGAGAACTGGGGGAGGAGTGAAGGCGGGGCTGTGACTAGTTTCCCAAAACAATGAATGGGAGGGAGGCGGAGCTACAGCGTCCTAGAGACGCCCAAGAATTTACTGGTCTCCTCTGTGAAAGACACAGAACGTTAGGACGCAGAGCTGTAGGCAGAGAGAGGGGGCGAGCACTAGTGATGGGAAGTTCGACTCTTTTAACTGAATCGGTTCATTTCGAGTCACTCACTGAAATGAACCGATTCAATGAATCGATTCTTCAGTTCTTCAGTTCACTTGCTGAGTCTACTGACAAGCAAGTGAACCAAAGCTCTGATTCAACCTTCTTAAATGATTAGAAGCAATAGAATGATTCTTCACAGGTTTGCAGGTTCTGGGGACATTTACTTGTATTTGGTTCCGTGCTCAGAGGACAATCCTATAGTATCAGATCACAATTTGTCAGATTGGTGGTGATGCACATTAAGCTGTGTAAATGAAAAGTGGATTTTTGTGCATGTGAATCTCATTCTGATGGGCCAACTTCAGTTAATATTGCTAGCCATTGTATTTTTCCGTAGTTTTTACAGCGCATGCACAGTAAAAATTATCGGATTTTACTAGTGCGGGCGGGCAAAGTACCCACGGTAGTAAAATTTAATCTTTAGGCTGCTTTCACACTTGTGCGACTTGAAAGTCGTGCAATTTTTTCCATGATTTTTACTGTGACTTTGATGTAATTTTGATGCGACTTGAAGCAATACCTATGTAATCTGCCTCAAGTCGCATCAAAATCAAACCAAAGTAATGCAGTGACTACTTTGAAGTCGCTGCGACTTGAAGACGCACAGATATGCACGGTACTCGTTGGAAATCATGGGGTAGCACTTGTCATGCGACTTTGTAGTCCCAAGTCACACAAGTATGAAAGGAGCCTCATTATGCACTGTAAAGACTACAGACAAATCTGATGGCTAGCCATTTTAACTGTGAAGTTGGCCCATCAGAATGCAGTTTACATGCACAAAAACCCGCTTTTCGTTTATACAGCTGTTTGTGCGTCGCTGTAAGTGGCAATATTGGCTGATCCTATAGATGCTTGATCTGACAGAACACCTGCTACCCAGGTTACAGAGCACAATCTTATACTCATATGATCGTATAACAGACCCCAGATGCAATAAAGAGAACCTGTCACTTAAAAAAAAAAAAAACTATTACATAGGGGGCGGGGCTTGTTAAGTGAAAAAATAAACAAAATTAAAACTATCCCCACGGACCCCGATATCTGCATGTGATTAAACGTGTGTAGGGCGTGCATGTGTACATAAACGATGATTGCTTCACACGTTGGTGTCACCACAAACGTCAGAGGGACTGCAATAATTCTAGAAATATAACTCATGGTTAATGAATGTCCTGTACTACCCGTTATAACTATCTACCGTATATTACAAATTGCCCCAAAGGGGTTTCTTTATTGTTTAATGAAAAAAATCAAAAAATTGCTTTTAAAACAGACATACATATCTCCCTTAGGATAAGCTAATTAAATACTAAAGGGTTAAAGAATTAATCTGAATGAGTATATTTTCTTTTTTTTTTCATATCCTTTATTTTTGTTTTTATATCCAAGGGAACAAAGAGAGATGTTCAAAAGAAAACAAAAACAATAACAAAATACAAGTAAATATGAAGAACATAGTCACCTTCGTATTGCCTCGCAGGGCAAGATGAAACCGCCATGAATATAGACACAAAAGAAATACAAACAATACTAGTAACAATAAAAATATCAGTTCATCTGTTTCTCTCTTTCCCTGTACTAGTAAACAGAGCATCTTAGTCTGTCTTATTCCTGACCCTGGGCCCTGCCTTGACTCCTAATCTCCATCTCCTGAGTCTCTTTACTCCCCCTTCTTTATATACCCCACCCATCCCTCCCCCTCCAAAGCAACAAAAAAAAAAAAAAAACCTATTTTATACCTCCTTCCCCCCACCTTAACCACCCCCCCCCCCCGCCCCAAAGAAAAAAAAAAAAAAAAAAAAAAACATATACATATATATATATATATATATATATATATATATTTTCATCCTCCCCTTCCGTGTAACCCAAGGTGGAGTCAACATTTCCGTGTTATTGCTACAATTCACAGTGACACATCTCACCCAGGGGGGCCCCTCACTCCACATTTTCCTCGTTGAACAGTCTCCTCCCCTCTTCGGAGAGGACAAATAGATTCCACCCTGTCCATGTCTCAATATACTGTTCCCTTTTATTTCGAGCTGAGAGAACCATATCTTCTATAGCTCCTATCTCTCGGACTCTATTAAGCCAACTCACGATGGATGGTGTTCTAGTATCTCTCCAATGTAAGGTAATTCCACTTTTAGCGGCGTTAATCAGGTGACATAATATTGATTTTTTTATAAATTGACACTGGGATCTGTGAACAATGGAGCAGGAGAAAAGCTGGATCATCTGGTATAGGGAGCTCTGTAAACTTTTGGGAAATTCTCTGAATCTCCAACCAATATTGTCTTACTTTTCCACAGGACCAAAATATATGCAACAAGGTTCCCTGCTCCAGTCCACATCTCCAACAGAATTCTGAGTTTTCTATAGAAAATGTATGCATCTTTACTGGAGTGTAGTACCATTGGGTTAGAATTTTGTAATTGGATTCCTGGGTTCGCGTACAGACCGAGGAGTTCAGTGCCAAATGGATTATACGTTTACGTTGGATTGGCGTAAAAGTCCTCCCCAGATCTCTTTCCCATTTACTAATTCCTGGCATCACAAAATCCCACTGAGGGGAGTTTAGCAATCCATACATCTTAGAAACCACTCGTGTTAGTGGTCCCTCTTCATCACAGTAAACCTCAAATTTTGTTAACTGACGCCGGAAGTTAGACGGTTGTCCCAGCGACCTCAGGAAATGGTTTACTTGGAGCGCCTGCCATAAACCTAATTCAAAGGTTCCCCCAGGTTTCATTAGAGACTCAATTGATGGCCATATTTCTGTTTGCAAAAAATTTGATACCTGCACATTACCCTTTCCTTTTAAGTTGTTAGATGTTCTTCCCTCTAGTCCTGGCAAAAAGCCAGGATTCCCTACTATAGGGAATAAGGGAGATTGACCTGTTGAGAACTTTGGGTTTCGACAGATTTTAGCCGCAGTTGACAATGTTGGGCCGATTATGGGGTGTTTCCTCAGCGTGCTTGGTAGTAAATTATAGCACCACGGGGCTCTGCGTAGTGGAATCGGACTAATCCGCTGCTCCAAGTCCACCCATCTTTTGTAATTCCTATGCCTACACCAGTCTACCAATCTCGTCAGGTGAGGAGTATATTTTCTTATACTGACTCTTTGTCCTCTCTGTCTTTAAACAGTCAGTCTGTACAGTGTATTTCTGCTCCCTGATCATTGATTCAGTGTATTGTTCTTCTGGTGGTGACTCAGGGTTATTACAGTGTACTGGATTCTAACAGCTCATACGATTCTTCAACTCAGTAACTCATATAGTTCTTTGTAACTCATATGGTTCTTTAACTCAACTCGTTTGATTCTTTTAACTCGGTATACTGTGTACTGATGATGACTCATGTATGCAGTTCCTGAGTGTCTCTGTGCCTTGAGCACTCTGATTGGTTGTAGGGAGGGGCCGAGCTCTCACTCTAGGATCATATTACCAGCCTGCTCTCCTATGCTTTGTATTGAGTGCACAGAGAAGAGAACCATTCCAAACGGTTCACTCACTCACATGAATCGATTCACTCAGTTCACTGAAAAGAACCGATTCAAAAGAACGATTCGTTCATGAACTGGACATCTCTAGCGAGCACGTCGTGCACGTCATGCTTGTGAAGCTTTCCTCCATAAGAAACGGCTGGGACACAGGAGGAGAGGAATGAGAGGAGGCACAGGAAGTGGCACTTTTACAGATGAAATTCAATACTTTGCTGGGCAATTTAAAAGAAGAGGTAAGGAACTTCTAAATGCTCTGCAATATATCAATGATTTTAGAGGATAAAAAACGAACCTTTAGTGTTCCTTTAAGGACATCCTTAACAGGTGTACCCACTTTAAAGTTCAGCCTCTATGTTGGGTGATTACAAGGGATGTTTACATTCCTTGTAATAGGAATAAAAGTGATATTTTTTTATTTTATTTTTAATTTCATTATAAAATAAATAAAAATAAATCCGAAAGCAAACATTTTTTTTTTAAAGCGCCCGTCCCGACGAGCTTGCACGCAGAAGCGAACGCATACGCGAGTAGCGCCCGCATATGAAAACGGTGTTCAAACCACACAAGTGAGGTATCACTGTGATCATTAGAGAGAGAGCAATAATTCTAGCCCTGAACCTCCTCTGTAACTCAAAAAATGCAACCTATAGAATTTTTTAAACGTCGCCTATCGAGATTTTTAAGGGTAAAGGTTTGACGCCATGCCACAAGCGGGCGCAATTTTTAAGCGTGACATGTTGGGTATCATTTTACTCGGCATAACATTATCTTTCACAATATATAAAAAAATTGGGCCAAATTTATTGTTGTCTTATTTAATTCAAAAAAGTGATTTTTTTTTCCAAAAAAAGTGATTTTTTTTCCAAAAAAAGTGAATTTTCCAAAAAAAGTGCGCTTGCAAGACCGCTGAGCAAATACGGTGTGACAAAAAGTATTGCAATGACTGCCAATTTATTCTCTAGGGTGAAAAAAAAAATATATAATGTTTGGGGGTTTTAAAGCGGAGCTCCACCCTCAATTCGACTTTCCATTAATATTAAAACGGCTCCTAATGAATGCATAATCGGCTATTTTTATAAAAATAACTGCTAGAGTACCTTATTAAACAGCAGCACTTCCGGTCTGCACCCCCTCGGGTTAAAGTCGGGTTTTTTTCTGTTTCCTGTCCCGCGCTGTGTCTGCTGGGAGCGTTTCTCAGAGCTCTCTCTTTGCCAAAACATCGCGCGACTTCGTATTACAGGAAGTGACGCGGATGTAAACAAAGGAAAGGCGGGCGTTTGAATATTCTCTATTACAGCTCAGATGCCAGTGCGCCCGCGCGAGATCGAGCGGTGGATGCTGGGACAGCATCCATCGCAATGAGGAAGTGCCTGCGTGTGGGATTAGAACGCCCACACATAAGATGGCAACGGGTGGAAAAGGATGATATAAGTATTTATTTGGGACAGAATCTCAGCGGAGCGGCGGATGGACAACGGAAACGTGAGTGTAGCACAGCAGTGCTATTAGACATTTAAAGAGACCAGAAAAAAAAAATTGATTTGGCGTGGGAGATCCGCTTTAAGTAATTTTCTAGCAAAAAAATATGTTTTAGTCTCGTAACACCAAATCTGAAAAACAGGCTTGGGGCTTAAGTGGTTAATAGATGTCTGTTTGTGGGCGCAGTCCTTTATCTCCTGTTAATTTCCATTACATAAACCATATTCTGTTTAGTGTCTCAAATTAATGTGTTTTTTTTTATTTATTTTTATATTATTTATTTATGTGTGTTTGTTTGATTTTTTGATTGTTTTTGCTTTCCTTGCTCTTTTCTCAAAGTCCTATTTTGTTGACCAATAAAATTACTTTCAAATTTTGATGTTTGTTTTTTGTTACTTTTTCATGCTACAGATTTTTCCAGTTGCAGCTGAAATGGGCTGATTGGCATAACAAAACAAAACAGGTGTGATTTTTGTCTCGAAGTTCCTTTCCTGGTGCCTTCATAATAGCATATGCATGGCTTGTGTGCTGCCATGGATAGTCACCAGAAAAGGAAAAATACAGAGTGGTAAGTATTTAATTTTTCCTTTTTACTGCAGTGGTTCTCAGCCTCAGTCCTCAAGTACCCCCGACAGGACACATTTTGTGGATTCATCTAGAATTGCTGTCCAAACTACTAAGCCATTGACTGTCTTTTAAAGCATGTGTAAGATGAAGGAAAACCTGCAAACATGGCCTGTTGGGGGGTATTGGAGGACAGGCTTGAAGTGCTAATTTACAGCACTGTGCTAAAATCTAGCTCAAGGCAATCCTATTCTAATTGTGGGTGTTTGAGGGAAACCAAATGAGTGTTGGAACCCATGCTTGGTTTTTTTTTTGGTCCCTTTTCTTAAAATTGGCTTCACTTTCTGTCACACAGCTGAACAGGGTAAAACCCCACCAATGTCTTTTCTTGGGGACACACAGGTCAATCTAACTAGTGTCCCCATTAAGCAAATTGCACTCCAGCACTTTGTTGTGTACGCTTCAAATGATTAGCTAGTTTTGGGTTTAGTAAAGGCAAATCCACTCTGCAGTACAAGTGTAGTTGCTGAAAATCAGAGGGGTTTTAACATCCAATCATGTAGAAGCAAATATCTTTTTTTTGTTCTTTTCTTCCTTGCTTGTCCACCTCCAGCATTTGCACTTGTACTGCAAAGTGGATTTGCCTTTAGTAAATGGACCCCAAAGTCCAAGATTCCTAATAATTTGGGGTGTACACAGCAAAATGCTAGAGTACACTTTACATAATGGGAAACTATTTAGATTGATCTATGTGTCCCCAAGAAAAGACATTAGTAGAGTTTTACCCTCACTTCCTGTTTGGCTATGTGACAGGAAGTGAATGAATTTAAAGTAGAAAGAGACAAAATTTGGGAGGTGTCTTCACCCTATCAGGGGTGCAGACATCCTCAAAAAATGAGCAGACTTTTAATCCCTCTGCACACTAGCCCTAAGCAAAAATAAGTAAGGATTTCATTTAGTTTAAATTTGCAAAGTCACATACCTCAGATCTACTGTGATGCGAGTCAATAGCCCATTTAGCCCTTGTTTAATAGAAAATACCAGGTGCCTTTCACTAGAAACATTTGTTAGTCCAATCCTGGAAATCTGCATCTGCTTTATACTATCACTTTCCCTAAAAATTGGGTTCCTGCACGTAGATGCGCGACGACGTGTATTGGATATGCGCATATGTGGTTCTCAGAAAGCGGTGGCAAGCACACAGGTATGACATCACGCCCCTACAGGAAGTTGCTTGTACTGCTGCCAAGTTCTCGGATAATACTTATTTGCAAATTAAGAAAATTGTTTATTTAACATTGGGTGTGTGGGGGTCCCTAACACACATTCATACATATTAGCAAGGCTGTATCCTGGCCTATTATCAGAAATGTGTGCTTAAAGTAGAACTATAATCAATTTTCATTTTGGATAAAGTAAGGGAGGGTTAAAGCCCCTGGCAGTTTATTTTGTACCATCCCTGTCCAATTACGGAGATTTCCCTTCACTTCCTGCCCCATAGTCAAACAGGAAGTGAAAGAAAAACTATGCAAATTAAGGGAATCCAATGCCCCCCCCCCCAGGGCCCTCAGAACTAGTGTGCCCCCCCTGAAAATTTCTGTGCGGGTCTTAAAAAAACAGGGTGTGGCCTTGACACATTAGGAGGTGCAGAAGTTTAGTCAGGCCTAGGGCAGCACAAAACCTAAATATACTACTGCATATTAGGGCTTATTTAGACAGGATCTGATTTACAGCATGTTTTTAGATTGTGGGAGGAAACCCACGCAGGCACAGGGAGAACATGCAGGCAGACGGTGTCACGAGTGGGATTCGAACCAGCGACCCTTTTTGCTGCTAGGTGAAAGTGCTATTCACTACACCACTGTGCTGAATGAACATGTATCTATGTAGGTTCTTGTGTCCACTTGTGAAAATACAAGTGGGTCATGGCTAGGAATGAGCTTTATGTTCGATTCAAACATTGTCTGTTCGTCCATTCGGCGAACAGCGAAAAATTTAGGGTGTTTGCGGCAAATTCGAAAAGCAGCGGAACACCTTTTAAAAGTCTATGGGAGAGAATGATAGAATGTTAATTTTAAAGGTTAATATGCAAGTTATTGTTTGGTGACCCGGGTTCTGCCGCAGGGGACATTTATCAATGCAAAAAAAAGGTTTTTCAGGAGCAGTGATTTTAATAATGCTTAACAACTTCTGTACCTTAAGATGTCATAACTTCCTGGACTTCAGTGGGGGATATCTGAATGATGGATGCAGCTACAAGCATCATTCAGATATCCTTTTTTATAGGCGGCGATTGTTCGCACTATTAGAACGATCATAGCGACAGTTCCACCACTTGATCATTCTTACAGGTGGCGGGAGGGGACATCCCTCCTCCCGCCACCATCTGTTGCCTCTCCGGGCTCTCCCATGCTATCGGAGGCCCGGAGAACTTATCGTCCGCCGCCAAATGAAGAGCATAAAGATTTAAAAACATAAACAAAGCCGCAAAGCATGAGATCAGTGAATTTATTTTTCCCCAATCTCATGCTTTCCAGCCTGGAGGACTGATGTGGGGTCTAATCTCTCCATAAGGAATAAAAGTGATAAAAAAAAAAAAGGTAAAAAAAAGTGCAAAACTAAACAAAAAAAAAACCATAAAAAATAAATAAATTAAAATGCCCCTGTCCCTAGTAGCTAGCGCTTAGACATAAGTCCCGCCCACATATGTAAACGCCGTTCAAACCACACATGTGAGGTATTGACACGTGCGTTAAGAGTGAGAGTAATAATTCTAGCACTAGAACTCCTCTGTAACTCTAAACTGGTAACCTGTAAAAAAAAATTCAAGCGTCGTCTATGGAGATTTTTAAGTCCCGAAGTTTGACGCCATTCCATGAGTGTGTGCAATATTAAAGCGTGACAAGTTAGGTATTTTTTTACTCGGTGTAACATCATCTTTCACATTATTCCAAAAAATTGGGCTAACTTTACTGTTTTGTTATTTTTTAAATTCATGAAACCGTTTTTTTTTTGCCCAAAAAAAGGTGTTTGAAAAAATTATTGCGCAAATACCGTTGGAGATAAAAAGTTGCAATGACCGCCACTTTATTCCCTAGGGTGTCTGCTAAAAAAATATAATGTTTGGGGGTTCTGAGTAATTTTCCACAAAAAATATAATTTATACATGAAGGAGAGAAGTGCCAGAATAGGCGCGGTATGGAAGTGGTTAAAGTGAAACAATAAAAGTTAAATATTCCTTTAAATTTCATACCTGGGGGGGGGGGGGGGTAATAGTATGCCTGTGAAGTAGTACATGTTTCCCATGCTTAGAACTGTCCCTGTACAAGATGTCATTTCTGAAGAAAAAAAAAAGTAATTTAAAAGTACTCATGGCTATAAAGAATACAGTCATTGCTAAAAAAAAAAAAAAAAAAAAAAAAAGCATGGGGGTCCCCCTAAATTCAATTACCAGGCCCTTCAGGTCTGGTATGGATATTAAGGGGAACCCCGCTGTCAAATTGAAAAAAAAAATGGCGTGGAGTTCCCCCCAAAAATCCACACCAGACCCTTGATCTGAGCACAGCCGGCCGCAGGAAAAGAGGGGGGGACGAGAGAACACCCCCCCTCCTGAACCGTACCAGGCCACATGCCCTCGACATGGGGAGGATGCTTTGGGGTCTGCCCGGTGGTTGTGGGGGTCTGCGGGCAGGGGGGCTTATCGGAATCAGGAAGACCCCTTTAACAAAGGGGACACCCAGATCCTGGCCCCCCCTGTGTGAAATACATTGCACCTCTACCATGTCACACAAAAAAAGTGTCAAATGTAAAAAAAAGACAATAGCCAGTTTTTGTCAATTCCTTTATTAATATCTTCTTTCAGGCCACCTCCTCCCATCTTTTTTTCTGCATTCGGGTTTCTTCCTCTGCTTCTTCCTTCGGTCTTCTCGTCCGCACCTTGCACTGCCTTCTTTTCTGCATTCGGGTTCTTCATCTGCTTCTTCCTTCGGTCTTGTCATCCGCATCTTGCACTGACTTCTTCTTCCCCGCTTGGGCAAGGGTTGTGGGGATGAGGCCCTTGTCCCCAGCAACATAGGGACAAGGTGCTTTGGGGGGGACCCCAAAGCATCCTCCCCATGTTGAGGGCATGTGGCCTGGTACGGTTCAGGAGGGGGGGGGCTCTCTCATCTTTTCCTGCGGCCGTCCAGGTTGCGTGCTCAGATAAGGTGTCTGGTGTGGATTTTTGGGGGAACTTCACGCCATTTTTTGGGGGGGGGGGGGTGAAGTTCACTTTTATTTTTTTATTTGAGTGATTTTAAATTACTTTTTTTACCTTCAGAATGTCATTTTTGTGCAGGGACAGTTCTAAGCATGGGAAACAAGCGCTAATTTACAGGCATACTATACACCCCCCCCCCCAGGTACGAAATTAAAAGAAATATTTCACTTTTGTTTCACTTTAAGCACTATTAAATTCACTGCTCCCGAAAACCGTCCATTTTTTACATTTTATTTTGCATTGATACATGTCCCCTGGAGCAGGACTCGGGTCCCCAAACACTTTTTATGACAAAAACATGCATGCATATTAACCTTTAAAATTAACACTTTTGATTTCTCCTATAGACTTGGGTGTTCCGCGGCTTCTTCTGTTTAAATATTTATAATTGCATTGCACCCGCTGCTGAGCCAGTTCACACGCTCAATTAATGATTTATCTGTCACACCAATTGAGCCATGAACCGGCGCAGCGCATTGTTTATAGTAAATCAGCCCCATTGTGTTTTCATTTGTAGTTACAGCCATGAGCAATCCATCTTTTGTGTAACTCATAAGAAAGTTTTTGTGCTAAGGAGTTAATACCTCTGGCAGAGTCAAGATAAGAAAAGCCAGGTAAGTCCCCTTCTGCTTTAGCTACTTGTAACTCCATACACAGGTCACTGAATTCTCTGGTAACCTTCGTTGTATTTTTGGGAAGTCCTCTATTCTTTTAAACCGTGTACTCTCTTATAGCCTCTGATGAGCCATAACATCTATCCAGTCTGTTCCAGATGTTTGTAAGAGCTATCTCAGGGTGGTTTATATTAATGTCTCTGATCCTTTTGGCTTGCTCAGCAGAATCATTGCCAAGCCACTTTCGAGGAGTTCTATCTGTTTCCTGAAGGATAGATCTAGACCTTGAATGACACTTTGGAAAAAGGATTGCCATGCCCTGTAGTTTTGAGGGTAATCACTAAATTAAGTCCTTGGATAACTAACTCACGTTTGGCAAGGAACTTGGCAAAGTCTACATTAGCCTGATTGGCATTGGGGCAGGCTGCTGATGTATTATGGTGAGGTGTTATAGGCGTACCTGGCTCGTTGGGTTCAAACATGCGTAAGGTTGGCAGTTCATACCGGCTCATTGCATACATCTTTGGAGTGAAGACTGATGTTTGTATGAAGGCTGGGTACCTTGTGGAGTAGAAGGTTTGGTTGGAATTTGGAATGTCTGGAACTGTCAGATTTTTCTTACTTGCAGCACTGGGGTCCAAGGTCATCTTGTTGCTGCTTTATTTGATGTGACGCACGGATGTCATGTTTAATTTCTTGTTGTGGAATGCTGCTTGGGTCACAGTGCTGGTAGACATTATCTGAAGTGCGTTGCAAGCAATATTGATGGTCCTCCTCTAGGCCCTGTATGCTGCTACCTGCTCTTGGCTCATCATAGATGGCTGCTTTTAAAGCTTCCGCAATGGCGGCGGCGTTGTCTCGGTCCACTGCCAGCCTTTCCATGTTAGCTTGCTGCAATTTTAGAGACGCCTCTTGCTGAGCTAGCTCGGCCTCCAGGCGTATTCTTTGTTGTTCTTTCTCTTGCTCCATGCATACTTTTTCTTGTTTCTGTCTCGCCTTTTCTGCTTCAAGGTGGGCCTTTTCTTTCTTCATCTGCAGCTCTTGATCTGCGAATGCGGCCCTGGCTTTTGCTTCAGTATTTGCGACAGATGACTTAAATGAGCTTGCTCGTGAATGTGTTTTGTAAGATGATGTCTCACTGTGAGACATGGCTGCGGTGAAGAAGCTGTCTTGCTGTATAGAGATCGTTCTAGTGTCGATGCTTGACAGAGCGCGTCCCTGTGTAGCATGGCTGCTTGCTTCACCTGCCGCAGGTTTGTTTCTTTAAGGCTTCTGACCGTAATGGATACTGCGTAGCCCCAGGCTGTACAGGCTTACGAAGTCATCTTCCTTTCAGAGGTCAGCTTAAAAATTTCACTATTCTGTCTCAAGGACATTCAGCTAAACCAATCTTGTTCCATAAACTTCAGCTACCATATTTCTTTTATCTTAGTTTTATTAGAAAAAGCTAGGTGAAACTACAAAAATAAAGAAATAGACCTCAATCAGTACAATATTGCATACATAGCAGAAACAACGATGTAAAATAAAAGGTGTGATAGTAAAAACTTAGGCCCAGATTCACAGAGCGATTACGCCTGCGCAACAGGAGATGCGCGTGCGTAAGTCTAAATGTGCGCGTGCGTTTCGTTGCGCGGCATCCCCAGAACGAGATACGCAAAAAATCGACTTCTTTTTGTCCCGCGTAATTTCGTTAGACTGGCGCATCCTTCCGCGCAAAAGTGCGATAGACACACCATTGATTTGCTAGTCAAATATGCTAATGAGGGACTTACGGGGATCCACAAAACAACGTTGGGGCAGCGCAGGCGACGCAGTGTGCGCAACAGCAAAATGTCCTGTCTAAAATTAGAGCTGATAAAAGCTGGTCTAAAAAATGAAAAAAAGTCTACTTGTCAGATAAAGCAACACTGTTAGTGAGGAGTTCAGCAGTCACACGTGTTGCCCAACAATCTGTATGCCAACATGCCAGGGGCATCGTCGCGCATAGCTATACTACTGACTTTAGATGAACAAAGAAGGAGGAGGGCACGGAGGATGGCACTAAGGAGGGCACGGGAGATGTTTTTTTTTTATTTGCTTATATAAAATTTACAATTTAATCTAATCTAATACAATATTCTTATCTGATACAAGCCCCTCACTCTTCACTTGATATATCACACACGCATAGACATCTTTGGCATGAGTGATTCTGAGGTGTCTCGCATCTTCAGATTCACCCCTCACGCCATCATGGAATTACCACAACCTTGCAGGAGGACATCAGCAGCCCAACACATGGCACTACCCATGACACCCATGACAGCTACATATACAATCAGAGCCCCTTCCCCACAGATTTCGAACAGAACATGTATGGGGACAGCTGGCTGGTTGGTGAGTGACATGGGAGTCAGGCATGACTATCCCCTCCCGTGATGCACACCTCACAAGTGGCACATGCATGACTAACATCCTCCTGTCTTTTCCCTTCAAGGTGACTCTGCATATGCACTGGTACCCCATCTCATGACCCCATCTCATGCCAGCTCACATTATGCATCTTTGCACGTTAAACACACACATTAATCATGGCACAATGAGAATGCATGCATGCACACCACTGTGGTCCCTAGCACACACACCCCACATCCTCATCAAATTGGATTGGCACCAGTCCACCATGCAGGACTGGTGAGCAGTAACGCCACGTCAAGGCTCCAATTATGTCACTGAACATTCATACACCAATCACACGGACCTGAGGATCACTTCTCCCTGGTCCTGGGGAACCCTTCTCCACCAAAATTGAGGATGACACCCCTTTTCCAGCAGGAATGTCACCCCCACATTCAAACAGCATGCACAACCCAAAATTAAAAAAAAATGTCATCAAAAAAAAAAAATTCAAAAAATGTCAGCAAAAAAAAAAAGAAAAAATGCAAAAAATGTCAGAAAAAAATAAAAAAGGGGGAAAAATAAATTATTGCCCTCTGCGTGAGCCACGCCTGGGGCGCCCCCGGCCACGGCCCCTCAGGGGAGACTCATGGGGGAGGGGCAAACCCGGGGAAGGAGGAGCAGCCCCCGATCTCTGCCCACCTGGCGGCCTGCCCTCCAAGGCCACGGCAATTCTGTCCAGGGCAGCACCAAGTGTTGCCGTGTTGGCCTGGATAGCCTGGGTAAGAGCCCTCACATCCTGCCCAACGCCTGCTGATGTCGTCTGCAGTTCGTTTAGGCAGGTTGTGAAAGCCCGGGAGTGGGAGTCCAGGTTACCCAGCGTATCCTTGATGGAGGACAGGCTCTCCTCCATCCGCCCCAAAGTCTGGCTGAGCTGTCCCATATGGCGGGTCTGGAGGGCCTGGTCCCTTCTCAGACTGGCGGGCAGGAGATTGGGCACCCCCCTGGTGCTCTGGGATGAAATCCTGCCTCCAGCTGATGGTTGTGGCCGGGGAGAAGGGGAGGCCCTTGTGAGGGGAGCCATGTTGGGGGAGGAGGGGGGGGGCTGCCCCTTAGGGAGGGCAGGCTTCTGCCAGCCAGAGGGGAAGAGTCCGCAAAACCCAATCGTCCAGTGCCTGACTCCTCCTCCTCATGATTCCCCTCCTCCTCACGATTCCCCTCCTCCTCATGATTATCCTCCTCCTCATGATTCCCCTCCTCCTGTTGAACCTCCTCCGCAGACTCCGGCCTTGTTGGGGGGGCCTCATTAGGCTGCTGTCCTGGGGTTGGTGCGGTCAGCCCAGATGGCCCTGCACATCTGTGGATGACACAAAACATTCACAGGTTGGAGGATCCACACACTTGCCACATATTCCCTTTCACCCCCTCCCCCACACATGCTACACACCTGATTGAAAAAAAAACCTTACCTGGCACCACGGAGATCGGACTTGTGTCAAAGCCTGGCAGGCCCTCCACTTCATGCCGGTGAAAGGTCAGGGCCACCGCACGCTCCGTCGCTTTCAGACTAATACGGCATGGTGGGCCCCCTCCTGTGCCCCTGGCATGGGCATGCATTGCGGCCAGTTTCTTTTTGACCAGACGCTGGAGGTCGTTGATTTTTTTGTCAATCCCAGACCTGGTCCGTGTCTCCCCCTCCCCCGATGAATTGACCTGCTCAGTGATCAGATCCAAAATCTCCCTCCTCCTGGCCGGGGTGGTGTTGGCACTCTGCGAGCCGTGGAGGTAACGCCCATACTCGCTAATGGCCCGGGCAAGAATTCTTTTTTCCCCCACAGTAAAATTCAGCTTTCTTTTTCTCTCAGTCATACTTCCAAAAACAATCAGTCCCAGTCAACAAAATTCACTCACACAAACAAGCACAAACAATCAAGCAAGAACACACACAGAAAACTACTCAGCAAGAAACTGTCACAAAACAATATAAACAAAAAAAACTGCAAGAAAAAAAACGAACAAAAATATATCAATCAAACAAACAGTCTCTCAAACACTTATCAAAAAACACTTTCACAACTATACCAACAAGCACTTGATCACTTGAACAGGAACAAAAGCACTTGGTTAAATGGGAAGGGACAAAGGGATGTACTTTTGCAATGCAAGTGCGTTTGTGTGTGTCTATTTATGCTGTCTGCGTAGTTCACAACGTTGCCCTAGTCCATTTCCAATTTCACTGATTGCGCCGCTCCCAAGTTGTGAGCATGCGCACAGCGGAGCTGACATGGTCTCCTTCACGCGCGCATGCGCGAGCCGGCCGGCCCTTCATTTGCATGGGGTCACGGCTCATTTCAATGTAACACGCCCACGTCACTCCCAATTTGTATTACTCCTCCTTACGCCTCTGAAAAAACGTTACGCTTGCGCAATTTCCTGCGCAAAAGCTACGAGAATAGGGTGATTACGCGGCTACATTGCGCAAGTCTAACGTAAAGGCGGTGCGCTACGCCGGTCCAATAATGCGCAGATGTACCTGAATCTGGGCCTTACTTTTTAAGTTCTCTAAGGGTTGATGGCAATAGATTGAGCAAGACATGACCTGCTCCCTGCAGTGTCTTCTCAAAGCATGGTGACTGTTTTCACTTCCTGTGAAGATTCTACCTAGGATACCTTGCTTACTAACTACTTCCTGGGTTACACACAATGCATTAAATAATACAGAATTGAAGCAATACCAAAAAAGGATGCTAGATGGTGCCTGCGCTCTGCATATGATTGTCTACACAGTATGTAAATCACAAACTTTAATAATGTCATTTTAATCAACACAAATGCAGATACTCAGAATATAGACATCTGGTGGACAGAACACCATCCGATAATACAATACAGTTTCAAGAATGTGCAAGCTGAAAAATTCTCTCTTCATATTTCGCCACGATTAGTAGCTTCCTCAGGAGAATTAAATTTGTCAGGCACTATCTACTAAAAATAGAAAGAAAACAATACAAAAAAATTACAAAACAATACAGAGTTACAAGAATTTTAAAAACAAAATACTAATTTACCCCGAGGTGGCTGAGACCATGATGACAGACTAAGGTAGGAGCAAAGATTTACCTGTATGAAAGGATGGGCTGGTCAAAGTATATAATATATATAATTAAGGCCAGGAAATCAAAAGGAACCCCAAAGATCGAGTCAGCTACTGTAACCATAGAGGCTGATATGTTTTTTAGAGTCTGCAAAAAAATGGTTGGTGGTCCGCCTATGGGTCTGGGGATGGAGATGAGAAAACACTTGACAAAGGAACTAAACCATATACCTTGAATTTAGGGTTAATATAGAACTAGGACTCTACCTGTGATCAAATAGATACTGTAGGATCAAGTCCAGGTATACAAAAATCCAGATATCCAAAAAATATCGCACGCTCCAAAAGGTCAAGAGAGGACCCCTGAAACCTAGGAGATTATAGTGCAATCACTAATCTAATCTAATTGGAAGATATTATAAATATTCCTGTAGGTAGGTTTATTTGCCATGAAACAATGGTTCCCAAGTGTGCTCCTTTCTCCTCTCCTGTCCTGGCCCTGCACCGACATCTTCTACCAGTGGGCTTATATACCACTCTCCACCTCCCTATTGGACACCTAGTTTGGGGCCAAAAGATGGGAAGAGCAGATGCTTCAATTGCGCCGGATATCGTGGCAAGGTCGCTCCGGAAGTGCCGATAATTGCGTTATGGACCAAACTGGAAGTGACACTGCTGCATGAGCGGCACATCGGAAAATAGGATTTTTGTAAAACTTACCGTAAAATCAATTTCTCTGAGTTCATGGACGGACACAGCACTTCTATTCTTTACTGTAGGGTATATACCTTCCTCCAGGAGATTGTTAGGCAGAACAGCAAACAAAGTGTTAACACACTTTCTCCTACAGCTCCTCCCAGGGTATATATCCCCCACACTGCCAGAGCAGCCTCAGTTCGTAACAAAGCAGTACAAACAAGGAGGGGTGGGTGCTGTGTCCGTCCATGAACTCAGAGAAATGGATTTTACGGTAAGTTTTACAAAAATCCTATTTTCTCTTTCGTTCATGGACGGACACAGCACTTCTATTCTTTACTGTAGGGACGTCCTAAAGCAGTGCCAAGATTCTAGGGGTGGGAAAAAACACAACACAGCAAACAAAGCTGCACCCCAACAGACACAGAGATTCCCAACAGGGGAATTCCAACCTCAAACTGCCGCTTGTAACACCTTGCGGCCGAAGGAAGCATCCGAAGATGCACTCACATCTACCTTGTAGAATTTGAAAAGGTGTGAACCGACGACCAGGTCGCAGCCTTGCACACCTGTAACACAGAGGCTTGATGACGGAAGGCCCAAGAGGCACCAATAGCCCTGGTCGAATGCGCCGTAACCCGAAAGGGGGGCGCCCTTCCCTTCAGAGCATATGCCTGAATGACCACTTGCCTGATCCACCGAGAAATGGTGGCCCGCCGGGACCGCCAGGCCTTTCTTAGGGCCGGCAACCGACACAAACAGTGAGTCCGACCTCCAAAACGGAGCCGTAGCAGACAAATACACCCTTAGGGCCCGAACCACATCCAGAGAATGTAGAGAGGCCTCCTTCTGGTTCTTAGGCCTAGGACACAAAGAAGGTAACACAATGTCCTCATTAATGTGAAAAGCCGAAACCACTTTCGGGAGAAAAGAAGGCTGTGGACGCAGTACCACCTTATCCTTGTGGATAACCAAGTAAGGAGCCTTGCAGGACAAGGCCACCAGTTCGGACACCCGTCTGACCGAAGTAATCGCTACCAGAAAAACTACCTTCTGGGACAAGGTCAACAACGGTATCTGCCGGATGTCCTCAAAGGGAGCCTCCTGAAGCACCGAGAGCACTAAATTCAAGTCCCACGGAGGCAGTGGAGGACGCACAGGGGGGGCCACATGTCGGACCCCCTGTACAAAGGTGCGCACCAAGGAGTGCGCTGCCAGAGGCCGCTGAAAGTAAACAGCCAAGGCCGAAACTTGACTCTTCACCGTACCCAGAGCAAGGGCCTGGTCCACCCCCCCCGCTGCAAGAACAGCAAGATCCGTGACAAGACATATGTACGGGGGTGCCAGCTCATCTCCTCACACATAGAGATGTAGGCCTTCCACGTTCGATGGTAGACCTTGCGAGAAGTAGCCTTACGTGCACGAAGCATGGTGGAGATCACCGGGCCCGACAGGCCCCGGTCCTTCAGAACCTGGGTTCCAACAGCCAAGCCGTCAAAGCCAGCGACTGTAAAGCAGGGTGAAAGACAGGGCCCTGCGACAAGAGATCTTCTCTCAGAGGCAGACGCCAAGGGACGTCTGCCACCAGACTTACCAGATCCGCGTACAAGGACCGGCGCTGCCAATCCGGGGCGATCAGAATTGTCGGAACCCCCTAGGATTCCAATCTGCGCAGCAGGCGCGGAAGCAACTGCAACGGAGGAAAGGCGTAGATTAGGTGATAGCATCCCAGGGGGGCCACTAACGCGTCTAACGCGTCTGCCCACGGGTCCCTTGACCTGGCCACAAACCGTGGCACCTTTCCGGTTGAGGCGGGACGCCAGCAGATCCACGTCCGGAGTGCCCCACCTGTCGCACAGGCTCCGAAACACCTCTGGGTGTAGCGACCACTCCCCCTGGTGGAGCGTTTGGCGACTCAGGTAGTCGGCTTGCCAATATTGCACTCCCGGAATGTACACGGCCGAGAGAGTCGGAGCGGTCCTTTCGGCCCACCGAAGAATGTGAGCTATCTCTGTTGCCGCGGCCGAACTCTGTGTGCCTCCCTGATGATTGACGTACGCCACGGCCATGGTGTTGTCCAAATGAATCCTGACCGGTCGGCCTTGTAGACTCAGGGACCACTCGGCAAGGCACAGCTTGATCGCACGAAGCTCTAGAATATTGATTGGCAGACGGGACTCTTCCTGAGTCCAGCGTCCCTGACAGAGAGCCCCAGACACCCCCCTCAGCCGGAGAGGCTGGCGTCCGTCGTGATCACCGTCCAAAGGCACGGAAGAAAGGACCTCCCGGTTCGAAGCATCGGAGAGGTCAGCCACCACACTAGGGAAGCCCTGGTCGGAGGACTCAGCCGAATCTGGACATCCAGAGATGAACAAAGTCGTTCTGCAGCGTCCGGGTGTGAAACTGAGCAAACGGTACCGCCTCGAAGGAGGCCACCATCAGCCCCAGAACCCTCATGCAGAACCGAAGAGAAAACCACTTTCGGGTCGACAGCAGCTGCACTGCAGATTGCAGTGTCCGAAGCTTCTCCGCAGGGAGAAAGACCTTCGTCTCTGCGGAATCCAGGAACCTTGGTGAAAACCCGAGGAGGCGATGCCAGGCCAAACGGAAGGGCCACAAATTGGAAGTGGTCCTCCCCTATCGCGAAGCGCAGGAACTTCTGGTGCCTTGCACAAATGGGGACATGGAGGTATGCGTCTATGATGTCCAAGGACGCCATAAATTCCCCCTGACGGAGCGCAGCTATCACCGAGCGAATCGACTCCATCCTGAATTGACGCACCTTGACAAAGCAATTTAGGGCCTTGAGGTCCAGGATCGGGCGGACCCCATCATTTTTGGGTACCACGAACAGGTTGGAATAAAATCCCTGAAACCGTTCCCCCGGAGGAACCGGTACCACCACCCCTCTGACCAGTAAGTCCTGGACAGCAGCCGACAGTGCCTCCCGGCCCCCTGGAGGGAGACCTGAAGGTTGGAGGGGAAGAATCTGTGTGGTGGATAAGAGAGAAGTTCTATCTTGTACCCCGAGGAGACCACCTCGCAGAACCACTGATCAGAGAGAAGAGACTCCCACCGAGCCGCAAAGTCGCGAAGACCTTCATGCGGAGACGGGCATGTCCGCAGGCTTGCCGGGTCCAGGGCCGCTTCTGGCCCCCAGCGGGCGCCTTGAAAGCCCCAGCCTGCTGTAGCGGGCGCACGAAAAAACGTTTAGGGGCCGTAAAGGAGGGCCCCTGCTTACGGCGGGAATCCTTCCCTTTCCCAGACTGCGGGAGTAGCGTACTCTTACCTCCCGTGGCGGACTGAATGATGTCGTCCAAAGACACCCCAAAGAGCCGGTCACCCTTAAAGGGTAGATCAATCAAGGCTTTCTTTGAGGATTGGTCCGCCGACCAACACTTAAGCCAGATCAAGCAGCGGATTACCACCGCATAGGCGGAGGCCCTGGAGAGCAGTGGGATCGTATCCAAGGCCGACTCACAGACAAACTTCAGACCCTGCACCAACTGGTCAGCCAGGTCCACACAGGTCTCGGAAGCACTTGGCTCGTTCGGTGAGCGTCTGTGACACCAGAACCCCGGCCAGAGCCGGTCTAACAGCCGAACCCACAACAGTGAAAAAGGAGCGGGCCACAACCTCCACCCTCCTATCAGCGGGATCCTTAAAAGCAGGAGCCCCTTCCACAGGTAACATGGTGGCCTTGCTCAGTCCGGACACTGGAGGGTCCACTGACGGAGGAGACGCCCACTTTTTCACAAAATCCTCCTGAAAAGGATAACGGGCCGCAAAACATCTAGGCACAGTAAACGATTTTTACGGTATCTCCCATTCCCTGTACAACAATTTGTCCAAATATGGAACACAGGGAAATACTTTTGAGGTGCGGGGTGGTTTACGGAAGCCAAAGGGGACCAACACCTCTGATCCCTCCGCCACATCCTCCAGTTTCAGAGTGTCCCGCACCGCAGCAATACGAGCTCCAACAAGGGCTTTATCATACCCTTACTCTGCATCAGAGTCATCCTCACTCTCCGCGTGGGTAAAACCCCCCCCCCCTCTGCTGACATGACAGAACCAGATGCAGAGGCTGCAATAAGGTCTGACTCAGCGTCAGAGGCATCCCCAGAAGCAGGCTCAGGGAGAGGGCGCTTTTTACCCCCCCTTTGAGTACTAGCCGACTCGATTCGGGCGAGAAACGCCTCAAGGACCGTGGTCACAGCCTCCAATGACACTACAGAGGTAGAAGCCTGAGAGGTTAACTGCTGTGCACTCCCTGAGGAGGCAGCAGAGGCCTGAGGGGTTAACTTACGTGGCATAGCAGGGGGGGAGACTTCAGAATCAGACTCCATTGTGTCCCCGCTCTAACCTCAGCACTGTAGCCAGACACACCCACTGGACACCTCCCGGCTGACTGACAATTAAGGGGACCCCCAGAGGACTCACCACCCCACCCGAGAGCCGCGCTGTTCCTGTAGCTGCAGAGCGCTGTAGGAGATGCTGCTGCCGCGCTGCGCTGTGTAACGCTGCCGTTCGCGGGCTTTCCGCGCTCCTTACAGGGCACTAGAGGCTGGGCTCATCAAAAATGGCCGCCGTGCGAGGAGAAAAACGTCATGCGGCTTCAAGAAAATGGCCGCCGGGCGGGGAAAAAGCTGCCTGGGCTCGAACGAGCGGATTAACCCCCTCGGCGCCAGCAGCAAGTGAAAACACACAGCACATACCCCTCACCGCCAGACATTGCAAAATAAATAAGAAATAAACATGAAAAAGAGCCCCACCAGCGCACACACAGCCCACATGTCAGCCTGAGGTAAAACCACCGCAGCACAGCGCCCATAGTCAGCAGCAAGGCCCCACAGTAAAACAGTCACAGTCTCAGTGGAAGGCACCCCCAGGAGAGACCCCGCAGCCCCCCAGTATGGGAAGGAGGTAGAGGAGGGGAGAGAGGAAAGCAGGGCAGACCCTCATTCGACCTCCCCAGGGAAGCGCCAGCCATACCTACCTTGCCAGGCAAGGTGACTACTTACCCATCCTGCAATAACTGGCTGGCGACCTTCCTGACTGAACCAACATCCGCGAACGGCATGGCAGTCGGCCAGACACGCTGTGACACAGCCGTCAAGGCCAGTCATATGCGTGCCCTAGGACCGAAGTCCCCCGGCCACCCCTGGAGCGGCGGGGCATGTCGTGGACGGACTCGAGCAGAGCTGAGGCCGGCACACGCTCGATGGCCGAACAAGGGTCGACTACAAGGATCCCAGATCCAGCTTGTCACCCTGTCGGCAGTTGCTAGAAGATCACAGGATCCAAAAAGCAGGAACAAAAAATAATAAAACGCAAAAAACGCGAAGAAAAAAAAGCTAGAGTACATGGACTCCAGCAGGCCATGAATCTCCTGAATTAGGCAGAAAAAAAACTAAGGCTTCTCTGGCAGTGTGGGGGATATATACCCGGGGGACCACGCCCCCTGAGAGGAGCTGTAGGAGCAAGTGTGTTAACACTTTGTTTGCTGTTCTGCCCAACAATCTCCTGGAGGAAGGTATATACCCTACTGTAAACATTAGAAGTGCTGTGTCCGTCCATGAACGAAAGAGAAATGACGGACAAGCGTCAGATCCAAAGGGCCAGAAACACCGTCCGCAACACAATGGACAAGGCATTGTGGTGCACACCCACACTTTCCCAAAATAATGGAGTGAAAAGTCCAAACAGACTAAATTAAGTCAATGTTGGTACAAAGCTCTCCAGGCAAAGTTGGTTCATAAATCCCTCTCAGGCAAAGAAACTAAGTGAACTAACCAAATAGCACCCAGCATGAGGGGGGATATTTGACCAAGACACACTGAAGACGCGCAGCGCCATCCAGTGGAGACCAAAAAAAAGGACAACACTGGAAAAGACGCCCCGGGTGTCCATATGGTCACCTGATCTAATTAGGGTTCCTGAGGAGATAGATATTAAACAAAGTCTGTAAAAGATCAAGGTATTAATGAATTATTAATCCCTAGCCTCATATTCAAAAAAAAAATGTTAATAATAAATATTTTATATTAGCAACCTAAAACTCAAGATGTCAAAAGCATGATGGGCTCAGCCAAACATAGGTCACAAATAACAAATTGAAAACAACTGGCCCAAAGACTCTATAATTAACCAGATCAAATTATGAAATGGTTGTAGGGTAAACATCTGCAACTATAGCTGATTTTCTGAAAATCTTTTAACCACTTGCCGACCGCCCTATAGCCGAATGATGGCTACAAGGCGGCTCGATAACTCTGGGAGGGTGCGTACATTGACATCCTCCCAGAATTGCGCTCCCGCTCCCTGGGGCGCCCACACAGGATAGCCGGTGACCGCCGCCGGTCCATGATAGCGGACGGAGCGATCACTTGTAAACAAACCGGCATCATGTTTCTCTCTCCCCTCTCTGTACCGATCGGTATAGTAGGAGAGGGGTAGAGATCCATCCATCCATACTCTGCAATACCCTGCAATACCTTGCCATGCTCTGCAATACCTGGTCATACATGTGATACCCAGCCATACTCTGCCATACTCATTGATACCCAGCCATACTCGGCTGTACTGGGCCTCTGTATGTGGCCAGGCTGTGAAAGTCTCACACGTGGTATCGCCGTACTCAGAAGGAGTAGGAGAATCTATTTTGGGTGTCATTTTTGGTATGTACATGCCATGTGTTAGAAATATTATATAAATGGACAACATTGTGTTAAAAAAAATGTGTTTTAGCCACTTCCCGCCCACCAGCCGTCGTATGACATTTTTGAATTTGTGCGGGGATATCTGAATGATATCGAAATATGAAAAGTGTAGGAGGTATTCACTGTACCTACAAGTAAATCTTATTATAGGTACCTTAAAGTTGAGCTCCAGCCCCTCCTCCAAAAATGTTAAGTCAGCAGCTGAGTTGAGTTGAGGTGCACTTTCTATAGCGTGGTCAATTACCCCGGAGGATCCCGACACTACTGTAGCTGCTGACTTTTAATATTAGGACACTTACCTATCCAGGGATCCCACAATGTCGGCACCCCAGACGATTTTCCGATTGGCTCTTGGGTGCTGCCAAAACCATTCATGTTAAAGGAAACCGGCAGTGAAACCTTTCGGCTGCGCTTCTTAACTGGCCCGGAGGGGGGCCGAACTTCGGGGGGAACCCTCGCTACAGCCAGATCTCCAGGAAGTGGGGACAGGTACCTGTCAAATACAGATACCCGATCCTCCCCCTCCGAAAGGTGCCAAATGTGGCACAGGAGGGGGGGGGGGGGAGCAAGCAAGTGAAGCTCTGATTTAAGTTTAAAAAAAAATCACTTTACAACCACTTTCAGAACTACCTGCACCTAATTCAGGCAAATATTTGGACCAGTGTTGGTAACATTACTGGTAGTTCTTACTATCGCCACCATGGCAGCGACAATCGCTTAAAGAATTACTGCCGGTGATGTAAAATTTCATCGGACCTATGAAAACCTCGGACCCACGTGACTTCCGGTGCTCGTACGTCAGAGCACAGCTGATCGCGGGTCCACGGCGCATGCGCCGCGCATGCGCCGACGCCTTTTCGGTCCATGAAAATCCTCGACTCGGGTGGGCGGGCGGAGGCGGAGCTGAATTCTCCATTACATCACCGCCAGCACCGCCTCCAGCATAGGCTTATTCAGGTCCGATAAAAATATAGACTCGGATGGGCGGGCAGAGGCGGAGCTGGATTCTCAAGTACATCCCTGCCAGCACCGCCTCCAGCCCCGTCCCTAAAGCACAGGCTTCCTGAGGTCCGATAAAACCATAGACTCGGGTGGGCGGACGGAGTCTTGTAAAGCATCAATACCTCAATACCCATCTATAATAACATGTAACATTGTACTGTCAAGAAAATATGTATTTAGGAGGAGAGCTTTAGGTTTGATTTAACTTTGATTTGAAACGTTAACCAAAAACTAAACTTCCGCTCTTCTGTATTTTTTTTTTTTTTTAGGCTCCATGTACACGGGACCATCCTCCTAGCTGTAGGGATTACCCCCACCACCACCATCCTCCCAGCAGCAGGGATCACCCCCCCACCACCATCCTCCCAGCACTAGGGATCAGCCCCCCCACCCAACTACCATCCTCCCAGCTGTAGGGATCAGCCCCCCCCCCCACCCAACTACCATCCTACCATCCTCCCAGCTGTAGGGATCAACCCCCCCCCCACCACCACCATCCTCCCAGCACTAGGGATCAGCCCCCCACCCAACTACCATCCTCCCAGCTGTAGGGATCACCCCCCCCCCCACCACCACCACCACCACCATCCTCCCAGCAGCAGGGATCACCCCCCCCCACCACCATCCTCCCAGCACTAGGGATCAGCCCCCCCACCCAACTACCATCCTCCCAGCTGTAGGGATCAGCCCCCCCCCCACCCAACTACCATCCTACCATCCTCCCAGCTGTAGGGATCAACCCCCCCCCCCCACCACCATCCTCCCAGCAGCAGGGATCACCCCCTACAGCTGGGAGGATGGTAGGATGGTAGTTGGGTGGGGGGGGGGGGGGCTGATCCCTACAGCTGGGAGGATGGTAGTTGGGTGGGGGGGCTGATCCCTAGTGCTGGGAGGATGGTGGTGGGGGGTGATCCCTGCTGCTGGGAGGATGGTGGTGGTGGGGGTAATCCCTACAGCTAGGAGGATGGTCCCGTGTACATGGAGCCTAAAAAAAAAAAAAAAAATACAGAAGAGCGGAAGTTTAGTTTTTGGTTAACGTTTCAAATCAAAGTTAAATCAAACCTAAAGCTCTCCTCCTAAATACATATTTTCTTGACAGTACAATGTTACATGTTATTATAGATGGGTATTGAGGTATTGATGCTTTACAAGACTCCGTCCGCCCACCCGAGTCTATGGTTTTATCGGACCTCAGGAAGCCTGTGCTTTAGGGACGGGGCTGGAGGCGGTGCTGGCAGGGATGTACTTGAGAATCCAGCTCCGCCTCCGCCCGCCCATCCGAGTCTATATTTTTATCGGACCTGAATAAGCCTATGCGGAGGCGTGCTGGCGGTGATGTAATGGAATTCAGCTCCGCCTCGCCCGACCCGAGTCGGATTTTCATGGACCGAAAACGTATGCGCGGCGCATGCGCGTGGACCCGCGATCACTGTGCTCGACGACCCCGGAAGTCGTGAGGTTTTCATAGGTCCGGTGAAATTTTACTCACCGTACGTCCTCGGACCCACGTGACTTCCGGTGCTCGTACGTCAGAGCACAGCTGATCGCGGGTCCACGGCGAATGCGCCGCGCATGCGCCGACGCCTTTTCGGTCCACGAAAATCCTCGACTCGGGTGGGCGGGCAGAGGCGGAGCTGAATTCTCCATTACATCACCGCCAGCACCGCCTCCAGCATAGGCTTATTCAGGTCCGATAAAAATATAGACTCGGATGGGCGGGCGGAGGCGGAGCTGGATTCTCAAGTACATCCCTGCCAGCACGGTTCTCAGAATAAAACATTAGCGGTAATTAAGACCAACTCTGAGCTGGCATATAGAGATACTCATGCCTGTACGGGGAAGCTGTTTTGCATGTGGTAGCTTCCTGCACAGCACTGTATCCCCCCGAACCTGTTCAGCGGTCTTTTGGGAGATGCTCCATCTGAAAGCTAAATGTAAACAGGGATGCAGCGGATGTCATTACCAATGGCTTGTCACTGGATGGGGATGTTGGAGGCTACTGTGACCCTTCAGTTTGGCTTTAGCTTTGACTGACAGAACACAACAGTGTCCAAATTCGAAAGCCTCTATTGGACTGGATAACAGCTATGGATCTGCCCACTGCCAAACAATAGCAATGCAGACATGATGGGGGGAGTAGTCTCCCAGATCCCCTTCAGGCTTCTCCTACGCAGTACAAAATCCCTTAGCCTTGTGCCAGTGTTCTATCAAATTACTGCTACCCATCAGATGTGCAACGGAAGTGACGTTCCGACCAAAAAATACTGCACATGTGCGATGCATTCCACACACGTTTTGATCTGATGGGTAGCGGTATTCTGAGAGAACACTGCCCCTCCTGCATTGAAGACAAATTCTCCTCTCACAGGGGACACTCTCGCCCCTTAGTGGTGGTTCTAGTTATTTTAGCAATAAAGTGAGTGTATATATGTGTATATATACAGGGAGTGCAGAATTATTAGGCAAATTAGTTTTTTGACCACATCATCCTCTTTATGCATGTTGTCTTACTCCAAGCTGTATAGGCTCGAAAGCCTACTACCAATTAAGCATATTAGGTGATGTGCATCTCTGTAATGAGAATGGGTGTGGTCTAATGACATCAACACCCTATATCAAGTGTGCATAATTATTAGGCAACTTCCTTTCCTTTGGCAAAATGGGTCAAAAGAAGGACTTGACAGGCTCAGAAAAGTCAAAAATAGTGAGATATCTTGCAGAGGGATGCAGCACTCTTAAAATTGCAAAGCTTCTGATGCGTGATCATCAAACAATCAAGCGTTTCATTCAAAATAGTCAACCGGGTCGCAAGAAGCATGTGGAAAAACCAAGGCGCAAAATAACTGCCCATGAACTGAGAAAAGTCAAGCGTGCAGCTGCTAAGATGCCACTTGCCACCAGTTTGGCCATATTTCAGAGCTGCAACATCACTGGAGTGCCCAAAAGCACAAGGTGTGCAATACTCAGAGACATGGCCAAGGTAAGAAAGGCTGAAAGACGACCACCACTGAACAAGACACACAAGCTGAAACGTCAAGACTGGGCCAAGAAATATCTCAAGACTGATCTTTCTAAGGTTTTATGGACTGATGAAATGAGAGTGAGTCTTGATGGGCCAGATGGATGGGCCCGTGGCTGGATTGGTAAAGGGCAGAGAGCTTCAGTCCGACTCAGACGCCAGCAAGGTGGAGGTGGAGTACTGGTTTGGGCTGGTATCATCAAAGATGAGCTTGTGGGGCCTTTTCAGGTTGAGGATGGAGTGAAGCTCAACTCCCAGTCCTACTGCCAGTTTTTGGAAGACACCTTCTTCAAGCAGTGGTACAGGAAGAAGTCTGCATCCTTCAAGAAAAACATGATTTTCATGCAGGACAATGCTCCATCACCCGCGTCCAAGTACTCCACAGCGTGGCTGGCAAGAAAGGGTATAAAAGAAGAAAAACTAATGACATGGCCTCCTTGTTCACCTGATCTGAACCCCATTGAGAATCTGTGGTCCATCATCAAATGTGAGATTTACAAGGAGGGAAAACAGTACACCTCTCTGAACATTGTCTGGGAGGCTGTGGTTGCTGCTGCACGCAATGTTGATGGTGAACAGATCAAAACACTGACAGAATCCATGGATGGCAGGCTGCATGAGTGTCCTTGCAAAGAAAGGTGGCTATATTGGTCACTGATTTGTTTTTGTTTTGTTTTCGAATGTCAGAAATGTATATTTGTGAATGTTGAGATGTTATATTGGTTTCACTGGTAAAAATAAATAATTGAAATGGGTATATATTTGTTTTTTGTTAAGTTGCCTAATAATTATGCACAGTAATAGTCACCTGCACACACAGATATCCCCCTGAAATAGCTAAAACTAAAAACAAACTAAAAACTACTTCCAAAAATATTCAGCTTTGATATTGATGAGTTTTTTGGGTTCATTGAGAACATGGTTGTTGTTCAATAATAAAATTAATCCTCAAAAATACAACTTGCCTAATAATTCTGCACTCCCTGTATGTATAATATATATATATATATATATATAATATATATATATATATATATATATATATATATATATATATATATATTATACTAATAGCTGTGATATTCATTTATATACGCTCACTTTATTGCTGAAATTACTGAAATTCAAGACATAGATGGGTGTACTAAGATGTCTGCTGTTCTATAAAAATACTGCTACCCATCAGATCATGAAGCGTTTGGAACACAATGCTCCACGAAAAGCATGGTGGAACGCATTGCACAGTATTTATCCGATTGGAATCGGTAATCTAATCGAACACCACGTCAATGGGAGAGAGAGCCTCTAAGGCACAGGTGTCAAACACAAGGTCCGCAGGCCAAATCCGCCCCCCCCCCAGGACATTTCATGTGGCCCCTGCACCACTTCTGCAGCTGCAGGAGAGCTCCAGCCCTCCTCTGGTCCTCCTCCAAACCCTTACTCTCTGCTCTCAATGTATCCAGCTTCTTCCGGCAGCATAAGGAAAGGGGGCTGCACTGTGATGTAAAGGAGAGTGGGGGACTCAACCTCTGATGGTGGGGTGGCTCTTGACATCTAATATGTGGGGATGGGATGCGTTGGACATCTAATATTACAGATACAACTGCCCCCTTTGAGGGCAATCATAATGCTGATGCAGCTAGGGTTGCCACCTGTACGGGATTGACGCGGGCAGTCCGGTTTTTGAGACTTATGCCGGGTTTGCCTCCACTTGAAACCCGGACACACAGCATACCAAAAGACACTGGAATCTGTTTTGGGGATGGGGCCAGTGCCGATCCATGGAGTGCTGTCTGTACTCTCCTTTCTCCCCCTCCCGTATCCTAACAATCGAAAAAAAGCCGCTCCAGCTCCGCCCCGCCTAATTCCGGGCTCCCAGTGAACTTGTTGCATGCATTGGCTGCGGCTTCTGTCACTGCGGCTTCTGTCACTGCGGCACACACAGCCATCCCTGTTCTGCCTGCAGCTACAAGGGAGGAGGAGAAGCAGGGGGCGGAGTATACACACTTCAGCGTCGTGCCCCTCAGCATCTCCCGAAGCCTGCTCCGGTAGCCTGACATACTTATGGTACAGTACTTCTCTTGTGTGGGGTAGAGGGGTGCTGTGCACTAGACAGAGAGGAGGGGAAAGGTATGGAAGAGAGAGGCGTTCTGCACTGGGGGGGGGGGGGGGGTATACATTTGGGGAGAGAGCTGCGGAGGGTTATAATCTGGCCTGTATATATGCACACCTACATCCTTGTACATAAGCAATCCTGAACCCCACACTGTGAGTAATGCACTCCTGAACCCCACACCGTGAGTAATGCACTCCTGAACCCCACACCGTGAGTAACGCACTCCTGAACCCCACACCGTGAGTAACGCACTCCTGAACCCCACACCGTGAGTAACGCACTCCTGAACCCCACACCGTGAGTAACTCACTCCTGAACCCCACACCGTGAGTAACTCACTCCTGAACCCCACACCGTGAGTAACGCACTCCTGAACCCCACACCGTGAGTAACCCACTCCTGAACCCCACACCGTGAGTAACCCACTCCTGAACCCCACACCGTGAGTAACCCACTCCTGATCTCCGCACTCCGAGACGAACGCACTCCTGAACCCCACACCGAGAAACGCACTCCTGAACCCCACACTGAGAAACGCACTCCTGAATTCCACACTGAGAAACGCACTCCTGAATTCCACACTGAGAAACGCACTCCTGAATTCCACACTGAGAAACGCACTCCTGAATTCCACACTGAGAAACGCACTCCTGAATTCCACACTGTGAAAGTAACACAATACTGAACACCGACTCTGTACATAGGCAATCCTGAACTCCGCACTCTGAAAGTAACGCACTCCTGAACCCTGCACTCTGTACGTAGTGCAGTGCTGAATTTCTCACTTTGTAGGTAGTGCACTCCTCAACACTGTCTGTACTCTGTTTGCAGTGCACTGCTCAAACTCTGCAGTCCATGTGTAAGGCACTCCTCAACTCTGTACTGTGTACATATACACACTGAATTCTGCACTTTGTGTGTTTGAGAGCAGGGCCAGGGGTGGGGTCAAAGGGGCCTCGTCAGGTAGGCTGTGGGGTCCCATGAATTCTAACAGCGGCCCTGCTAAGGGGGATCTCTCATTTAATGGAGGTCACTAAGGAAGGATGGGGCACTGATAGAAGAAGACTAAAAGGGTAATGAGGGTCTCTAATGGGTGCTGGCTGCTGATCATTAGATCAGCAGGCAGCACCCCTCCCCTACACACACCCCCCATTGGATCAGAGTCTCTTTATATCAGCACCCCCTCTTAAAGACCCCCTATTACATCAGAATCACCTTATATAAGCATTACCCTTCCTCTTACAGAGGGGTCCTGATATAAAGAGACTCTGATCTAATGGGGTGTTTGTAGGGGAGGGGTGCTGCATTAGATACGTTTCCCGGTATCAGCACTCCCTGTACTTTTTAAGTAAAAAAAAAAGGGGGAAAAACTCTGTAAATAAACTCACTGGTGTGTTGCTGGCTAGCACTGATTAGTGCTCCCACACCTCAAAAAAATAGAAAAAAAATGCAGTGCAACCTCCACGTATATATCATTTTATGAATTCATATGTGAAAAAAAATTGTGACTGATGGGGGATTAACTCCATATGATTTGAAATGTTATTTAATAACAAAATATATACATATTGCACTCTACAAAAAAAAAAAAAAATTTCCGTGCGTCGCTAAAGTGTTCGGGTTTGACTTGAAGAAAAGGTGGCAACCCTAGATGCAGCCCACGATGAAATTGAGTTTGACACCCTTGCTCTAAGGTAGGGTGACCAGACATCCCCAGTTTCAGGGGACAGTCAGTGTAGAATTAAAAGAAAAAAAAAATCTGAATTACACCCCCCCCCCCCTCTACTAGCTTAGAGGGGTGTATTTTTCCCATTATCTGTGCCCCTTTCTGATGATCATGTGCTGGTCGGAGCGGAGGGAATATTTCTTGGGTTTCGGGGGCATGTCCATTCAGCTTCGCTCACATGTTCTTCTTAGGGTTGCCACCTGTACGGGATTCCCCCGTACAGTACGGGTCTGGAATCACGTGCCCGGGTTTTGTACTGCCTTTCACCCGGGCACATGATTCAGCCCAGAACAGGGGCAGACCATCCAGAGAGGGGACCATCAAGCACACCTTTCAGTGTGAAACAGCAGCAGCGGTGGCAAGCATTGTAAATATTACACTGTGTGCGGCGTGCCTGCGGTGTGTTTGAGATTCAAAGCTCCTTTCTGTCCCCTCCCCTCCCTCTCGTGCTGTGCGGGGTCCTTGTTATCTCTGACTCCCCCCTCCAATCAGCAGTGCGGTGTGCTGTGAGACCTGGGAGGCGGAGCTCACTGTAGCTCCTCCTCTCGGCTGGCCAGAGGAAGGGAGGAGGTGAGTGAGATGAATTTTTCTGGGAGAAGTTTCCTAGGGTGGATAGTAAAATAAACTTTCAAGGAGATTTTTTCTTCGGAGAAGAATCAGAAGAGATAGTGAGTTTGAGTGTGGGGGAGGGGGAGGGGGGATTGAGGTCTGCAGCAGCCCGATCACATGTGACAGATCACTTCATTAACAGTCTGTGCAAACATCATCCAATTGTTCAGACTGGATAATGTGGGGTAATTTATAGCCATTCATGTAACCTGTGTGTGTATGTGGTGAGTTCACACTTCTGATTGTACATGTATCCAGGCTCTCAGCCTGTACAATCAGAAGTGTGAACTCACCACATACACACACAGGTTACATGAATGGCTATAAATGACCCCACATTATCCAGTCTGATTAATTGGATTGGATGCAGAGTGCTATAAACTGGATTACATAGATCTGTACTTACATCTAGTACTGTTGTATGATTCATTGTTGTAAATGTTTTTAGTGGATGAGGTTTTTTTTTATTTTTATACATCACTATCTGACCACTTCTCAGCCCCCAACTTCCCCCAGCTTGCATCACCCCTAGACCACTTAATACAGACATCACTCCAAGCTGCTTCCTAACCCCCCAGCTAAGGGACATCGTTCCATGGTCACTTTCCTTCCCTTAGCTTCCCAACATCACTCCATGGTCACCCCATAGACACCACAAGAAATCCCTCCCCATACTGCCACCGCCATACCCTCTGCACTCCCCTCCTGTACATACTACCCCCATCATACACTCCCCTCCTGTACATACTACCCCCTTCATACCCTCCATACTCCTCTCCTGTACATACTACCCCGATCATACCCTCCACACTCCTCTCCCGTACATACTTCCCCCATCACACCCTCCACACTTCTCTCCCGTACATACTTCCCCCATCATACCATCCGCACTTCTCTCCTGTACATCATACCCTCCACACTTCTCTCCTGTACATACTGCACCCATCATACCCTCCACACTCCTCTCCGGTACATACTGCCCCCATCATACCCTCTGCACTTCTCTCCTGTACATACTACCCCCATCATACCCTCCACACTCCTCTCCGGTACATACTGCCCCCATCATACCCTTCACACTCCTCTCCGGTACATACTGCCCCCATCATACCCTCCACACTCCTCTCCTGCACATACTGCCCCCATCATACCCTCCACACTCCTCTCCTGTACATACTGCCCCCATCATACCCTCCACACTTCTCTCCCGTACATACTGCCACCGCCATACCCTCCAACCTCCTCTCCTGTATTAACTGCGCCCATCATACCCTCTGCACTCCTCTCCTGTACATACTACCCCATCATACCCTCCACACTCCTCTCCAGTACATACTACCCCCATCATACCCTCCACACTCCTCTCCGGTACATACTTCCCCCATCATATCCTCCACACTCCTCTCCTGTACATAGTGCCCCATCATACCCTCTGCACTCCTCTCCTGTACATACTACCCCCATCATACCCTCCACACTCCTCTCCCGTACATACTTCCCCCATCACGCCCTCCACACCGCTCCCCTGTACATACTTCCCCCATTATACCCTCCACACTCCTCTCCCATACATACTGCACCCATCATACCCTCCACACTCCTCTCCCGTACATACTACCCCCATCATATCCTCCACACTCCTCTCCTGTACATAGTGCCACATCATACCCTCTGCACTCCTCCTCTCCTGTACATACTGCCCAATCATACCCTCTGCACTCCTCTCCTGTACATACTTCCCCATCATACCCTCTGCACTCCTCCTCTCCATACTGCCCCATTATACCCTCTGCACTCCTCTCCTGTACATACTTCCCCATCATACCCACTTCACTTCTCTTCTGCAGAACCCTGTGCATTCAAATGTAATTGGGAACTCTGTGGATTCAGATCTAAAGGAGAATACAGTTGACTCTGATATAAAGGGGGACTTTTGTGATCAACTCCTTTATGATTAGAAATTTTATTTAATCACAAAAATTTACATAAAAAAATAAAACTCATCTGTGCATTGCTTTGCACAAAGGTAATGAATTTAATGTACTACAAAAAAAATTATATATATATTGGCGTGCGCTGCTAATGTGTTCGTGTTTGGCTTGACGAAAAGGTGGCAACCCTAGTTCTTCTGCCTTGGCTCAGTCGCTTGCCTGCTTATCTCATGGCATTCCCTGGCGGAGTGATCTTCCTCCACACCCCAGCCAGTAGTAACTGGAGCCTGGAGAGTGAGACTTGACAGGCTGTGAGGCTGGCGGCGGGCAGTGAATCGCTTATTGACACCATTACTATAAGGTGACCAGATTTTTAAAATGAAATCCGGGGACATATTTTTTTCTTTACTAGTAATGGCGGCAATCAGTGACTCTCTGCCTGCCGCCGCCCGCCTCACAGCCTCAAGTCTTACTCTTCGGGCCCCGACTACTACTGGATGGGGAGCGGAGGAAGATCACTCCACCAGGGAAGGCAAGGAGATAGGCAGGTGGCTGGCCAGGATTTGAGCCAAGGCAGAAGAACATGCGAGCGAAGCTGAATGGGCACGAGAAACTGAAGAAATATTTCCTCCGCTCCGACCAGCACATGATCATCAGAAAGGAGCACATATAGGGCCAGATTCATGAAGAGTTAGGCTGGCGGATCCAGCCTAACTGTCACTTTAAGCCGGCGTTTCTGTTTTCTATAACCAGAAAACAAGAAACGCCGGGTTGAAGTTCCGATGCGAGCAGAGTAAATGAGTTTCGCCATTGTATCGTTACTTCAACTTAAAAATGGCGCCGGGGGCGTTCCCGCCGATTTACGCTCAAAAAATATGTTAATGAGCGGAAATCGGCAATTCACGAGCGAATTCGGGCGCGACGCAGTGACGTTACGACGTTTCCGGAAGCGATACGCGGCGTATAGATAAAGCAGCCCCCTAGTGGAGTATCCTATGTTAGGTATAGGCGTCGTCATCGCGTCGAAAAAAAAAAAAAAGCGTAGTTTGCGTAAAAAGTTCATGAATGGGAATGTGACGTCATTGACGTTCATTCACAGAATTTGGAGCATGCGCACGGGGATGCTTTGACACTCGACGCATGCGCAGTACGTTCGCCGCGGGATCGCGCTTAGTTTAAATACTACACGCCCCGTACCCGCCCAATTTGAATTCCGCCGGCTCATTTGCGATACGCTGCCGCAACTTTAGGAGCAAGTGCTTCGTGAATGACAGCACTTGCTGCTAAAATTTCGGCAGAGTAACGTAAATGAGAAGCGTTACTCTGGAGCAAAGATGCTCCCATCTACCTGAATCTGGCCCATAATGTGAAAAATACAACCCTCCTATGGTAGTAGGCACGACAGAGCCCGGTGTGTAATTCTATTTTTTTTTTATTTTAATTCTGCACTGACTGTTTTTGAAATTGCCCCTGCCCCTTATTAAATCCAATCTGGGGACAAAACCGGGGCCAGACTTGGTCCGGGGACAGTGTCCTCAATCAGGGGACTGTCCCCTGAAACTGGGGATGTCTGGTCACCCTACATTACTAGTAAAATTTATTTTAATTAAAAAAATCTGGTCACCTTACTCTAAGGGATGGGTTATAATAGGTCTTCACTCACATTTTGAATGGTGTATTCTTTCTTCTCCTGCTCTACAGTTTACACACACACACTGCGTCCATTGGCCTCCATCAAGTATCATCACAGTCTCTCTTCCCCACACTAACTCTTCCATTCCCTCCCTACAGCTTTCAACGCGCGCGCACTGCCTGTACGTACACGCGCACGAGTGCTTTCTGTAATGCTTTCGGTCATGTGACCGTGACATCATCAGAGGTCCTAGAACGCTGTGTGTTGTGGAATCAGAATGGCGGCCGATGGAGACTTCTTACTGAGATACCGAGCGGTGTCCAACAAGCTAAAGAAGTGCGTTACTTCTAGTAGAGTTGTTTATGTGTTGTAATGCCGGGGAGAGCAGGCTAATGTTCCGTCCATGGTTCCCTGCTCCTCTGTGTGTGCGCCATGATATGACACCCCTGATTGTTTATCTGTCATCTATAGTGGTGTACAGGACCACAGGAGGGATATTGTCGCCAGGACAAATCAGGAATCTGCACAGAGACCTGGAGTTCTTCTACTTCTTTAAATGAGATCTTATGCTGTCCATACATTACACAATCTCATTGTCAGGACTCATCAGGCACCTTACAATCTGACTACACAACCAGCTTTTGTAATAAAGAGGAGCCACCTAAACTGTCCAATCAGACAGGCCCTTGTTCTACATAGTTGTTGATAGATCTAAAGCCTCATACACGATTGGATTTTCTGCGGACAAAGCGTAGGACTTTTGTCTGAAGGGAGTTGGCCAGGAACTTGTATTGCATACAAAACGGCAAAGAATTGTCGCCCAACAAACATGAAACAACCTGGTTTTTCAGCTCGTTAGCGCCACCATTTGAGCAACTTCTGCTAATGTTGTGTTTGGTGAGCATGCGTTTGTACTTTTGGAGTTTTATCCAACAAACTTGTGTACACACGATCGAAAAATCCGACAACACACAAAATGCTTTCCAACATTTGTACACGGAAAATCCGACAATAATTGTCCGATGAAGCATACAAATGGTCGGATTTTCCGACAACAGCCTGTCATTACACAATTCCTGTTGGATCGTGTGTATGAGGCTTTGAGGAGATTGTAGGTTTTGGGGTAGATCTGAAGCTCACCATGCTCTACAATCCGATCTTACAGAGTGTCAGGGCCTTCCTGAATGATTGTGTGGGTTTGTCTTCATATTACATAGTTTAGTAACGCTAAAGGATTTTGTACAATCTGATTGTATAGTGTATGGTCAGGTGTTACAGATCATATAATAGGGATCTGAACTTGTTCTGAATTGTTTTGTTATAATGTAACTTAATGAAAATGATCTTCACTCATTTATTTTTTTCCTGTATTTCATTGTAGGAGATTTCTCCGCAAGCCGAACGTTGCTGAAGCCAGCGAGCAATTTGGTGAGTAAATTCCCATGCTTTACATGATGAGCTCAGGCGTGTTCGCAACTCCACATGCCCGACAGGAAGCTGACACTCTGCAGCGTTAATCACAGACAGTGAGACATTTCCAGTTCCGTGGCTGCCCCAATGTCTTACTACCTGTGATTAGCGCTGCAGAGTGTCAGCTTTCTGGTGGGCGTGGGCACGTGCAGTTGCAAGCACACCGCATCACTATTCTCTTTAAAGCACCCAAAAGTGTCCCAGGTCTCTTACAATCCTGCGCTAAAGTGTTTGGCTTGATGAAAAAGTGGCAACCCTACAGATAATAGTCTAGGGCTAGGCTCGTTCGCCCCACAATGCGGTGCGGGCATTTCGGACACACTACAGTTGCGATTTGTAGCAGGTGTCAATCAGTTAATGACACCACAAATGCAGTGTGTTTGCCTGCATCGGATCGCATGGTCCAAAGTGATCCAGTTGCTCTGGATTTTTTAAAGTAGTGCATGCACTCGTTTTGCTCCAGTCCAGTGCGATTCAGTCTAAAATGAATGAGCTAAAATCACACTGCACTGAATCGCACAGGAATGGTGAATGCATTCCTGTGTGATCCGACACTAGGCTAAGAGACCCAGGGATTGTGGGATATATAGTTCCTTCACCGGATACGTCAGTTCTTAGACTACAGACAGAGGTCATGTTTTAACGTGTGCAGAGCAGGGTGATACAGCGCATTATTAGTAAACCGTATATAGGCACTTTGTAATGTTTTATATAGTCGTACCTGCAAAAGGGGCCAGCCTAAAGTGATCTATCACGACTTAACTTTTTTTTTTTACTAAAGTTCCACTTTAAAACAAACTAAACCCACATGTTTAAAGCAGAAGTTTACAGATAACGTATTAAAAAAAAAAAGGATTTTTAATAGACAGCTTGCCTGTAAAATCCTTTTCTTGAAGTACATCACGGGACACAGAGCTCATAGCCATTACACATGGGTTATATGGGTACCTTCAGGTGATGGACACTGGTGTAATCAATTTCACAGGAAGTTTCCTCCCTATATAACCCCCTCCCACTGGGAGTGCTTCAGTTTTGTAGTAAGCAATTTCTCAGAGGTTAAACAATGTTCCCCAAAAGAGGGGTGGGAGCTCTGTGTCCCGTGATGTACTTCAAGAAAAGGATTTTACAGGCAAGCTGTCTATTAAAAATCCTTTTTTCTTTATCGTACACCACGGGACACAGAGCGCATAGCCATTACATATGGGATGTCCCAAAACAATGCTCCATGAAGGGAGGGAGACCGTAAGGCAAACAATAGCCAACTAAATTAGAACCAAAATACTTGAGTCAACTGAAAAATAATCAGGAAAGTAAAGTAGCTCAACAAAAAAGGGAAGTGTGCCAGGCCAGAGGATTCTATACTGCAGCCCGTAGGACCACCTGCCCAAACGCTGCGTCCGCACCCCTTGTGACGTCCAACTTATAAAATTTAGTGAACATATGTACGGAAGACCAGGTTGCCGCCCTGCAAACTTGGGCCATAGAAATCTGATGGTGTGCTGCCCAGGAGGTGCTCATAGCCCTAGTAGAATGGGCTTTAACTGATAAAGGAGGCGGAATGCGCTTTAGACTATAGGCCTGAAAAATCAGCTGCTTAATTCACCTAGCCAAAGAAGACTTGGCAGCCGGCTGTCCCTTCTTGGGGCCATCCGGGAGAATAAAAAGTACATCTGTCTTTCGAATCTTCACCGTAGCCCTGAGATAAACCTTCATGGTTCGAACAACGTCCAAAGTATGAAGCAGTCTTTCCTCCCTGGAAGTAGGTTTAGGAAAGAGGGATGGTAAGACTAGATCCTGATTCAGGTGGAAACTGGATATGACCCTAGGAAGGAAAGAAGGCTGAGGATGCAGAACCACTCTGTCCTTATGCAGAACAAGGTACGGCTCCCTGCATGACAAGGCTGCCAGCTCAGAGACTCTTCTGGCAGAAGCCATAGCCACCAAGAAGACTAACTTTCGGGTTAGTAACACAAGAGGAATTTCTGTCAAAGGTTCAAAAGGCTGTCTTTGTAAAGCTGACAAGACCAGATTTAAATTCCAGGGGCAAAGGGGAGCTCTAATAGGGGGATTCACATGCAAGACCCCCTGCAAGAAGGTTTTAACAAGCGAATGGGTGGCCAAGGGCCTTTCAAACCATATCGATAAAGCCGAAACCTGCCCCTTTAGAGTACTAAGAGCCAACCCCAATCTGGAGAAATCGCAAGACCCTGTCAATAGAAAATTTTCGAGCATGCCATCCCTGAGACTCGCACCACTCCACATAGGTCCTCCTATATTTCTAGAGACTGGTTTCCTGGCCTGAATCAAAGTTGATATGACCTGCCCTTAAGAATTGGAAGCAGGGTGGAAGATCGGCCCCTGAGATGGCAGATCTGGGCGCAAGGGGAGCGGCCAAGGTGCTCCTACTGACATCCTTACGATGAGCGAATACCATGCTCTCCGGGGCCACCAGGATCACAGGTCTTTGCTCCACCCTGATCCTTCGTAGAAGGTGGGGTAACATCTGCAGTGGAGGAAATGCATACAGGAGAGAGAACTGGTGCCAGGGGCACACCAACGCATCGGTCCCGGCTCGGTATATGAACTTGTCTAGTTTCTTATTGATTCTTGTTGCCATAATGTCTATATCCGGAACTCCGAATCTTAGGCAAATCTCTTGGAACACCTGGGGGTGAAGAGACCACTCCCCCGGCAGTAACCGTTGGCGACTCAGGAAGTCTGCTTGAAAATTGTCTATCCCCGGGATGAACACCGCCGAGATGCAGGGTACATGGGCTTCGGCCCACGAGAAAATTAGATTTACCTCCCTTTGGGCCGCTAGACTCCTCGTGCCCCCTTGGTGGTTTATGTATGCCACTGCTGTAGCATTGTTGGACTGTATCCTTACTGGAAAGCCCTGAAGGGTAGAAGTCCAGACCACCAGGGCCAACCGAGCAGCTCTGATCTCTAGGACATTGATGGGAAGCAGCTTCTCTGCTTCCGACCACTGTCCTGGTGGGTTTGTCCCTCTAGAACTGCCCCTCAGCCTGACAGGCTGGCATCTGTGGCTACTATCTTCCACGTGATGGTGCAAAAGGATTTCCCCTTTGACAAATTTTGAGGGGTCAGCCACCAGAACAGGCTGCACCAGACCACTGGGGAGAGGACTAACGGACGATCTAATGCCTGAATGGACTTGTTCCATGCAGAGAGGATGGCTGCCTGGTATGGATCTGGGCGTAGGGCACTGCCTCGAAGGCGGCCACCATCTTTCCCAGTAGTCGCATACATAGGCGAATAGTTGGCTTCTTTTTGCCAAAACAAAAGACAAAACAAACTGTTTGAGCTATCGACTTGACCTTCGCTTGAGGTAAAAATATTTTCTGGCAATCTGTATCCAGCGGCAGGCCCAAATATTCCAAGTGCTTCGTGGGTTGCAATACCGATTTTTCTCGGTTTAAAATCCATCCGAATTCCTCTAGGTGCCGAACTGTACGGGCTACTGCATGATTCAGGTTGGAAGCCGATCTGTCGATAACTAGGAGATCGTCTAGGTATGCCAGGACCACAATGCCTTCTGTCCTTAGGTTGGCTAGAACCGGGGCTAAGACCTTTGTGAATACGCGCGGAGCCGTTGCCAACCCGAAAGGGAGGGCCACAAACTGGTAATGACGGTGATCTACCGTAAAACGAAGAAACTTGTGATGTGCCGGGCAGATCGGAACGTGCAAATACGCATCCTTTATATCTATAGATGCTAGAAAGTCGTCTTGTTGTAGGGTGGCAGCCACTGAACGTATGGATTTCATACGAAAGGACCGAACTTTTAGAAAGTGGTTTAGGCAATTGAGGTCTAGGATAGGCCTGACGTCGCCGTTGGGCTTTGGTATTATGAAAAGGTTGGAATAAAATCCCAGACCTCATTCCTGGGCTGGTACCTCTACAATGACTCCTTGGAGCAAGAGGCGATCCAATGCCCTTAGAAGAGAGGCCCTTTTTGATGGGTCGTTTGGAAGACTTGACCTCTGAAAATGAGGAGGGGGGATTTCCCGAAACTCTAGCCTGTGGCTACCGCGGAACGCACCCAAGAGTCATGGATTCTGGTCTCCCATACTTCGGGAAAAAACCAAAGTCTTCCCCCCACCCAAGTGAGTGGGGGCGCGCCTTCATGAATCCGATTTGATGGCTGGCTTAACTGGCTTGTGAGACCATGGTCTCTTGCCTCCAGCGGCTTGTCCTTGTGGGCGGCTATTAAATGCTGAACGATCGGGGAGGCCGTTGATACTGACGGGAAGTTGAAGGGGCCAAGGCCTGTCGCTTGAATGCAGGTCCACGCGGTCTTTTCTTAACAGGTAAGAAAGAGCTTGTCAGGAATGGTCCCCCCTGCTGCAGTACTGGCCTCCACCAGCGGAGGGGTTCTTGGTCATTTGGAGCACACAGCCTTTCCTGCGTTCAGGTGTAACCTGAATGCAATCAGCACGCCTCTATAATACCCGGCGTGTGTAATCAGTCCTCGCCCTGGTATCGTCATACCTTCCGGACCTGAGCCTGTACCCTGACCCCGTCTTCTGGACTCTGATTCTGTGCCTTCTGCGTCTGCGATTCTGATCCCTGATCCTGCCTGGACTTGTCTGCCCTGTCTCCTGGTTCCTGTCTCCCCTGAGTTCTTACCCCACAGCTAGTCCATCCATCCGTTCCCTGCTCTGTCCTGTCCCATCCTCACCCATCTGCTGACATCCCATGTGTATGACCTCGGCCTGGCTTGACTTATGTATACGGTATTCCCTTTTGATTGTATATACTGTTTGCTGTTTGCACTGGTTGTCCTCACTTATTCTTGTAAATAAACACCTTTTCACTTCACTAATCATATTGTTTGGTCTCCTCTGTGCAGTCACACAGTACTGATCTATAACCTCTCCTGACAGTATACCAGGGCCATCCCTTGATCAGACGTGACTGCATTGAGGAACCATCCTGGTGTAGTGCTCTAAAACATGGATTACAATGAAATCCTTTACCTTTCTCTGCTGGCAGAAGAGGATGAGGAGGCTTGTCGTCAGGTTTTGGAGGGTTGGACTAGTGACCAACTGATGGAAACTATCCGATCGGCTCATTCCTGGGTGGATCAGGGGTACATGACGTTTGATGATGTTCAGGCATTAATTTGGTTGTGTGTTAAGCCGGCCCTGTCATTTATTCCTGATGGTAGTGATGACTTCTCTCCCCCTTTAGTCGTGACCAAGTTGAATCCCTGGTTTGGTTATTAGAGGATGACCCGGCTTATTTTGATGAGCATTATTCCTCCTGTCCCCAGCAAAAGTTATCTTGAGTGTATTGATTCTGTGCAGGCTCTGATTAGACAAGGTGTGTGTGTGAACCTGCTTTTGTTCAACCTGTGCTGCAGGCATGGTCAGATCTCCTGATTTCAGCCAAGCCAGTCCGTTCCAGCCCTGCTATTAACCCCCTACCTTCTCAGGGATCCATCTGTCCATCACCAATGGCAACCCCAGCTCAGATAATTCAGCATCCTACCAAATATTACTACCCAGTTAATACTAATTGTACCTACCCTGCCTTTAATCCACCTGTCCGTTCCAGCCCTGCTATTAACCACCTGCCTTCCCAAGGATCCATCTGTCCATCACCAATGGCAACTCCAGCCCAGATAATTCCGCATCCTACCAAATATTACTACCCAATTTCTACTAATTGTACCTACCCTGCCTATAATCCACCTGTAACAACTCCACAAAAACCTCCTCCAATCACCATCCCTGTGTCTCTGCCATATTCCAACCCCTCCTCCTACTTAATTCCATCTTCTTCATACTCCCCTTCCGTTAACAAACCTGCAGTGACTAAGTCTAAAAAGAAACGGAAGTACTTCCCAACCCATACCATCGTGCCAGTTACCCAACCTGTCCCAGTATCCTCTGCTCAACCTGTCCCAGTGCCATCTGTTCCAGTGCCACCTGTTCAGCCTATCCCTGTGCCAGCTGCCCAGCCTGTGCCAGCCCGATGTTCCTGTGCCAGCCTGCCAGCCGATGTTCGATGCCAGCCCGATTCCTGTGCCAGCCTGCCAGCCCGATGTTCCTGTGCCAGCCTGCCAGCCCGATGTTCCTGTGCCAGCCCGATGTTCCTGTGCCAGCCCGCCAGCCTGCTGTTCCTGTGCCAGCCCGCCAGCCTGCTGTTCCTGTGCCAGTTTGCCAGCCTGCTGTTCCTGTGCCAGCCCGCCAGCCTGCTGTTCCTGTGCCAGTTTGCCAGCCTGCTGTTCCTGTGCCAGTTTGCCAGCCTGCTGTTCCTGTGCCAGTTTGCCAGCCTGCTGTTCCCGTGCCAGTTTGCCAGCCTGCTGTTCCCGTGCCAGTTTGCCAGCCTGCTGTTCCCGTGCCAGTTTGCCAGCCTGCTGTTCCCGTGCCAGTTTGCCAGCCTGCTGTTCCCGTGCCAGCCTGCTGTTCCCGTGCCAGTCTTGCCAGCCTGCTGTTCCCGTGCCAGTCTGCCAGCCTGCTGCTCCCGTGCCAGTCTGCCAGCCTGCTGCTCCCGTGCCAGTCTGCCAGCCTGCTGATCCCGTGCCAGTCTGCCAGCCTGCTGCTCCTTTGCCAGTCTTCCAGCCTGCTGCTCCTGTGCCAGTCTTCCAGCCTGCTGCTCCTGTGCCAGTCTTCCAGCCTGCTGCTCCTGTGCCAGTCTGCCGGCCGCTCCAGCCTGCTGCTCCTGTGCCAGTCTGCCGGCCGCTCCTCCTGTGCCAGCCTGCTGCTCCCGGCCCCTGTGCCAGTCTGCCGGCCCCTCCTCCTGTGCCAGCCCGGCCCCTGCTGCTCCCGGCCCCTGTGCCAGTCTGCCGGCCCCTCCTCCTGTGCCAGCCCGGCCCCTGCTGCTCCCGGGCCCCTGTGCCAGTCTGCCGGCCCCTCGCTCCTGTGCCAGTCTGCCGGCCCCTCGCTCCTGTGCCAGTCTGCCGGCCCCTCGCTCCTGTGCCAGTCTGCCGGCCCCTCGCTCCTGTGCCAGTCTGCCGGCCCCTCGCTCCTGTGCCAGTCTGCCGGCCCTCGCTCCTGTGCCAGTCTTCCGGTGCTCCTGTGCCAGTCTGCCTGCTGCTCCTGTGCCAGTGCCGGCCGCTCGCTCCTGTGCCAGTCTGCCGGCCGCTCGCTCCTGTGCCAGTCTGCCGGCCGCTCGCTCCTGTGCCAGTCTGCCGGCCCCTCGCTCCTGTGCCAGTCTGCCGGCCCCTCGCTCCTGTGCCAGTCTGCCGGCCCCTCGCTCCTGTGCCAGTCTGCCGGCCCCTCGCTCCTGTGCCAGTCTGCCGGCCCCTCGCTCCTGTGCCAGTCTGCCGGCCCCTCGCTCCTGTGCCAGTCTGCCGGCCCCTCGCTCCTGTGCCAGTCTGCCGGCCCCTCGCTCCTGTGCCAGTCTGCCGGCCCCTCGCTCCTGTGCCAGTCTGCCGGCCCCTCGCTCCTGTGCCAGTCTGCCGGCCCCTCGCTCCTGTGCCAGTCTGCCGGCCCCTCGCTCCTGTGCCAGTCTGCCGGCCCCTCGCTCCTGTGCCAGTCTGCCGGCCCCTCGCTCCTGTGCCAGCGCCGGCCCCTCGCTCCTGTGCCAGTCTGCCGGCCCCTCGCTCCTGTGCCAGTCTGCCGGCCCCTCGCTCCTGTGCCAGTCTGCCGGCCCCTCGCTCCTGTGCCAGTCTGCCGGCCCCTCGCTCCTGTGCCAGTCTGCCGGCCCCTCGCTCCTGTGCCAGTCTGCCGGCCCCTCGCTCCTGTGCCAGTCTGCCGGCCCCTCGCTCCTGTGCCAGTCTGCCGGCCCCTCGCTCCTGTGCCAGTCTGCCGGCCCCTCGCTCCTGTGCCAGTCTGCCGGCCCCTCGCTCCTGTGCCAGTCTGCCGGCCCCTCGCTCCTGTGCCAGTCTGCCGGCCCCTCGCTCCTGTGCCAGTCTGCCGGCCCCTCGCTCCTGTGCCAGTCTGCCGGCCCCTCGCTCCTGTGCCAGTCTGCCGGCCCCTGTTCTCTGCCGGCCCCTCGCTCCTGTGCCAGTCTGCCGGCCCCTCGCTCCTGTGCCAGTCTGCCGGCCCCTCGCTCCTGTGCCAGTCTGCCGGCCCCTCGCTCCTGTGCCAGTCTGCCGGCCCCTCGCTCCTGTGCCAGTCTGCCGGCCCCCTCGCTCCTGTGCCAGTCTGCCGGCCCCTCGCTCCTGTGCCAGTCTGCCGGCCCCTCGCTCCTGTGCCAGTCTGCCGGCCCCTCGCTCCTGTGCCAGGGGCCCCTCGCTCCTGTGCCATGAGTGACAAAGATATCAGATCGATTGAAGAATCTGCTGCCCAGCTCGATGACCCGGAGCCTTTGTCTGCTGCCCAGCTCGATGACCCGGAGCCTTTGTCTGCTGCCCAGCTCGATGACCCGGAGCCTCTGCTCCCAGCTCATGACCCGGAGCCTGCTGCTGCCCAGCTTCCCGGAGCCGTCTGCTGCCCACTCGAACCCGGATGTCTGCTGCCCACTCGATGACCCGGAGCCTTTGCCTGCCCAGCTCGATGACCCGGAGCCTTCGTCTGCTGCCCAGCTCGATGACCCGGAGCCTTCGTCTGCTGCCCAGCTCGATGACCCGGAGCCTTCGTCTGCTGCCCAGCTCGATAGAGCAAACATAGCGTACTCGGACTCTGATAAAAAAAGTTTTACTAGAATAAACAAAAAATGGTACACTCACATTTGATATGAACAATCATGGGCGTATAAAATGTACAGGCAGTAGAGTCAATCGGTTCCCGACGCGTTTCGTTTCACAAACATCTTCATGGGGATTGTCCTACTGCATAAAAAGACCCTTAAATATATACTAAGCCCCCACAGATAATTGGCAATGAAACGAATTGTACAGAGTGCTTCATTACTGAGTACTTCCGGGTGGGGGAGGTAAGATGGCCGCCGCAGCGTGCGTTCCAAGCCTCGCTTTGGTGTAATGATACCAGAACGCACATCCGGGCGTGTAAAACAGACTATCACTAATAAAAATTTCAAAGTAAGGCATATACTTAGAACTCACAATAATGTGAGTCAGTCGAAAGCCCAATCATGTTAAAGTTCGCACTGAATGCACCGCCGTGCGCTCCAAGCCTCGCCTCACCACACAGCAGCACAGCAGTGGAGCGCACAGGGCGCAAGCGCGAGCACACCACCCAATCACATGATGCGTCAGGCGTCACCCGGTCACACGGTGCGTCACGCGTCACTGGTTCAAAGACCGCGATGCGTTCCACACCTCGTTTTCAGATGAGGAAAAGGAATGTTCACTCAAAACATGCCGTCGGAACACGCGATGACCTCGCACCAAAGAGGGGGAGGGGGGGCGCGCATACCCATAAAATTAACCCATAGTCTCAACGGAAATAAAGGGGACAAATCAAATACGAGGGAGGCACCACAACTCTCAGATAGATGTTAACCCCGTATTGCGCCGATAGACTATCTACACAAGGGCATAGTATGGTATGAAGTTCGCTATGTAAATCGCAAGGTACAATTCAATTAATGTGCAAACATATTATAAAGGAACAACTGATTAAATAATGTAAAATAAACCAGTACATTGAAAAAAGGACATATGTTGAATAGTTAAACTCATATAAAGAATAAAATGTTATATTACATGTTAGTATATAACTATACACCAGACATAGAACAATAGGCTAAAACAATAAAACAATGGTCTAGTTCATATGCTATGGGATACCGGGCGCCTATGCCCTCTGCCCGGCTTGACACCATGAGCCTTCCCCAGCAACAACTGGTTGGAGCGTCCGGAGGCCGCTCCTTTGAAGGAGGGTACTGTCAGGAATGGTCCCCCCTGCTGCAGTACTGGCCTCCACCAGCGGGGGGTTCTTGGGCATTTGGAGCACACAGCCTTTCCTGCGTTCAGGTGTGACCTGAATGCAATCAGCACGCCTCTATAATACCCGGCGTGTGTAATCACTCCTCGCCCTGGTATCGTCATACCTTCCGGACCTGATCCGGACCTGAGCCTGTACCCCGACCCCGTCTTCTGGACTCTGATTCTGTGCCTTGATCCTGTCTGCGATTCTGATCCCTGATCCCGCCTGGACTTGTCTGCCCTGTCTCCTGGTTCCTGTCTCCCCTGAGTTCTTACCCCGCAGCTAGTCCATCCATCCGTTCCCTGCTCTGTCCTGTCCCATCCTCACCCATCTGCTGACATCCCATGTGTATGACCTCGGCCTGGCTTGACTTATGTATACGGTATTCCCTTTTGATTGTATATACTGTTTGCTGTTTGCACTGGTTGTCCTCACAAAAAGCTTTTTGCAGGGTGTTTCTGCTGACCAGTTCTTGAGCCACAAAAGGCGACGCATATGAACTAAAAGAAGAGATAAACGGGACGCCTGCTGAATGGAGTCTTTAACCACTTTAGCCCCGGACCATATTGCTGTCCAAAGACCAGAGCACTTTTTGTGATTCGGCACTACGTCGCTTTAACTGACAATTGCGCGTTCATGCGACGTGGCTCCCAAACAAAATTGGCGTCCTTTTTTTCTCACAAATAGAGATTTCTTTCGGTGGTATTTGATCATCTCTGCGGTTTTTATTTTTTGTGCTATAAACAAAAATAGAGCGACTATTTTGAAAAAAATGCAATATTTTTTACATTTTGCTATAATAAATATCCCCAAAAAAGATTAAAAAAAACATTTTTTTCCCTTAGTTTAGGCCGATACGTATTCTTCTACATATTTTTCGTAAAAAAAAACCGCAATTAGCGTTTATTGATTGGTTTGCGCAAAATTTATAGCGTTTACAAAAAAGGGCATTTTTATTAATATTTTTTTTTTACTAGTAATGGCGGCGATCAGCGGTTTTTTCCGGTACTGCGATATTATGGCGAACACATCGGACACTTTTGACACATTTTTGGGACCATTGGCATTTTTATAGCGATCAATGCTATAAAAATGCATTGGATTACTATAAAAATGCCATTGGCAGTGAAGGGGTTAACACTAGGGGGCGGGGAAGGGGTTAAGTGTGTTCCTATTTGTGTTCTTACTGTGTGGGGGGGGGGTGGCCTCACTAAGGGGAATCACTGATCTTCCGTTCATATATCGTATGAACGGAAGATCAGCGTTTCCCCCACTGACAGGAACGAGAGCTGTGTGTTTACACGCACAGCTCCCGTTCCCCGCTCTGTAACGAGCGAGCACGCGTGCCACGGGGGCGAGCGGGTGGCGCGCGCGCTGGCCGCCGGCGGCGCGCACGCGCCCCCTAGTGGCCGCGAAAGTCCCAACGTAGAGCTACGGGCTCTCGCGTAGGAGTGCCGACCTGCCGCCGTATAACTAAGTTATAAATAAGTTATACGGCGGCTGGTCGGCAAGTGGTTAATAGCATCTACTGCGAAGCAGAGAGCTCTTGGAAGTTCGGCCAATTCACAAGCTTGCTGAGCCGGTATGTCCCTTAACCACTTGACCACTGGGCACTTAAACACCCTTAATAACCAGACCAATTTTCAGCTTTCGGTGCTCTCACATTTTGAATGACAATAACTCAGTCATACAACACTATAACCAAATGAAATTTTTGTCCTTTTTTTCCCACAAATAGAGCTTTCTTTTGGTGGTGTTTCATCACCTCTGCGGTTTTTATTTTTTTTGCTATAAATGAAAAAAGAACAAAATTTTGCAAAAAATAATAATTTTTCTTCATTTCTATTATAAAATTTTGCAAAAAAGTAATTTTTCTTCATAAATTTGGCCTAAAATGTATACTGCTACATATCTTTGGTAAAAAAAATAAAAAATGTTGGATATTATTTAGTCTGGGTGAAAGTTATGGGGTCTACAAGCTATGGTACCAAATCCTGAAAATTGATCAATTTCATCACACCTGAAGTACTGACAGCCTCTCTCATTTCTTGAGACCCTAACATGCCAGAAAAGTACAAATACCCCCCAAATGACCCCTTTTTGGAAAGAAGACATTCCAAGGTATTTAGAAAGAGGCCTGGTGAGTTTTTTAAAGTTGTAATTTTTTCCCACAATTCTTTGCAAAATCAAGATTTATTTTTTTTTCATCAAATTTTCATATTATTAGGTTATTTTTCACACACAGCATATGCATACCACAAATTACACCCCAAAACACATTCTGCTATTCCTCCCGAGTATGGCGATACCCCATGTGTGAGACTTTTACACAGTGCGGCCACATACAGAGGCCCAACATGCAGGGAGCACCCAGGCCAATTCTGACATTTCTCTCCTACATGTAAAAATCATCATTTATTTGCTAGAAAAATACATAAAACCCCAAAACATGATATAAAGATACCTCACATGTGGTTTGAACACCGTTTTTATATGTGGGCGGGACTTGCGTATGCGTTCGCTTCTGCATGCGAGCTCGCGGGGACAGGGGCTGCTGTATGCCCAGAGTATTGCTAAGTATGCCCAGAGTATTGCGGAGTATGCCCAGAGTATTGCCCAGAGTATTGCGGAGTATGCAGAGTATGCCCAGGGTATTGCGGAGTATGCCCAGAGTATTGCAGAGTATGCCCAGAGTATTGCCAGAGTATTGCGGAGTATGCAGAGTATGCCCAGGGTATTGCGGAGTATGCCCAGAGTATTGCAGAGTATGCCCAGAGTATTGCAGAGTATGCCCAGAGTATTGCCAGAGTATTGCGGAGTATGCAGAGTATGCCCAGAGTATTGCGGAGTATGCCCAGAGTATTGCGGAGTATGCCCAGAGTATTGCAGAGTATGCCCAGAGTATTGCAGAGTATGCCCAGAGTATTGCCAGAGTATTGCGGAGTATGCAGAGTATGCCCAGGGTATTGCAGAGTATGCCCAGGGTATTGCAGAGTATGCCCAGAGTATTGCGGAGTATGCCCAGAGTATTGCAGAGTATGCCCAGAGTATTGCAGAGTATGCCCAGAGTATTGCCAGAGTATTGCGGAGTATGCAGAGTATGCCCAGGGTATTGCAGAGTATGCCCAGAGTATTGCGGAGTATGCCCAGAGTATTGCAGAGTATGCCCAGAGTATTGCAGAGTATGCCCAGAGTATTGCAGAGTATGCCCAGAGTATTGCAGAGTATGCCCAGAGTATTGCAGAGTATGCCCAGAGTATTGCAGAGTATGCCCAGAGTATTGCAGAGTATGCCCAGAGTATTGCAGAGTATGCCCAGAGTATTGCAGAGTATGCCCAGAGTATTGCAGAGTATGCCCAGAGTATTGCAGAGTATGCCCAGAGTATTGCAGAGTATGCCCAGAGTATTGCAGAGTATGCCCAGAGTATTGCAGAGTATGCCCAGAGTATTGCAGAGTATGCCCAGAGTATTGCAGAGTATGCCCAGAGTATTGCAGAGTATGCCCAGAGTATTGCAGAGTATGCCCAGAGTATTGCAGAGTATGCCCAGAGTATTGCAGAGTATGCCCAGAGTATTGCAGAGTATGCCCAGAGTATTGCAGAGTATGCCCAGAGTATTGCAGAGTATGCCCAGAGTATTGCAGAGTATGCCCAGAGTATTGCAGAGTATGCCCAGAGTATTGCAGAGTATGCCCAGAGTATTGCAGAGTATGCCCAGAGTATTGCAGAGTATGCCCAGAGTATTGCAGAGTATGCCCAGAGTATTGCAGAGTATGCCCAGAGTATTGCAGAGTATGCCCAGAGTATTGCAGAGTATGCCCAGAGTATGCCTGAGTATTGCAGAGTATGCCCAGGTGAGTATTGCAGAGTATATGCAGCAGGGATGGCTGAGCAGGGAGGGAGGGATGGATGGATCTGTGACTGCATTTGTCACAGATCCAGCCCGCAGCACTGGCGCTGCCATCCGCTCCCTCCCTTCTCCTCTCACACTGTACCGATCGGTACAGAGAGAGGAGGGAGGAACCGGCGTCATCAAATGACGCCGGTCTGTTTACATCTGATCGCGCCGTCATTGGACGGCGCGATCACGTGGTAAACCGCCGCTATCAGCGGCGATTTACCGTGATCCGTGACCCGCCGGGTCCTCTGGACCCGGCGGTCACGGATGTTCCCGTGTGCGCGCCTCAGGAGGCGCGCGGGAGCGCGATTCTGACAGGCCGTTAATTAACGGCCAGTTAGAATACAGCAACCGCCCTAGAGCCGTACTTTCGGCATAGGGCGGTTGCAAAGTGGTTAATACTTGTTTAGTCTGATCCTTTAAGGCCTGACAAACACCAATGGCTGCCACTGCTGGCTGAACCACCGCACCTACTGTGGTAAAAGAATCCTTCAGTAGGGTCTCCATCTTTTTGTCGACCGGATCTTTAAACATCTGGACATTTTCAACCGGACAGGTTAGAGATTTATTCAAGCAGGAAATGGCTGCGTCCATGGTAGGGAGCGCCCATTTCTTTGAAAATTCCTCTTCCATAGGATAGAGTGTAGCAAACCTTTTAGGGGGATAAAAATTCTATCGGGTCGAGCCCAATCTTGAAATATAACGCTCTCAAGGAGGGGGTGAACCGGAAAAGATGCACAACTTAACGGTGCCTTTAAGGAACCTAAAGAGGATACCGCCGGGGCTAGTTGTTCTGACACTGGAAGTTTAAAGGCAGTGCGAACCATGTCTGTCAGGGACTGAATCCACAAGCTCTCTGCTTGTGAAGCCGAAAAAAGTTCATCAATAGTGGACCCCTCAATGTCCGAACCGTCGGGTCCGCCTGATCCCCTGCAGGTCCAATTCCTCCGAAGAGAGGACCTCCGCATCTGAGGAAACCAATCTAGGTGACGGGGATCTAGCCTGCTTGCTTCCTGGCAAGGAGTTAGCAATTAGGGCCGTTAACCTCTTCTCTAGCCCACCCAGGGTGGTCGCTAGCATTTCTTCCGTAATATAAACGGGAATGGGTTGATTGGGGGCCGCCTCTGCCCCCAGCACCCTCAATGGCTCATCTAAGACGACGGTCGGTGGTCTATCTGGCGAGGATGGGACCGTCCGAGCTTGGCCCAAATCCTCTGACCCCGACGGAGAACCCTTTTGTTTTTTGGAACCTTTTGCAGCCTTAGCTGATCCTGGACCCTTTGGGAGCCATTGCGCAACCTTGAGACACCCCTGTAGCCAACACCTAACTGTTGTAGCTAGAAGTGAACCAGCAATAAGAACAGGCTATGGTACAACATTTTAGATAACTAAATCGCCATATCCCAGAGAAGGAGGCAATACTGAGGTAACCCTGTGAGTATTACCACACCGCTGCCCATTGGCTAGAGCCCAAGGTTGCAACGGTTCAGATACTGCCGGATCTAAGGCTTAGTCCCTTAAATATATTATATATATATATATATATTTTTTTTTTTGGTCAGTCCAGACCTGAAGATCCACAAACCGCCACTAGGTGTCACTGTTTTGCCTAAAACGGCTCAGCTGGGCACTCAGGTGCTTTTACTGAGGCCTGACGCTGCTGGACCGCCCCCCTAAGCACGCCGACCTGTAAAAGGCGGAATGCACGCGCCCCCCCCCCCCCCACGCTGCAACCAACATGGAGGAGGAAGAGGAAGGCCAGAGGAGGAGTGGAGGAGCGCTGCAACCAGACTGTCACCAGGCAAGACACTAAAATCACGGTAGTGTAACAAAACAGGGAGGAAGCTGTCCCCTTAGGCTTCCTAAGAGACAGGAGTTGCCAGCGTTTCCTTCCCTATAGCACGTGGGGCTGCAGTAGCATGCTAACAGGCAGACCTGGGGGGAATACATATACATATCTTAAAAAAGCATACATATATCTACATGTTATCTGGGTAAACATCCTCTCATCCCATCCTGCCTAAAAAGACATAGTGGAGATAGTGGCTGATGCAGTGCATACCATTAGCCAACCCAGACCCCTAGGGGGACACCTGCTGTCGAACCAAGTCCCGCAGGTTCCCTCTTACCTGTTCCACGCTGCAGGGTATTGCAAATGCAAGAGGCCCAATCTTCCCCCAAACCCCCGTGGGTATTGTCCTGGACCTTCAGGGACCAGGGTCCTGTTAGGGAACCCACACACCTGGACCTATATAGCATCCTGGCATCAATAGCGTTTAGTCCTTGGAAGAAACTAAGGCACTGGAGCCCAGGATCCAGCCCTCCAGGGTGGAGAGGCATTATAGGCAAAACCCCACGCAGGCAGGGCCCGGGTACCGTTCACGGATCCGGCTAGCTATCCTGGGTCCAGAGACCTCGGAGGGACAGCTAGACGTGACCAAACACCTAAGACACTGGCGAAAAAACTGAAGCACTCCCAGTGGGAGGGGGTTATATAGGGAGGAAACTTCCTGTGAAATTGATTACACCAGTGTCCATCACCTGAAGGTACCCATATAACCCATGTGTAATGGCTATGCGCTCTGTGTCCTGTGATGTACGATAAAGAAATAATGTTCTTTAGCAAGGAACATACATTCCACATAAATAACTATGCTACAAAAATTTGTTTGCGCTGTAAATTGCTCCTAATTCCTCTTGCTGTAAGGTTGCCATTTTGCTGAAACCCAGAGCCCCCTGAACAGCTGTATATCATAAAGTGTAAGTAAACTTGTGGATTTAACATGTAAAAAAAAAAAATCAACTTTCCTGGAATGCCGGGAATGATAACTGTCACATTTCCATGTGCCCTCAACCAAACTGTCAAACCATCAAATGGCTGGTGTCGGGGGCGTGGTCAAGCCGAGCTCGAGAATGGCAGCTTAAACGGAGAGCTCCCGCCGCCATGGACTTTGAGCGGATCTCATGAGCACCGGTAAGAGGACCGATCACCCTGACTATACAGGCAGCCTCCCTTGGTCCTCAGGGAATCATTTGATACCACTCCCGATCCTCAAAGTGGAATTTTTGAGGAGATATCACTATCTGGATTTTTAATCCCACTTCCGCAATGACTGAACACCACAGCTTCCCTATGGGGGCTACCGGAGTCCATTTTGCCAGTATTGATCCGGTTCCCCCGAATGACGAACTGAAAACTAAAATCCCTAAGGATTTATCACAGGCCCCCAGCCTTAATGACCTCCATTCTGTAGCGGCAGATATAAAATCCACCCTTACAGCGGCCATTGCAGAGTTGAGCATGGACATACGCACAGTTACAGCGCGAGTACAGGAGGTGGAAAAAATAACTGCGCAACAGGGAGCAGCGCTGCGTCACGTTAACAACAAAACGGATAATAACACATTGCGTCTTAGGGAAATGAATCGCCAATTGGAAGATTTAGAAAATCGCAGCAGACGCCATAACGTGAGACTTAGAGGACTGCCCGAATCTGTGGAAATAGATCAACTTACCCCTGTCATATCTGGGATTTTCAATAACTTACTAGGACGCCCCCCACTTACTGTCATTAAAATGGAGCGTATACATAGAGCGCTCAGAGGGGCAAACCGACGGACCCCCCCAGGGATGTAATCTGTCATGTGGATGACTTCCAGCTTAAAGAAGGAATTCTCAGAAATGCCAAGCTAAGGTCTAAATACACTTTTGAGGGGCACCCCATTTTATTCTACCAAGATCTGTCCCCTATCACCCTGCAAAATAGGAGAGATCTGAGGCCCCTATTAGACAAACTGCGCGATAAAGGAATTACATACAAGTGGAAATTCCCGTTCGGTCTGCAAGCTACTCATCAGGGGCACACAGCTATTCTAAGGCCGCGTACACACGAGGGGATATGTCCGCTGAAAACGGTCCGATGGACCGTTTCAGCAGACATCTCCGCTCGTGTGTATGGGCTAGCGGACAGATTTCTCCACCCGACAGATTTCAAAGCATGCTTTGAAATCTATCCGGTGGGGATCTGTCCGCCCGACATGTCTGCTGGTTAGTACACTTACCAGCAGACATGTCGGCCCCCACCGCCGCCGCGCCGCTGCCGAATGGATTCGGCGCAAGCGCGGAAGTGTTTTACTTCCTGGTGCGGTGACGTTGCGGTGACGCGGCGGCGTCAACGTCACCGCCGCGTCACCGCCACGTCACCGCGCCTTCCGGCGGCGGGGAATTTGATCCGATGGTGTGTACACGCCATCGGATCAAACTCCCGATCGGACATATCCGATGGAAATGGTCCGCGGACCGTTTTCATCGGATATATCCGATCGTGTGTACGCCGCCTAAGAGTCCCGGAAGAACTACAGGCTTTTTGTAAAACGATGGACTTGCAACCATTGGAACTTCCTAATTGGTACGCCGAATTTCGCATTAAAATCCCAGTCAAAGAAAATACTAATGTTGATTTAATGGAAACAACTCAGTCGAGATTCCGGAGAAGACGATCCCAATCAAATGACGGCCAGTCGACGTCCTCTGCTGATCCGAACGCAGTTCCCCGACTAACATCATCACCAAAGGCCAGAAGATCAAGGAAAGAATACTGACTTACTGTAAAGTTGTATGTTTTCCCCTAGTATTTCATTTGTCCTCTCTCCTCTTATTTCCTATTCATTTATTCTCTATTTACACCTAATGGATAGTGGTGAGTGACAGAGTTATCTATAGCTTTAATTTTGTTGAAATGACATGATATGCTTAAGGGTAATAATAGCTGTAGGTTTATTAATTGTTTACTAATGTAAATTTTCTGGATTTAACATATAGGTTTATTAATTACCTATTATGGCCCCGCTTAGAAATGTTATATTGTATTCATTATGGGAATTACACGACTTCCTTGCAGCTCAGCTGACAATTCTTATAGTGCAGCAGATATGATTTACCCTGGCAAAGTCGTGTTTCCTATTCAATGACAACAATCTCCTTACTTTAACTTTTGGTTACTAGTGGTAGTACAATGTTGACACTATATCCGCCTTGTTTACAAACAATTTGCGATAGACACGTCTGTGGTGGTGGGCTGACGAATTGTTTTTGGTTGTTAATTTTGTGCTTGGCTTTTTTTTTCATCCCCCAAGTAGCAATTATCTTTGTCTATTTTTCCTATTTGGATTAGGACAGAAGGACATTGCTACATTTGATTCTTAACCTTATTTTGTTTTATATTTTCTCATTTTTACCCCCCTAATTTGTTTTTGATTTACCCTTCCTTCTTTTCCCTCGATTATTCCCTGATCCATTTGACTTCTATCATTTACTCTTTCTCTGGCTTTAAAGATGTCTTCCTCCACTGGCAATGTGGTGTTTACTAAGCAAAAACTTAAATTGTACTCTATTAACACACTTTAAAACTGATACATTTCCCACGTTTACAGATACAAATTTCTCTTATATGTTTCATGCCACGAACCCAGATTCCAAGAGTAGAGGTGTTTCTATTTTGATATCAAAACATTGTCCCATCCAAATTTCAGATAAAAAAATAGACACTGAAGGCAGATACATATTCATAAAGGGCTCGCTTTATAATAAGCCGATAACTTTGGGAAATATCTACGCCCCCAACAGACTACATACCTCATTCTTTACGACTGTCATAGACTCCCTTGAAGCTTTTGCTAATGGCATGATAATATTGGGAGGTGACTTTAACCTAGCTCTCAACCCCCTTCTAGACACATCATCTGGCAATTCCAAGACCCCATACAGGACACTGACTTTAATTAAAAAATTGTTACATCGCCTATCCTTACACGACTCTTGGCGCACTCTAAACCCTTCCTCAAAGGACTATACTTTCTACTCCCCCCCCCCCCCCACATAATACGTACTCTAGGCTGGACTACTTTTTAATTACTCAAGCTGACTTGGACTCATTAGATAGCACAGCTATTGAACCTATGATTTTATCGGACCACAACCCCATCTCTATGTGTTTAACATTTGATGACAAACCTATCCTACAGAAACCCTGGAAGTTGGACAACTCATTACTCGCTGATACAGACGTAACCCAAACAATAGAATCTTTGTTTTCTTTTTACTTCAAGGAAAACTCGACTACTGATGTGCATCCTCCGACTGTATGGCTTGCCCATAAATGTGTAGCCAGGGGAGAGTTTATTTCCCTGATGGCTAAAAGGAATAAGGATAGACAAGAACGTATTAAGAATTTGACTGACCGAATAGCTACATTAGAAAAAATTCACAAAAAATCTCTAGCTAAGAATGTACTCGCTGAACTATCTAGTACCAGAAGGGAATTGCTTGAAATCTTGGAAAAAAAAATTAGTAGAAATATAGTCTATTCACATAAATTCTTTTATGAATACGGCAATAAAACCGGTAGGCTTTTGGCTAATTCCCTGAATGCATCTCAAAGGAAATTTGACAATATTCACTCTATAATTGATGCTAAGGGAAATAAACTCACAAGTACTTCTGATATTGCCAAGCAATTCCAATTATATTACAATTTATACAATCTAGGGTCTAAAGGGGCAGTTAAAAGTACCGTATTTTTCGGACCATAAGACGCACTTTTTTCCCCAAAAAATATGGTGAAAAATGTACCTGCGTCTTATGATCCGAATGTACATGAGGCACCTCCCCCCGCCGCCTCTGGCAACGCCCCCCGCCACCTCTGGCAATCCCCCAGCCACTGCCCAGCCCAGCTGCGTCCCTCGTGACTTGGCTACCGCCGGCACAACGCGCATGTGCGGCCGGCGGTGGATATTGTAAGCCTAGCATCATAGCATCATAGCAACGACGTCTACCGTCACACGTCGTTCACGTCGTTCACGCCACAGCGCCCTCCGACACTACAGCGTTCCTGGTTGCCTTGGATACTGCCGCTGCATTGTGGAAGCGCGGCCTGCGATTGCTGCCACAATCTCCACCCACCGCTTCCAATCTCTGCACCAATCTAGAACAGATGCTCCCTGACAGCTGGTTCGTCCCCACGATGATTGGGGACCATGCCATTTTGATAATAGAAAGGTACGGTTCTATAAAGGCACTAAACAGCATGTCATTTTACTATTCCCTCCTGTGAATTTGGATTATTTGAGCTGTTTTGGCGGGATTTGTGACATCCTACCAGTCTGGGGGTGAGATTAATATTTTTTTTTCCTGCTTTTTCTGATTGGTTGATGGTTACTTAAATTCTTTTTACTGTTACCCCATGCGATGGCACAGGTCAGGCTGCAATAATGGCAATGGTCAGGCTGCATTTCATGGTAAATATTTTAGTACACCATTTGGTTCAAAATATATTTTTTTCTTGTTTTCCTCCTCTAAAATCTAGGTGCGTCTTATGGTCAGGTGCGTCTTATAGAGCGAAAAATACGGTACTCAATCTAGGAAAGACTTGATTACCGACTTCCTTAAATCATACAGCCCCAAGCCGATTCCCCCGGACATAGCAAAGGATTTGGACAGGCCACTGGAAATATCTGAGGTCCTTTCCGCTCTTCAACAACTCAATATTGGGAAGAGTCCTGGACCAGACGGTTTTTCTGTCAACTACTACAAGACATTTAAGGATACCCTAATCCCTCATTTTATATCAACTTTTAATTCTACGCTGACCCAATGGACATCTTCCTCTGACCTTCTTGAGGCCCATATAGTAATGATTCCCAAGCCCAATAAGGATAGAAATTGTGTATCTAATTATAGGCCCATATCTCTCCTAAATGTAGATATCAAGTTATATGCAAAAATTTTAGCGAATCGCCTCCTGCCACTTTTAAAAGACTTAATTTCATTGGACCAAGTGGGTTTTTACTCCGGGTAGAGAAGCTAGGGATAATACCATTAAAGCCTTATGCATTCAAAATTGGATCCTTGAATCGGGTTTCCCTGGATTCATGCTTTCTCTCGACGCAGAGAAGGCCTTCGACAGGATTGCTTGGGACTACATGCACGCGGCTTTAGAGTCTTTGGGACTCCGGGATCGCATGTTACAATTTATTAACCTTCTATACTCATCCCCTACAGCAAAGATCAAAATTAATGGGCACCTGTCGGAGGCCTTCTCTGTGTCGAATGGAACGCGTCAGGGTGTCCACTTTCGCCAATTATTTTGATTCTAATATTAGAACCACTCCTTTGTAGACTTCGCGCCAACCATGACATAGTGGGTATCACTATAAGGAATAAACAATACAAGGTGGCAGCGGTCGCTGATGATGTATTACTGTTTCTGACAAATCCCATAATCACGCTTCCCAACTTGTTGAAAGATTTTTCAATGTTTAGTGATTTATCTAATTTAAAGATCAATTTGGCAAAATCCAGGGCACTAAATATCTCTTTACCCAATGACACAGTGGCACTATGTAAGCAAAACTTCCCTTTTATTTGGGTGGACGACGTCTTATCCTATCTAGGGGTGAATTTATCGCCCAACATTAAAGACTTGTACAATAACAATTTCTTACCCTTGTTAAATACAATCCGATCGGACTTGCTAAGATGGGATAAAGGTTTGTTTTCGTGGTTCGGTCGTGCGAATATATTAAAAATGAATGTTTTACCTAGATTCTTGTATCTGTTCCAGACCCTCCCTATTACTATTCCGGGATCTTTTTTTAAATCATTTAGACGAATTTGCCTGAACTTTATTTGGGGAGGGAAACAACCGAGAATTAAATGGGATAAATTGGTTACGCCAAAGCTCTTGGGAGGCATTGGAGTACCGGACTTGCGTAAATATTATTGGGCATGTCACTTATCCAGAATAGTAGATTGGCATGTACATATTGGCTCCAAAGATTGGATAGGATTAGAAGAGATTTCTTGCCTTTCGTCTGTACCCATAAGACACCTACCATGGACCATACCCAAAAAAATTCCACGCAGCGCCAAATCTCACCCCGTGACGGGATCTTACCTGAAGATCTTCAGATATTTGTGCAAATCAATGGGCTTATCCTCTATATATGGACCATTGACTCCAATTACCCTTAGTCTTGAAGTGTCTCTCCCAGCATGTGACACGGCACACACGGACAATCCTCCTACATCAACACTCAGGGCTGCAGACATCTTTGTAAACCATTCCCACATATCTTTTGATTCCTTTATATCAACTGGCCCTGACTATAATATTTCTGATCTTAGTTTTAACAAAATCATTAGTTTTCTCAACAGAATGAATCCCATGAGTGGATGGGATAGACCCAAGACGCGATTTGAAATTATTTGTCTCAGAGATTCCCCTCAGAGGCACCTGATCTCTCTTATGTACAACCTCCTAAACTCAAACATTGACCCTCAAATGGATAGTACTAACTTTAAATGGGAATTGATGCTTCAGACTTTATAACATCTGATCAATGGGCAACCATATTCAGAAGAATACATAAGGGCACGTTAAATATTCTGACTCAGGAAAACGGGTACAAAATGTACTCAAGATGGTATAGAACCCCCTCAATTATTCATAAATTCAACCCAGAGACCTCTCCCTTATGTTGGAGATGTAATAATACACCAGGTACTCTATTGCATATTTGGTGGGAATGCTCTGCATTAACCAATTTCTGGAAAGAAGTTCAAAGACTGATTACTCAAATTACCACTTTCGCGCCCGATTTTACTCCCGGTCAATACCTATTGCACCTTTCTAGCCTCTCTCACTCCACCTATAATAACACCATAATCATACACTTAATTAATGCAGCGAGACTATGTATTCCTATCAAATGGAAACAATCATTCCCACCGAACATCTTAGACTGGGTCAGCAGAGTTAACCACATCGCCAGCATGGAAGAATTAATACACCAATCTAGAGACTCGACTAAAACTTACCTAGATAAATGGGCATGTTGGTCGCACTTTACGAAATCAGCCGAGTATCGCATTATGGTAGAACCCTAAAAGATTGTTGGTGTGTTTTTCGAGTCTATTGATATATTAAAGCATTATGTATTCCTCTAACCCTTTCATACACCTACCTTGGCTGGGAAGATGACGCCAGCTATGGCCTGGTACGTTTAATGACACACCCTCTCCTAACCCACTCTTATACTCTCTCCTTTATGATACTTGTTTACTGTTATGACAAACAACGCAGGTTGTAGATTATTTTCTACTTGTTATTTTGAATTTCATGTACTATGCTTTGACAATATCACTGGAAGCATGTATTGTTTATGTTGTTTTAATAAGAATGTTTGTAAACTTATAACTTGAAAACCTAATAAACACATTTAATAAAAAAAATGGCTGGTGTCATAATTGATCACGTATGCAGCACCATGACAGTTACATAGTTAGTTACATAGTTAGTCAGGTTGAAAAAAGACACAAAGTCCATCCAGTTCAACCATAAAAAAATAAACAAACAAAATAAAACACAGTACATCCCATACACCCAACTCCATACCCACAGTTAGTCCAGAGGAAGGCAAAAAACCCCAGCAGAGCATGATCCAATTTGCTACCGGAGGGGAAAAAATTCCTTCCTGATCCCCGAGAGGCAATCGGATTTACCCCGGATCAACTTTACCTACAAATCTTAGTACTCAGTTATATTACGTGCATTTAGGAAAGAATCCAGGCCTCTCTTAAAGCAATCTACTGAGCTGGCCAGAACCACGTCTGGAGGGAGTCTGTTCCACATTTTCACAGCTCTTACTGTGAAAAAAACTTTCTCTATTTGGAGGTGAAATCTCTTTTCCTCCAGACGTAAAGAGTGCCCCCTTATCCTCAGTGTTGACCTTAGAGTGAATAACTCAACACCAAATTCACTATATGGACCTCTTATATATTTGTACATGTTGATCTTATCCCCCTTTATTCTCCTCTTCTCAAGAGTGAATACATTCAGTTCCTCTAATCTTTCCTCATAGCTCCTCCATGCGTCTTATCAGTTTGGTTGCCCTTCTCTGCACTTTCTCCAGTTCCCCAATATCCTTTTTGAGAACTGGTGCCCAAAACTGAACTGCATATTCCAGATGAGGTCTTACTAATAATTTGTACAGGGGCAAAATGATATCTCTCTCTCTGGAGTCCATACCTCTCAATAGAAGAAAGGACTTTGCTTGCTTTGGAAACCACAGCTTGGCATTGCATGCCATTATTGAGCTTATCATCAACTAAAACCCCCAGATCCTTCTCCACTACGGATCCCCCCAGTTGTACTCCCCCTAGTATGTATTATGCATGTATATTCTTAGCCCCTAAGTGCATAACTTTACATTTATCAACATTAAACCTCATATGCCACATTAGACAGAGCATTGAGGTTGGCTTGTAAATTGGAGACATCCTGCAAGGACGTTATTCCACTGCATAGCTTGGTGTCATCTGCAAATACAGAAATGATACTTTTGATCTCAGACCCAATAGTTGCAGATCAAACAGAAGCAGTTTGCTGTTAGGCAGTGCCTTAAAATTTTAAGAAACTGAACATGTGCAGAGCAGAATGAGACAGTGTATTACTGGTAAGGATGAGCTCTGGTGTGTTCGCATGGTACACGTGCAGAGCCTGGCAGGAAGTGTGCACGGCACTGCCCTAATCACAGCCAGGGACACATTTCCCGATGCTCGGCTGCAGAGATCGGGAAATGTCTCCCTGGCTGTGATTAGGGCAGTGCCGTGCACACTTCTTGGCAGGCTCTACATGTGTACTATGCGAACAAGCCAGAGCTCATCCTTAATTACTGGATTTCAACATAGGATAATTTCACATAGCTATAGCTGCGAAAGGGTCCAGCCTGAAGGGATCTAGCAGGACTTCATTTTCTGACTAAAATTCCACATGTGTTTTCCAAAACTGAAAGAGGAAGTAAACGTCCATCTTTAAAGAGGAGCTCCAGCCCCCCCCACAAAAAAAACTAAGACAGACACTTACCTGTCCCGGAGCCCACAATGTCTGCACCCCAGCCGATCTTCGGATCAGGTGCTTCTGCTGCCATTCCTGGTAAGGGAACCCAGCAGTGAAGCCTTTTGGCTTCACAGCCGGTTCCCCACTGCGCATGCACGCTAAGCTTTCTAATTGGTCTGGCGGCAGAGGAAGCAGGAGGGGGTCAAACTGTTAACAGTTAGCTGCCCCTCCCCTGAAAGGTGCCAAATATGGCGCCGGAGGAGATGGATAAGCGGAAGTTCCACTTTTGAGTGGAACTTCACTTTGAGTTTTACCTATAGGTAAGCCTAAAATAAGGCTTGGCTTGGCTATAGGTAGTGTAAATATCTCCTAAACATGCACCGTTTAGGAGATATTTACTGTACATGCAGCCAGTGAAATCACTATCTTAGGCACTCTGAAGGAACGTATCTTCAAAGCCCTGTGCTGTGACTGGTGGCTCTTGGGCGCATGCGTGGGATTCACGTCATCACGTCCCTGACCAGTCACATTGCTGAAGTTCCTGAACCTGGAAGGAAGATCGGTTGAAGATGGACGTCGTCTCCAATGATGACAGCGCATCGCTGGTATGCTTAATTTTTAGGTAAGTTTCACATAATGTGCTAGTATGATAACTGTTGCAGTTACTTGGATGCTTATATTGTCTCTCAACTGAACTGTCAAGCTGCTCTATGGCTGGCATCATAACTGATGATGTGCAGCACCATGTCAAATAAAGATCAAGCAGAGGCTAAGATGGCAGTTTCCTTGGCTGTAAAGGAAGTGAGCGTTTAGGTCAGCTCACATGATTATAATGTTCAAATATATCAAAGGTGATTTCATTAAAGGGGTTGTAAAGGATTTTTTTCCCCCCCTAAATATCTTCCTTTACCTTAGTGCAGTCCTCCTTCACTTGCCTCATCCTTCGATTTTGCTTTTAAATGTCCTTATTTCTCCTGAGAAATCCTCACTTCCTGTTCTTCTGTCTGTAACGACACACAGTAATGTGAGGATTTCTTCATGGTGTGGAGAAAGCCTCTTGAGGGGGCGAGCAGGAGTGTCAGGACGCCCACTAACACACAGCTCCTTTCTCTATCTGCAAAGTAGAGTGTCCTGACTTGCCTGCTCGCTCCCTCCCCCCTCAAGAGGCTTTCTTCACACCAGGGAGACTGTGTGGAGTTACAGACAGAAGAACAGGAAGTGAGGATTTCTCAGAAGAAATAAGGACATTTTAAAAGCAAAATTGAAGGATGATGTAAGTAAAGGAGGACTGCACTAAGGTAAAGGAAGCTATTTAAAATTCCTTTACAACCCCTTTTTAACTGTGATAAACTGTTTACTGTAACTCTGTGTGACCACAAACTAGGGCTGAGCGATTCCCCCCCCCCCCCCAATAAAAAAACTCAATTTACGATTCAAATAGATTTTTATTTTTTTGATGGACACCACGCTGGTCAGGAGTTTTTAGGCGATGCCGCGGCTTCGGCTTACTCCGCAGCGTCTGGCCTCGCAGACTAGGCCGAAGCCGCGGCCTTGCCTAAAAACTCCTGCCCGCAGCTCCTTAGGACCGGAGTGGTGTCGGCGCCGGTACTGGTGGAAAAAATAAAATCGAAAAAAAAATAGATTTTTTTTTTAAACCTGAATAGATTTGACCCTGCAACTTGATTCAGGATTTAAATCGATTTTCTTCCCCCAGCCCTACCACAAACTGAAAGTTCTGACACAGGAATGTGAAAATGTACTCTACTATAGGCTGTGTAAAGGTATAGGGCAATAAATGACAATGACACAGTCAAACTACATTTAATGTACATCTTACTCAGGTGAAAAGCAAAGTGCAAGTAGGAAGGTTTATAATGCCTTTCAAACAAATCCGGATGCAATACACCCCTCCCTGCCTTCTCTGGCATTGTTCCTTGCTGTAACTTCATCTTACCACTAGAAGGTCACCACAGTGCTCTGTGCTCAGATTGTAAGGGCCCATTCACAGAGCCTTGCCCAATGCTGTCCCAACTCATACCCAAAGCAAAAAGCCTTGTTCCCTATCATGGCATTTCACACCACTGCGCAGCGATGGTGTGCATTGGAAAAAATCACACTTTTTTTAACATTTCAATAAAGTTCTAAGAAAAAAGGTTAAAGTGTGATGCGCTATTTACATTGGCACTGCGGTCTTCTTATTGCACACCAACGGCAATGTGGCACTGCACATTGCTGGTGTATTGTAGCTGTGTGTTCAGCTTTTATCTGGAGTTGATGACTGACTGATTTCCATGTGCATTTTTCTGTTAGGTCAGCTGGCAAAGGAGCTAAAACAGCAGGACTGTCTTCAGTATGCTGGGTTCTGTAACTTGGCAATGGCCCGGTGAGTTTTGCATCTACAAATACAATTTTGTAATACATTCTATAGAGACTGTTCATTGGATAGATAGTACAGTGGACACCTATTCTACACAGCTTCAGAAATCATAGTTACAGGATAAGTTGCCTAAAAAGACTATTGATTTCAGTGAGTCCAAGTTAAAAATTTATGCATATATACAGTACTAAATAAATACTTGGACCTAAAGTGGTTGTTCACCTTAATGCATTATGCATTAAAGTGGATGTCCGCTGAAAAAAATAAAAAATTAAAAACCAGCAGCTACAAATACTGCAGCTGCTGACTTAGCTGTCCTGGAGTCCAGCGCTGTCCGCAGCAAAGGACGAGCGATTGCTCGTCAGTCTGCTGCCCCCCCCCCCCCCCGTCATCCTCGGTAAGGGAACTAGGAAGTGAAGCCGGAGCGTCATGCCCACAGATTACCTGAGACTGTGGCCAGAAGTGGGTGCAAATACCTGTCTTTAGACAGGTATCTGCACCCCCCCCCCCAAAAGTGTCAAATGTGACACAGGAGGGGGGAGGGTTACGATCAGCGGGAGTTCCACTTTAGGGTGGAGCTCCGCTTTAAGGTGAAAAACCTTCTATGCTGCTGCAGTTCCCTTTCAGACCCTCCATTTTTTTTACCTGAGCCCAATCTGATGCAGCGATGTGCACGAGCCCCAGCTCTCCTCATTGGTCAGATAGCAGCAGGAGCCATCCATCTCTATGACCCTGGGAGGCCATTACGTCACTTATGGCTCTGGCAGATGTAAATACTGGAAAGCAGAAACTTATTTATTTATATTTTATCTCATGCTTTCCAGGGTAGAGTTGATATATGTCTCCATAAAGAGGACCTGTCAGGCCTTATTCTTATTTCAAGGGCTGTTTACATTTCATGAAATAGGAATAAAAGTGATACACATATTAAAGGGACAGTGTAAAAATTAAATGAGTAATAATAACTAAAAAAAATATTGTAATGTCCCCCCCCCCCCCCCACATCCTCGTGCTCACTCACACGCAGAAGCAAAATGCATACGTAGGTTGCGCCTGCATATGTAAATGGCATTCACACCACATGCAAAGTATTGCTGAAAATGTCTGTAATTCGAAAATGGTAACTTGTAAAAAAAATTTAAAGTGTAGCCTATGGAGATTTTTAAGTACCAAAGTTTGACCCATTTTACAATTGTGTGTAATTCTAAAGCGTGACATGTTTAGTATCTATGTAAGGAGTTTGTGGGATGGAGTGTAGTTATATTGAAAACGTGAACACAGCAGTATCATCCCGTATATTGTGTAGCAAAGAAGAAAAGTGGGTGTTGGAACTTTAGATAAACCCCCCTGTATACAATATCATAGAAACAGATACTAATTAAAGTATTCTTTTTAAAATTCTTTTAGACATAATGTATGTATTTTACACAATATAAAAAATATGTATTGCTATCAATATAGTACATTAGAAACAAGTCTGTGCATAAGGTCTTCTAGAAGGATCCTTTGGTATGCTTTTCAAAAATTTAGCTGCCCATTAAAATGAATGGAAAGTGTGTCAAACACATCAAAAATGCATTGCATTTTGGTGCGTTTTAAGTCACTTGTATGTTACACTGATGCATGATTGGAGGCAGGCAAGTAGAAAACGCAGCGAAAATACATCAAAAATGCATACACGTTTTTAACATGTTTTTTGCAAAGGAGCAGTGTGACAGCACCCCAAACATAATGTTTATTGTAATGTAACATTTGCAGCATTTTTTACCAGTTGGTAGTGACGTATTGATTGATACAGGTGTGAACAAACGCTGTTTAATGCATCGGGAGAAGCCATGGCTCTGACTGAAGCTGCCCGCCTATTCCTGCAAGAGGAAAAAGAGACTCAGCGATTACAATGCCCTGGTTTTGAGGAGCATTTGCAGGCAGCTATCAACTGCTACAGCTTTGCCATCAAGGTAGACGTTTCATGTTTTTCTGGGTCAAAATGCAGCTCATTGTTTTCGCCAACCTTTCAGTTCTTACTAGTTTTTTTACATTTACATCATTTCACATTCCAGTCTAATTGCACGAGTCATTTTTTCTGTAAATATTTTAAGACATTTTAACTGGATTGTGTTGTATGTGGTTTTAATTGATTCCAAATTAATTCTGTATGGACTTAACCACTTCAATACCAGGCACTTACACCCCCATTTTGTTCCCACAAATAGAGCTTTATTTTGGTGGTATTTGATCACCTCTGCGGTTTTTATTTTTTGCTATGATGATTAGGCGGAACTGATGGGCACTAAAAGGCTGCACTGATGGGTACTTATGAGTGGCACTGATATGCGGCACTGTGGTAAAGGGCCTCTGTCAGACTGACACACCGCACCACCGATTGATGCGTGCCTCCACGGGCGCACAGTTTCTGTTATCCTGCTGGATGTCATATGAAGTCCAGTCAGGAAAACTGAACCACCACCCAGCCGTCATTCTGCTATAGGCCGGGCGGGTAGTGGTTATAAAAACAAATGTTGGCCCCTTCCTTCTTGAACATCATAGCCTTCTCCTTTTCAGGCAGTGTCTAATTGTTGTCTGTGCTGGTCCAGCTCCTCCCTTCACCTCCCTAAAAAGCCATTTATGTGCTAAAGAATCCAATATGGCTGTACCAAGCTGTAGCCCCATTACCTATGGATGCCTCCACCGCAAAAGCTTTTAAAAATAAAAAACTACCTATCAGTGCAGCCTCATCAGCGCACATCAGTGAAGGAAAGAAATTACCTGTTTGCAAAATTTTATAATAAACTAAAACTTTTTATTACATTTTTTTGTCTTTTTTTTGTTTGTTTATCAAAACATAAAGAACCCAGCAGTGATTAAATAAATACCAGTAAAAGAAAGCTCTATTTGTGTGAAATAAATGATAAAAAAATCTAGTTTGGGTACAGTGTTGTATGACCGCACATTTGTCATTCAAAATGCCACAACACTAAAAGCTGAAAATTGGCCTGGGCAGGAAGGGGGATAAAAGTGGCCAGTAGGCAAGTGGTTAAAGAAAAATATTCCATAATTTTTTTTTTTTTTTATGTTCGATTGTTTCTTTGTTCTATGCTTTATTTTCAGAGTACATTGAGGCATTCAACTATGTAAATTTTCAACAAAAACTGAAAAAAATGGGGGTGTTCTAAAACTTTGGACCTGTAGTGTATATTATTTCATTAGATAATGAAACAAACAAACAATCAATAGATATCTATGACCATTTAAGACCAAATGAAAGACAAAATTGTCTTAACAAAACAAGATATAATGCATCTGAATGCACCAAGTAGTTGTGATTATATGTAGTTTTACGAACACGTGTTAAAGTTGCAAAAGTGTTCAGGCGATTTATTTTACCTTTGTCATGAAGGGGTTGGTATGTGGAGACATTGTGAACCTCTTCGTTTTCTGCACTAAATTGCCCTAAAATGTGATCTAATCCTCATATAAAGCTGGCCATAGATGGATCAAATCCAGTTTAGCAGGATTCAGTCCATCTATGAAGTCGATCAACTTCAGTACAACCAGCCTATCGGATTTTTTAGATGTGATTTACTTCAACAAAAGCTAATTGGAGTCAGTAGTTTGCACACCTTGAGTTCAGTTAATGAAATTTGTCTTTGCACAGCAAATTTTTTTTATGAATTTTTTTTTATTTAAACGCGTTTACAGTTTTTTTTTTTACTCAAAAAAAAAAAAAAAAAAAAGTTAGACCAATTATTTTGTATAATGTGAAAGATGATGTTAAGCCGAGTAATAGCTACCTAACATGTCACGCTTTTAAAATTAAGCACAATTATGGAATGGCGCCAAATTTGGTACTTAAAAAATCTCCATAGGCGACGCTTTAATTTATTTATTTTTTAGTTTATTTTATTCCAACATTTTTTTTTTACACTTTCCATTTTAAAAAAAGTGATCACTTTTATTCCGATTACAAGGAATGTAAACATCCCTTGTAATAGGAATAGTGCATGACAGGTCCTCTTTATGAAGAGATGTGGGGTCTAGGCAGGACAGGCTGAGATCAAAAAAGGCTTTCCTGCCGAGTCCCCAGCAATTGTTTACTTCAGCTGGCCTGGACATGACGTCATATCTTCGTGCCCGGGCATCCGAGTCATAGAGATTGTAGAGGACCATTTGACTCTTGCCGGCGGATTCCTTCTCCGAGTCACCGTTCACACGGGTGAGTGATGAAGCAGTTGAATTGCCACTATAATTGTTCTTATGGTGTACAGGATCGCTGACTGAAGAGAACGATATCTGAATGATGTCTGTAGCTGCAGGCATCATTCAGATATCCCCACTGAAATTCCAGGATGTCATATGACGTACCTTGGGCATCAAGGTGGTTAATATTGTTGTTCATAAGAAGCATGAGCTGATGTAAACCATGCATCGCAAAAGGAGCTTTCTGAAGACATACATACGATCAAGAGTAGTTGATCTGCATAAGGCTTGAAAGGGATACAATGCAATCTCAAAGTGTTTAGGTGCCCATCAGTCAAAAGTTGGACAAATTGTCTATAAATGGACACAGTTTAGTGTTGTGGACATGTCTACCTAGAAGTGGGCACCCAGCCAAGATGACTCCCAAACCACAATCCTCAGAGGTAAAGAAGAACCCGAGTAATAGCTAAAGGCTTGAAGACATCAATGGAACTGGCAAAAATGTTCATGTGTCTACCATACGTATGTCTTTGAACAGAACATAGCAAAACACCATAGAGTAAGCAGTTGCTGCCCAAAAAAATCACATTGCTGAGCTCCTAAAGTATGCTCCTAAAGTATGCCAAAGAGCACTTTGGCAAACTGCAACACTACTAGGAAAATGTGTTGTGAACTGATGAAACAAAAGTTGAATTGTTTGTGAAGAATACTCACACTATGGGGTCAATTCACAAAGAGAAACGTTATTGGTTTTCTTCAGTTGTTAAATAACGATTATAGCTTTTGTGAATACCATGTTTGCTAGCGTTAAATAAGGAGTGCTAACTCCTTATTTAACGCTAGCAAACATGGTATTCACAAAAGCTATAATCGTTATTTAACATAGTCGTTATGGTTTTCAACTGACTCTTTATCCAATCATTATGCTAACTACTCAGACCTTATTATTAAGATTCGGGACGTTAAAATAACTCTTAAGATCGTTAAATAATGCTGGAGAGATGCATTCTGGGAGCAGAAGGGGGGGAGAACAGCTGCATGTGGAAAAGAGCAGATACAGAGAGAGAGAGAAAGAGAGACAAAAGCAATACACATGGAGATTGAGCATGTGATGTGCATAACTTCTAGTGTGTGTTTTTCTAAAGCCATGTGTATTTCCTCATACAGAGAATAAATCATGGGAGATGATAATCGGAATTTAGCTATCACCTGGGTTTCAGAAAAGTCATTCAAAATAGTATGTGAACGGAATACACGTTTATAAATCTGAACAACATTCTAACGTGTTCTTCTTTGCCTCTGGATAATTTTAAGTTCAAATAGAGCACGGTTCTATCTTGCCCAACACTACTAAAAACTTCACTACAAAAATCGCCAAAAGCTTCCTCTAACAACAAAATATCACCTGGGAAATGTCATAACGCCAGTCTGAGGGAGGTGTTAATTTAACGATTGCTTAACGATCGATAACTGTCAAAAAAATCTTTGTGAATTGCACTTCTGTACATATTTAATGATTTGACTCTTTAAAATAACGATTTGACTCTTTAACCTCTTCAGACCCGCGCTACCGTCGAATGACGGCAACAGCGCGGGCCTGAATATCCAACATGCCGTCATTTGACGGCATCTCCTTTGGGCGTTCCCAGCGCGCGCTATAGAGCGCGCTGCGGGGAAGCCCTGTGTTGTCCGTGTCCCTTGGACACGGCCAATCACAGATCACGGCGAACGGCAAATCAGAGTGGCCGTTTGCGATGCGATCTGTGGGCGAATGAGAGATGATCTCATAGATCATCTCTCATTGCCGTTTTACACAGAGACAGCGTCCTGTCTCTGGAGAGGAGGAGCCCGATCTGTGTTCCTTCCTACACAGGGACACAGATCGGTCACCCCCCCCCCTCCCCCCACAGTTAGAACACACCTAGGATACACATTTAACCCCTTCCTCACCCCCTAGTGTTAACCCCTTCAATGCCAGTCACATTTATACTGTAATTAGTGCATATTTATAGCACTGATCGCAGTATAAATGTGAATGGCGCCAAAAATGTGTCAAAAGTGTGCGATGTGTCCGCCATAACGTCGCAATACCAATAAAAATCGCATATCGCCGCCATTTCTAGTAAAAATAAATAAAATAAAAAATAATAATTCTCTCCCCTATTTTGTAAGCGCTATAACTTTTGCGCAAACCAGTCGCTTATTGCAATTTTTTATTTTTTTTTACCAAAAATATGTAGAAGAATACGTATCGCCCTAAACTGAGAAAAAAAAAATGTGTTTTTTTTTTTAATTGGGATATTTATTATAGCAACAAGTAAAAAATATTGTATTTTTCTTCAAAATTGTTGCTCTTTTTTGTTTATAGCGCAAAAAATAAAAACCGCACAGGCGATCAAATACCACCAAAAGAAAGCTCTACTTGTGGGGAAAAAAGGACGTAAATTTTGTTTGGGAGCCACGTCGCACGACCGCGCAATTGTCAGTTAAAGCGACGCAGTGCCGGAAGCTGAAATTTCACCTGGGCAGGAGGGGGGTGTATGTGCCCAGTATGCAAGTGGTTAATAAGGATCCACACCTTAAAATATCGGTTCTGTGTAGTGAAACTTTATTTGATGATTTTTCAAAACGTTAAATCGTTTAGTGAATTGAACTAGCTTCAATAACGTGCAAAATCTTTAAAATAACACCCGCAATCTGAAAATAAAGCTTTGTGAATTGACCCCTATGTATGGTGCAAAAAGGGCACAGCTTGCCAACATCAAAACATCTGCTAATGGTGAAGTATGGTGGAGGGAACATCATGACTTGGGCTTGCCTCCCAGTCTCAGGGCCTAGGCCACTTGTCATCATCAAGGGGAAAATAAATTCCCAAGTATACCAAAACATTCTACACGATAATGTCAGGGTGGTTGTCTGACAGCTGAAGCTTAGTAGAAGTTAAGTGAAGCATTAGGACAATGACTCTAAGAATGGAAGTAAATCCACCACAGATTACTTCAGAAACAGAAAATGTGCCCTTTTGGAGTGGCCCAGTCAGAGCCCACAACCTACCCCATATAGATGCTGTAAATTACCTTAAAGCGGGGGTTCACCCCAAATTTTTTTTTTTGAACATTACATGCAGGTGAGTTGTTAGAATGACAATCAGCGTTTTTAAAATAAATCCTTGCCGTACATACCGTTTTAGATGTATATGTTCACCGGGATTTCCGACGGGCGCATACAGCGCGCCACGAGTTTCCGAAAGAAGCCGAACGTCGCAGTCCGGCTTCTTTCGGCAACTCGTGACGCGATGCATGCGTCGGTCGGAAATCTGTCAATCAATTAGGAACGCCCAGTTCCGCTGATTATACCCCGGAAGCCGCGGTGAACATATACATCTAAAACGGTATGTACGGCAAGGATTTAAAAAAAAAAAACGCAGATTGTCATTCTAACAACGCGCCTGCATGTAATGTTAAAATTTTTTTTTGGGGTGAACCCCCGCTTTAAGAGAGCCGTTCACAGCAGACATCCTACAATTGAAGCAGTTTTGTAAGCGGGAATGGTCAAAAATTAATTCTGAAAATGTTGCAGGTCTGATCCAGTGCATCTGAAAGTGCTTGCTTGAAGTCATTGCTGCCAATGGCGGTTTAATCGGCTAGCTATTAATGCCAAGGGTTCACTTACATTTTCTTCCACTGTGCATGTTTAATGGGACACAAGAAATCAGTTTATTTTTATTTATTTTACTTAGATGAGGATTAGATCACATTTTATGGCAAATTACTGCAGAAAACCAGTCACCAGTCTTCACATACACTTTTTTTGTCACTGTATTCCCTTCAGTTACCTAAAAGTAGCAGGAAAATCATCACTGTGCTACACATAGCTTGCGCAGAGAGTAGAGCTGTGAAAAGGGACCCAGTAGGTGCACCAAATACCAGGTGAGTACAAAAAACTACAATGGGACAGATACAAGACCAGTCACCCTGCACAGACAGAGAGCAGCAGCGACTAGTCTTAATTACAGGAAAATCCCGCCCAAAGGCAGACATTCAAAGTGGATTACTGCACAGATCTGAAAAAAATACACAAAGGATACCAAGATTCTAATTAGAATACACATGCCTATGAAAAAAATAAAACAAGGGCGAACAAGCAGGATTAATGCAGATGAGGCATGCTATGTCTCTTCTGAATTAAAGTTACTTTCCTGCCTGTCCATCCCTGTAACTTATTCTTCAATTCCGAAATGACTGAACAAATGCACAAGAGTGACGTCATCTCAGCCTGGTCAATAAAAGTGTTCAGCGAGCAATACCCAGAAGTTGGCTGACTTATCAGTGACTGGCTGGGAGCTCCAGTATACCACGGTGCTGGGGCAAAGGTGAATATGGATTCATTTAAAGCGGAGTTCCGCCATATTTTTACAAATACAGCAGCTGCTGACTTTTAAAATAAGGAAACTTATTGTGATATAGGCACCCGAAGCCAATCTCTCCCTTGACTCTCGGGTGCTGCGGCCATCTTTGGTAAAGAAAATCAGGAAGTGAAGCCTTGCGGCTTCACAGCCTGGTTCCCTACTGCACATGCGCGACTCCACTGGTCCCTGCTGTCTTCTGGGACCTGTGTGTCTCCCAGAAGACAGCGTGGGGGGTGCATAAGGCGTTGGACGTGGTGTAGAAAGCCGCAGGTTAGACAGGTATCTCCTCTCCCTTCCCCCCTGAAAGGTGCCAAATGTGACATTGAAGAGGGGGAGGAACCATAAAAGCGCAAGTTCCATTTTTGGGTGGAACTCCGCTGTCACGGTTCCTACCGTGCAGGCTGCCAGGCGTGGTCACGCCCCAAGTGGCTCTGGTTGGTATTGAACCCGGGACCTCTCTGTTGCTGCTTCATTTCTTTGCCTCTGAGCCACTCCTCAGTTTGGTATTCTGCCTGCTTTCCATCTAAGCCTGGTTCTGAATGATGGAACTGAAGCAGCAACAGAGAGGTCCCGGATTCAATACCAACCAGAACCTCTTGGCCGCCTGCGCGGCCAAGTGGGAACCGTGACATTCGCTTTAACCACTTAAGGACCGCCTAACACCGATATACGTCCGCAGAATGGCACGGCTTGGCACAGGCATGTACAGGTACGTCGCCTTTAAGAGCCCAGCACGTGACCTGGTCCGAAGCTCCGCACCAGCTGGTCCCACGATCGGTCACAGGAGCTGAAGAAAAGGGAGAGGTGTGTGTGTAAACACACCTTCCCCCTTCTTCACTGTGGCAATGTCAGTGATCGTCTGTTCCCTGATATAGGGAACGACGATCACTGACGTCACACGTCCAGCCCTGCCCCCCTACAGTTAGAAACACACATGAGGTCACACTTAAACCCTACAGTGCCCCCTAGTGGTTAATTCTTAACCTGCAATTGTCATTTTCACAGTAATCAGTGCAATTTTATGTGTCCGCAATAATGTCGCAGTCACGAAAAAAATTGCTGATCGCCGCCATTAGTAGTAAAAAAAATGTATTAATAAAAATGCCATAAAACTATCCCCTATTTGGTTTGCGAAAAATTTGTAGCATTTACAAATCGCGTTGACGTAAAAGGGGCACTTTTTACGTCTGGAGGAAAAGAGATTTCACCTCCAAATACGGAAATGTTTCTTCACAGTAAGAGCTGTGAAAATGTGGAACAGACTCCCTCCAGAGGTGGTTCTGGCCATCTCAGTAGATTGCTTTAAGAGAGGCCTGGATTCTTTCCTAAATGCACGTAATATAACTGAGTACTAAGATTTGTAGGTAAAGTTGATCCAGGGTAAATCCGATTGCCTCTCGGGGGATCAGGAAGAAATTTTTTCCCCTCCTGTAGCAAATTGGATCATCGCTCTGATGGGGTTTTTTGCCTTCCTCTGGATCAACTGTGGGTATGGAGTTGGGTGTATGGGATTGTACTGTTTTATTTTGTTTGTTTATTTTTTTATTTATTTTTTATGGTTGAACCAGGTGGACTTGTGTATTTTTTCAACCTAGTTAACTATTTTTTTTTTTTACCAAAAATAGGTAGAAGAATGCGTATCGGCCTGAACTGAGAAAAAATTATGTTTTTTTATATCTTTTTTGGGGATGTTTAATAAAGCATTTTTGCATTATTGCATTTTTTTCAAAATTGCCGCTCTATTTTTGTTTATAGCGCAAGAAATCAAAACCGCACATGTGATCAAATACCACCAAAAGAGAGCTCTATTTGTGGGGAAAAAAGGACACCAATTTTGTTTGGGAGCCATGTCGCACGACCACGCAATTGTCAGTTAAAGCGACGCAGTGCTGAATCGCAAAATTTTTTAGACTTTAGAACACTGTAAGAAGCAAGATGAGTCTACAGGTAGAGGTGTGACAAATGTATCTGAATGCAGACAGGTTACCAGGCTGTATTTAGGGATTTAAACTGTCTTTAGACCAGATTTCTTAACATATTTTTTTTTGTTTGTATTATTTCCAGGTATACATTGAACTCAATCAGCCGGTGATGGCAGCCAGCTTATGTTTAGAACTGGGAAATGCATTAAAGGTATTTCACTATCAAGCCTTCTCTGGTATTTTTTATTTAATTATCCATCACTGAATGATATTGTTGGTTTTAGCAGCTAAATGTACTTTCAGAACTTTTCCTTTATTCTTGATTTTCATACAAACAGAAGTTTTTGACATGGGGGGCCTTCAGGCTGAAAGCGGTGTGCTTTAATCCTGTATTCCTGCAACAGCTGCTTCTGGCCACCACTAGAGGGCGTAGAAGGAAAGAAAAGCGGCAGACTGTTCATTTATCCCAATACAAAGTCTGACTCTTGTAAATTCCTGTGTATCAACAAAACGGGTACCTTTGTGGTTACAGTCTGCAGGCAAAAGTAAATAAAAATCATACATACTAAATGTAGTGTTCAGCTGAACTCGCATAATTTTGTTACCACTATCAGTGTGACCCTAGGATCAAATTCTCAAAAAGACACCACAACACACATTGTTGCAGTGCTCCGCAAAAAAAATACTTATTTATTTTTTTGCAACTTTTTTAATAGGATGCATAAATGTAAAGCATGCCTTAATGCGTGTCAATGAATACAGTGTAACGTGAATAACCTCTTACAAATTTATAGTGTAATTACCCAAATAGTTTTATATGCATACAGTTTGAACTCTTTGGACATGTCTAGTATTCCCAGAGCTTCATTAGATTAAAAGAAGCTCATGGCTGCAGTTATGAGTTTTGATCACTCGACTCACTGCTTTTCTGTAAAAAGTATCTGGGCAGCTGTAGAGCCCCCTATTCACTTTCACATAACCCATGGAAAGCAGCCCATTGAGAGGAATTTTTGGCCCCCTAGTGCTAGCAAAAAATGTTAAAGTGGTTGTAAAGCCACTATCGTACGCTCATACAATCCCCTCTGTTAAATAAGGACATGTGCCCCACTGCATGTGTTTTATAAAAAAAGATGCAGATTTCTACTTTCTTTCTGATCGTCTCCCGGCGCTCACGTGACTCCTCGCCTCTCTCCTGTCCTGAGCTGACAGCAGTGAACTCCTGCTGACATCACCCAGGAGGAGAGAAGGAGAGAGCCGAGGAGTCACGTGAACGTGGGAAACGCTCTGAAAGAAGCTAGAAATTGGCATGTTTTTTTTATAAAACACACGCAGTGAGGCACATGTCCTTATTTAACAGAAGGGATTGTAGGATCGTTTTGTAGCAGCAGGAGTGGCACTGTCACAAACTGACAGGCAGGGAGGGGTGGGTAAAGGAAAGGACAGAGGAGAGCTATGGATGACGGAGGTGCGTAAACGGACCATGTTGTCAGGGCTCAGCAACCATGATAAACTGTGATCAGTTTTCAAAGGGGAGGGCAGAACCAGGCAGGATCAACCAGGTATTTCAGGTGATAAAGAGGGACAAATTACACAGCATGGGCCCTCTACTGTGTAATATGCTTGAAGGGAATAGGATCTATTTTTTTTTTTTTATAAAGCACCCCCGATGCCTGGTAAATATAGGGTGCAAACAATAGTGCAACACATATTGCGCCTTGCCATGCATGCTGGAGTAAAATAAATAATTCTAAGGCCCTTATTTATGGTTAACTTAACTCTTAACTGAAAATCTGTAAAGGCGTTTAAAGTTTTTGTAAAGTCTTGTTTAAAAAAATTAACAGACATGTTATACTTGCCTGCTCTGTGTAGTGGTTTTGCACAGAGCAGCCCGGATCCTCCTTCTCGGGTCCCTCTTCCTTGCTTCGGTCCCCTCCCTCCTGTCGAGTGCCCCCAACAGCGAGCAGCTTGCTATGGGGGCACCCGAGCTGAGCTACAGCTCCATGTGTAAATTTAGACACGGAGCCTCTGTAAGTATTAGGGGGTGCTGGGGTGGCTGCTACACACAGAAGGCTTTTTTGATGCATTAAGATAAAATAAATTCTGCCTTTACAACTATTTTAAACGCTTTCTGACCGGCCAACGTCATTATACTGCGGCAGGTCAGCTCGGTACTTACGGGTCTTAGCTGTACGTCGAATCCTTTAAGTGGTATAGCGGCGCACTGATGCTTGTGATCGGCGCTCGCGATGACTGCCGGCCACGACTGATCACGGGCATGAGAAGCAGAACAGGGGCGGGCGTGTGTGTGTAAACGCTCGCATCCCTGTTCTGAGAGGAGAGGCGATGCAGAGCATGAGTTCCTACAAGCTAGGAACTACAATCTGTCATGTCCTATGGTGAGTCCCCTCCACTCACAGTTAGAACACGCATTAGGGAACACAGTTAACCCCTTGATCTCCCCTAGTGTTAACCTCTTTCCTGCCAGTGACATATACTCAGTAATTGGTGCATTTTTTTTAGCACTAATCGCTGTATAAATGCCAGTGGTCTCAAAAAAGTGTCCGATATGTCCGCCATAACGTCACAGTGCCAAAACAAAATTACAGATCACCACCATTACTAATAAAAATGCCATAAATCTATCCCCTATTTTGTAGACGCTATAACTTTTGCATAGGGTTGTCCCGATACCACTTTTTTAGGACCGAGTACAAGTACCGATACTTTTTTTTGTTCAAGTAGTCGCCGATACCGAATACCGATACTTTTTTTAAACGTGTCCCCACATATGCAGCCATGTCCCCCACATATGCAGCCATGTCCCCCCACATATTGCAGCCATGTCATGTCCCCCACATATTGCAGCCATGTCATGTCCCCCACATATTGCAGCCATGTCATGTCCCCCCACATATTGCAGCCATGTCATGTCCCCCCACATATTGCAGCCATGTCATGTCCCCCCACATATTGCAGCCATGTCATGCCCCCCCACATATTGCAGCCATGTCATGTCCCCCCACATATTGCAGCCATGTCATGTCCCCCACATATTGCATCCATGTCATGTCCCCCCACATATTGCAGCCATGTCATTTCCCCCCTAATATGCATCCATGTCATGTCATGTCCCCCCACATATTGCAGCCATGTCATGTCCCCCCTAATATGCATCCATGTCATGTCATGTCCCCCCACATATTGCAGCCATGTCATGTCCCCCCACATATGTAGCCATGTCATGTCCCCCCACATATGTAGCCATGTCATGTCCCCCCACATATGAAGCCATGTCATGTTACCCCACATATGCAGCCATGTCATGTCCGCCCACAGTTGCAGCCATGTCATGTCCCCCCACATATGCATCCATGTCCCCCCACATATGCATCCATGTCCCCCCACATATGCATCCATGTCCCCCCACATATGCATCCATGTCCCCCCACATATGCATCCATGTCCCCCCACATATGCATCCATGTTCCCCCACATATGCATCCATGTCCTCCCACATATGCATCCATGTCCCCCCACATATGCAGCCATGTCCCCCCACATATGCAGCCATGTCCCCCCACATATGCAGCCATGTCATGTCCCCCCACATATGCAGCCATGTCATGTCCCCCCACATATGCAGCCATGTCATGTCCCCCACATATGCATCCATGTCATGTCCCCCACATATGCAGCCATGTCCCCCACATATGCAGCCATGTCCCCCCACATATTGCAGCCATGTCATGTCCCCCACATATTGCAGCCATGTCATGTCCCCCACATATTGCAGCCATGTCATGTCCCCCCACATATTGCAGCCATGTCATGTCCCCCCACATATTGCAGCCATGTCATGTCCCCCCACATATTGCAGCCATGTCATGCCCCCCCACATATTGCAGCCATGTCATGTCCCCCCACATATTGCAGCCATGTGATGTACCCCACATATTGCCTGCCTGTCATGTCCCCCCTCATATTGCAGCCATGTCATTTCCCCCCTAATATGCATCCATGTCATGTCATGTCCCCCCACATATTGCAGCCATGTCATTTCCCCCCTAATATGCATCCATGTCATGTCATGTCCCCCCACATATTGCAGCCATGTCATGTCCCCCCACATATGTAGCCATGTCATGTCCCCCCACATATGTAGCCATGTCATGTCCCCCCACATATGTAGCCATGTCATGTTACCCCACATATGCAGCCATGTCATGTCCGCCCACAGTTGCAGCCATGTCATGTCCCCCCACATATGCATCCATGTCCCCCCACATATGCATCCATGTCCCCCCACATATGCATCCATGTCCCCCCACATATGCATCCATGTCCCCCCACATATGCATCCATGTCCCCCCACATATGCATCCATGTCCCCCCACATATGCATCCATGTCCCCCCACATATGCATCCATGTTCCCCCACATATGCATCCATGTCCTCCCACATATGCATCCATGTTCCCCCACATATGCATCCATGTCCCCCCACATATGCAGCCATGTCCCCCCACATATGCAGCCATGTCATGTCCCCCCACATATGCAGCCATGTCATGTCCCCCCACAAATGCAGCCATGTCATGTCCCCCACATATGCATCCATGTCATGTCCCCCACATATGCATCCATGTCATGTCCCCCACATATGCATCCATGTCATGTCCCCCACATATGCATCCATGTCATGTCCCCCCACATATGCAGCCATGTCATGTCCCCCACATATGCAGCCATGTCATGTCCCCCCACATATGCATCCATGTCATGTCCCCCCACATATTGCAGCCATGTCGTGTCCCCCCACATATGCAGCCATGTCATGTCCCCCCACATATGCAGCCATGTCATGTCCCCCCACATATTTAGCCATGTCATGTCACCCCACATATGCAGCCATGTCATGTCCCCCCACATATGCAGTCATGTCATGTCACCCCACATATGCAGTCATGTCATGTCCCCCCACATATGCATCCATGTCCCCCCACATATGCATCCATGTCCCCCCACATATGCAGCCATGTCATGTCCCCCACATATGCATCCATGTCATGTCCCCCCACATATGCAGCCATGTCATGTCCCCCACATATGCAGCCATGTCATGTCCCCCACATATGCAGCCATGTCATGTCCCCCCACATATGCAGTCATGTCATGTCCCCCCACATATGCATCCATGTCCCCCCACATATGCATCCATGTCCCCCCACATATGCAGCCATGTCATGTCCCCCCACATATGCATCCATGTCATGTCCCCCCACATATGCATCCATGTCATGTCCCCCCACATATGCAGCCAAGTACTCCCGCAAATACTCGGAATCGGTCCCGATACCGATACTGGTATCGGTATCGGGACAACCCTACTTTTGCACAAATCAATCAATATACTCCTTTTGCAACTGCCAAAAATATGTGGAAGAAATGCATATCGGCCTAAACTGAGTAAACAATTAGCATAGCATTTGGGACTATTTTTTACAGAAAAAAGTACAAAATGTTGTTGTTTTTTTTAAATTGTTGCTTTTTTTATTTTGTTTATAGCGCTAAAAATAAAAACTGCAGAGGAGATCAAATGCCACCAACAGAAAGCTCTATTTGTGTGGAAAAGAATGTCAATTTTGTTTGGGTACAGCGTAGCATGACCGCGCAATTGTCGGTTAAAGCGACGCAGTGCCGTATCGCAAAAAATGGTCTGGTCATTAAGCAGCCAATTCTTCTGGGGCTGAAGGGGTTAAGGATGCATTCACATGAGCATTTAGTTGCACTGCATATTCTAGCAGCAAAAATCGACTGATTCCTGCAGCAGGGATTGACAGCTGTGTATGGATAGCTGTGGCTGCCGAGTTTGCACAGTGCAGCTATTTGTGACTTCTTGGCACAGCCAATGATCACCTGCAGTGATTACGGCTGGATACACTTTGTGTTTCCAGCCATGATCACTGCAGGTAAACCCTGATTGTGCAGTCATGAATAGCTGTGGGATCGGCAGGTGCAGCTGTCAACACACAGCTGTCAATCCAAGCTGCAGGAATCGGATTCTTGTCACTTGGGATTTGCATCGTAGCTAAACACCCATGGGGATACAGCCTTAAGCATCGCCTATTAAACGTTATAGGTACTTTTCGAAATGTTGCTGGTACATGTAGTTTTGTGTGCACTAAAATTCATTTTAGTGTATATTTCTCCTGATAATATAGATTTGGTAAACATTACGCAAATATCTTGCAACATAAGAAATTGCAAATATCAATTTTTATATTCTACAGGTCCTTTGCTTTCAGGAAATATAAAATGTTCTGGGGGGTTTTAAGGTCATTTATGCCCAAAAATTTAGATATTAAAATGTGTGCGAAAAATTAAAGCAGTTTCTCCAGAGGGGCAATAGTAATGTTTGTATTGTGTTTTCTGTTTAGTGGAATATAATATGATATTCAGTCTGTTAAAATCAAGGGCCCTGGTTTTTTCTTGTTTTTAAGGACATGAATAAGTTGGGAGAAGCTTTAGTTTATTTCCAACGGGCAGCAGAGTTACAAACACAGGTTCCTATCGAATGCCTTCTCTCTCTGGGATATGTGGCATCTTGTAAAATATTGACACGTGAGTAGCAATCTTGTTTTCTTGCTCAGAGTAAAGCATATCGGTGCATAACCTCAAAATAGAATATTCATCCATCTTATTCATGGCTTGACAGATTCCTTTAAGGCTGGTCAGAATATTTTTCATGTATTTTTTTTTATTTATTTTTTTAGCAGTGTTAAATTTCAGTTGCTGCTGTCTGATCAAAGGATTTTATGGTTTCTAGGTTGTATGAAAATGTCAGTTATATTTTATTCTGTTTATAAATGTATGCATATATTGTAACATGGTTGTCCCTGAAATAAAGTGGCTCAAGTTAAGAACCCAGGGCTGATTTGCTAAAGGTGATCAGACTGCCGACTTTGCAAGAGATGTTGCCTTTTGCAAGGCAAATTTCCACAGAGCTTAGTAAATGAGGTCAAGCTCTGCTGACTTCCATCATTCAATCGTGTGGAAACAATAAATGCTGCTTTTTTTTCTTTCTCGTACATCACGGGACACAGAGCGGCATATTCATTACTATGTGGGTTATATGGAGTACCTTCAGGTGTGGACACTGGCAATCTTCAAACAGGAAGTCCCCTCCCTATATAACCCCCTCCCCTAGAGGGAGTCCCTCAGTTTTTTCGCCAGTGTCTTAGGTGTTGGTCACGGAATAGCTTTGCTCCACATCCTTGGGATTAAGGGCGGGCTAACCGGATCTGTCCAAGGAGCCTCAGTGCCAAAGTGGACAGTAACCGGGCCCCAAACCGTGGGGTTTTGCCTATAATGCTCCTCTTTGGAGGGCTGGACCCTGGGCCCAGGACTTGGAGTTTGCAAAACCATAAAGTTCCTGTTTGCCAGGGTGCTATATAGGTCCAGGACAGTGGGTACCTTCATAGGACCCCAGGGCCTGAAGGTCTACTACGCTACCCACGGAGATGGGAGAAGATTGGATCAGTTTGCTGGTCAAACATCCTGCAGCATGGAGCAGGTAAGGGGGAGCCTGCGGGACTTGGTTCGACAGCAGGCTCCCCGGGGTAACCTAAAAGGGGGGATAGCCTAAGTATGCTCTGCATGGGCAACCGTGATCACTATGTCTAAAAGACAGGATGACACCCTTTCTCCCCCCATCACTAGGCCCCCCTGTTTAAATATGTGTTGCTAGCTAACCTGCTGTTTCTTCCTAGGGCTAGTAAGGATCCCTAGGGGCCTTGAGAGAGTCCTACCTGGCCGGGGGTTTGAATCTGCCGCCTGTTTCTGCGTGCCTGGATCTCCAGCAGCGCGGCTCCTCCATGTTCCTCCTGTTTCCGGCATACGCGCGCGCGCGCGCGCGTGCGCGCGCGCACGTCTTATTGACGTTTTTCGCGCCGTTCAGACAGGAGGGCGGGGGGGGGGGCGGGCCTGCGGCGTCATACAGGGGCGCGCCTTTGTGCTGTTATAGACAGCAGGCTTTGTCAGTACTCAGTCTGAGGCTGATCTTTCAAGGAGAGGACGCAGAGCGGCAGAACAGTGACTCCCGGTGGCGGAAGAGGGGTAGTACATGTGGACTTTGTTCCAATGCCTTTATTGTTAAGCCAAGAATCCCCCTTATTTTGCAGCAGGTTGGAGGCTGGCAAACTTAAAGGGGTCACTGTATGTTGTCAAGGAAAATATATAATATATAATATATAATTATTTAAAAAAAAAAAAAAAAAAAAAAAAAAAAACCAACATACGGGCCCATCAGTTTTTGGGGACACTAAGTGATCTATTCTCCCCTAAACTCTGAAATTTGTACTCCTGCCCACTACAGTCTGTTGTGCGGGCGGAGTCCCTCGATTTTGTATTATGGCCTCCAAGGGTTCGGGGTCAAAGGGTACAAAAAAGACCAAAAAACAAAAGGGTTCCCTTTCTGATTCTGATATGCCGATTCTTTCCCCGCAGCTTATTAATTTAAGGAGCGCCTTGGATGAGCCATTAGGGGGATCTGGTGCGGAGGCTGGCCCAGATCAGCCCAGCCCTGTGTTTATCACAGAGGAGATGCTAGCCGTATCCCTAGGGGGGCTAGAAGAGAGAATAGCGGCATTGATCGCTAGAGCTATTCCTGGTAAGAAACGGGTTAGATCCCCATCACTAGGGGGTGTATCCTCAGATGCTGAGATTCTCTCTCCGGAGGAATTAGAATCACAGGAGGATCAACTGGACCTGAACCAAGAGGGTTCAGGGATGGAGGGGTCTACCTCTGAGGAACCATTTTCAGACTCCCAGACAGAGAGACTGTGGGTACAGTCTTTGACGGACATGGTCCGCTCGGCATTTAGTTTACCATTGCCAGAACCTCAGGTTCCTCCGGTATCCTCTCTGGGCTCTTTGAAAGCCCCGTTAAGCAACGCAGTTTTTCCGGTCCATCCTCTCTTGGAGGAATTGATCTTTCGGGATTGGGTACGGCCGGACAGGATTTTTCTGCCACCGAAAAGATTTGCGGTCATTTATCCCATGGAGGAAAAATTCTCCAAGAAGTGGAGGCTCCCAATAGTGGATGCAGCCATCTCATGTGTGAATAAATCACTAACTTGCCCGGTGGAAAACATACATATGTTTAAAGATCCGGTTGATAAAAGATTAGAGACACTTTTAAAAGCATCCTTTGCTACGGCAGGAGCAGTGGTGCAGCCAGCGGTAGCTGCAATTGGAGTTTGTCAGGCATTAAAAGACCAGACAAAAGAGATGTTAAAGGACATGCCTACCCAACAAGCAGAGGAGTTTGCTGACATTCCCAGAGCTCTGTGTTTCGCGGTAGATGCTATAAAAGATTCCATCCAGCAGGCTTCTCGTTTATCACTATGTTTGGTGCACATGAGAAGGCTCTTATGGTTGAAGAACTGGGCGGCGGAGCCCCCATGCAAAAAGCTTCTGGCAGGATTTCCCTTCCATGGAGGACGACTCTTCGGAGAAGATCTGGATAAATATATTCAGACTATTTCAAATGGCAAGAGTACCCTTTTACCGGTCAAAAAGACATTCCGGGCTCCTACATTTAGGAGGCAGTTTTTTCCTGTCTCGGGGCCCTCTAATTCCAGGCAGTATCGACGGCCGCCTGCACGATCCAACGTTATCAGTAGATCGCAAGGACAGACCCCTGGGGGTAAGAAGCCGTGGTATCGCAAGCCATCAAAGACAGCCCCTAAGTCTGCATTATGAAGGGGCGCCCCCACTCTCAAGGGTGGGGGGAAGGCTTCGTCTCTTCTCAGAAGTTTGGGGAGCCAAGATCCCCGACAATTGGGTCCGGGCATCTGTAACCACAGGTTACAGACTGGAGTTTCTAAGATATCCTCCGCCTCATTTTCAAGAATCAAGGCTACCAAGGGATCCAGCAAGGAAGGCCTCAATGCTGGCAGCTTTGGATCACCTGCTTTGCCAGGACGTAATTATAGAAGTGCCAGCCCAAGAGCAAGGCCTAGGTTTCTATTCCAATCTCTTTGTCATACCAAAGCCCAACGGCGATGTCAGGCCAATCTTGGACCTAAAGAGGTTAAACGGTTAACTAAGGGTGCGTTCCTTCCGGATGGAATCCATCCGGTCAGCAGCCGCCGCGCTTCAGAAAGACGATTTTCTGGCCTCCATAGACATAAAAGATGCTTACCTTCATGTACCAATCTTTCAGGCGCATCAAAGGTTTTTACGCTTCGCGGTGGGGCAGCGACACTTCCAATTCAGGGCGCTCCCTTTCGGGCTGGCCACGGCCCCCCGGGTATTCACGAAGATTCTAGCCCCGGTTCTGGCCAATTTAAGGATCCAGGGAGTCACAGTCCTAGCATACTTGGACGACCTTTTAATCATAGATCACTCACGGACGGGTCTGCAAAAGGCAGTAAACCTCACGGTTCGGTACCTCGAAGAATTCGGCTGGGTCCTAAACCAGGGAAAGTCAGCATTCCAGCCTACAAAGCAGTTGGAATACCTCGGCATGAGGTTAGACACAGAACATCAAAAGGTGTTCTTGCCCCTTGTAAAGATCAAGGCGATCAAGGGGTTGGTTCAGTTGGTTGTAAACAAGAAAAGACCAACTATTCGCCTGTGTATGCGATTACTAGGCAAGCTAGTGGCCACATTCGAGGCAGTACCATACGCTCAGATCCACACTCGCGTCCTACAGGCAGCCATTCTAGCAGCCTGGGGCAAGAGGGCACATGCCTTAGAGTCCCCTTTGACGCTATCATCAAGGGTCCGACAAAGCCTGGCCTGGTGGTTGAACCCTCAGAACCTTCTAAAGGGAAGATCCTTCAGCCCTGTTGTCTGGAAGGTAGTTACCACAGACGCCAGCCTGGCAGGCTGGGGGGCGGTCTTCGAGGGGTTCTCCCGCCAGGGAACTTGGGTGAAAGCAGAGAGGCAGCTCCCCATCAATATCTTGGAAATCAGAGCTGCTCGCCTAGCCCTGTTGGCGTGGACCTCCAGATTAAAGGGGTTCCCGGTGAGAATCCAGTCAGACAATGCCACGGCGGTGGCATACATAAACCACCAAGGGGGAACCAGGAGCCAGGCCGCTCAAAGGGAAGTGAACTTGATTTTTCAATGGGCAGAGGTTCATGTACCCTGCATTTCAGCGATATTCATTCCCGGAGTGGACAACCTGCAGGCAGACTTCTTAAGTCGCCAGAGTCTGTTGCCAGGGGAGTGGTCTCTGCATCCCCAGGTCTTTCAGACAATCTGCCAGAGGTGGGGAACGCCAGACGTAGATATAATGGCATCCAGGTTCAACAAGAAACTAGACAGGTTCGTGTCGCGAGCGAGGGATCCTATGGCCTGCGGAACCGATGCGTTGGTTTGCCCTTGGCATCAATTCAAACTTCTATATGCATTCCCTCCACTACAGTTACTCCCCCGCCTGTTGCGCAAGATCAGAGTGGAGCACAAGCCAGTCATTCTAATAGCTCCAGCTTGGCCCCGGAGGGCTTGGTACTCACTAGTCCTGAATATGGCAGTGGGAGACCCTTGGACTCTTCCTCTACAACCAGACCTACTCTCACAAGGCCCGATCCTCCACCCTACATTACAGCGTCTAAATTTGACGGCCTGGAGGCTGAATCCCTGATTCTCAGGGGTAGGGGTCTGTCTAGGCAGGTAATCCCTACCCTGATTAAGGCTAGAAAGCCGGTCTCCAGGGTAATTTATTACAGGGTGTGGAGGAACTATATAGGCTGGTGTGAATCCAAAAGATGGAATTGCCGCAAATATACTATTGATAGGGTGTTAAGTTTTCTCCAGCTAGGAGTGGATAAAGGCCTGGCACTAAGCACAATCAAAGGACAGATCTCAGCTCTGTCAGTGTGGTTTCAGAGGCCGCTGGCCACTCACTCGCTGGTAAAGACCTTCTTACAGGGGGTCTTGCGTATTAATCCTCCTGTCAAGTCACCAGTTTGTCCTTGGGACCTAAATCTTGTCCTGTCCACTCTACAGAAACAGCCTTTTGAGCCTTTGGCTGAGATTCCTTTACTCTTACTGACAAGAAAACTGGTTTTCTTGGTCGCCATAGTTTCGGCCAGGAGAGTGTCAGAATTAGCAGCCTTATCGTGTAAGGAACCATATCTTGTTCTGCATAAGGACAGGGCAGTTCTCCGGCCCCATCCTTCCTTTCTACCAAAGGTTATATCCAAATTTCACTTAAACCAGGATTTGGTACTTCCATCCTTCTTTCCAAAACCTACATCTAGAAAGGAGGGGTTGCTGCATACCTTGGATATTGTCCGGGCCATGAAGGCCTATCTTAAAGCTACGGAAAAGATCCGGAAAACAGATGTGTTATTCGTTCTACCAGATGGCCCCAAGAAGGGGCAGGCAGCTGCAAAATCCACCATCTCGAGATGGATTAGACAATTAATCATTCAAGCCTACGGATTGAAGAGGTTGCCCCCTCCGTTGTCGGTAAAGGCCCATTCTACCAGGGCCATGGGCGCCTCTTGGGCAGCACACCATCAGATCTCTATGGCTCAGATATGCAAGGCGGCAACGTGGTCATCAGTCCACACGTTTACAAGGTTTTATCAACTAGACGTGAGAAGAAATGCGGATACTGCCTTTGGTCAGGCAGTACTACAGGCTGCAGTTTGAAATCCTCGGGATCAGAAACACCCTTGGTTATAAAAAAAAAAAAAAAAAAAAGTTTTTTCTTGACTAAGTTGGTATTATTATTATGATTTGAGTTTATCTCTAAATTGAATCCTTCTTTGGAAGATGTCTCCCTCCCCTCATTAAAGCATTGCTTTCGGACATCCCACATAGTAATGAATATGCCGCTCTGTGTCCCGTGATGTACGAGAAAGAAAAAGGGATTTTTAAATACAGCTTACCTGTAAAATCCTTTTCTTGGAGTACATCACGGGACACAGAGCTCCCACCCCTCTTTTGGGTGACCATTTTGGGAGGCATACTGCTTGCTACAAAACTGAGGGACTCCCTCTAGGGGAGGGGGTTATATAGGGAGGGGACTTCCTGTTTGAAGATTGCCAGTGTCCACACCTGAAGGTACTCCATATAACCCACATAGTAATGAATATGCCGCTCTGTGTCCCGTGATGTACTCCAAGAAAAGGATTTTACAGGTAAGCTGTATTTAAAAATCCCTTTTTTTTTTTATCCTTGCAGATAATTGCAATTTTCACCACATTTTACTAGGCTCTGGTGAAAATTATCCTGCACAGGGCAACATCACTTGCAACATGAACACTATTTGCTTTTATTAAATCGACCCCACCTCTTCTTCTAATCGCACTGACAATTTCTGTAGTAGTGAAGTGAACCACTACCAGAAGATCCTGCAGAATTCACTTCCAAGAACATTGATTTCCAGGTCAAGTACTCTGCACTGTGGTTCCTCTCTGCCCCTACATCACTACGGTTCACAGTAGCAAGTGTATCAAGGGAGCAGGCATTGGATGGAATGTGTTGGTTTATGCAGGATCTTTAGCCAGTGCATGCTCTTCATTATTAGGCCTCATGGACACTGCAGCTCAAAAAAAGCTGCTTCTTCAGGCATTTTTGTTTTCTGTGCCTCTAAACTCCCCTTCATGTTAGCCTATGTGTCCATGCACACTTTTAGGCATTTTCAGTACTTGAGTGGCAGGGGAGTTTACAGGAAAAAAAATCACCACATATGCATTTTGGAGAGGAGCTTTTGAGCATTCCAAAAGCTTCTTAAAACGGAGTTCCAACTACAATCAATATATATATATTTTTTTTAACCTTTCACAAGCATTTCAAATGGCATTTTAACACTCACGTCTTCTGTAAAATTTGTCCCCCGATGTCCGGTTTCATCTGTAAAAATAACTTTGATAACGGTGTTCTGGCCGTTTTCATTTTGCTTGTGGGCATGTGAAGCCCACAAGCATTCTGTGCCGGGATACAGTGCTGCTGCTGGACCAGCATGCACCGCCCGCTCTCTCCCTGATCTCGCACATGCACATTCTGTCGTCCAAGTGCCTGCCCCATTGTGATGGCAACGATGCCCTCAGCGCTGCCCGCTAACTCCTGGGAAATGATGACACACAGTACAGTAGCGAGGAACAGTAGCGAGCGCAGGCGCCGAGGGAAGCGATGTCAGAAGCCAAGGTGATGGAGGAAGATTTCAATGGACCGCATAGCAACAGGCAAAAAGAGGTAATTAAAAAAAAAAAATTGTCTCCAAATATTTTTTTTTATGTTATTTCATGCACATTAATGCCAATTTTCCCAAGGCGTCTTCCAGGACAGCCCTTGAGAGATGGAGCTCCTCCCAGGACAGGAAACACATCACCTCCAGCTCTTTAAAAGGCGGTCCCTCAGGCATCTGGTCAGTTTTTATGTGTTTCCTCAGTCGGAGGAGACATGTTGCCTAGTGAGGAACCGTCTTTCCAGAGGGATGGATTTGGGAGAGTGTCCATCTCCAAAGGGCTGAGGGAAGACAGCTGGGCTGGGCCTTCTCTCACCTATCGAATCTCTCCGTTTTTCTGGCCGCGGGTTCCCTCCGACTGGGTCTGGAGTTCCCCGTTTCCTTCTTCCCTCCGGTGCCCGGCGAGGGAGTAGGCAGTGATGGCATGCATAGGCAGCGGTGTCAGCAGCAAAGGAACGCTCTCCTCGTGGAGGATGCCGTGACCCGGAAGTCGCTGGGCGTAGCTTCCGGGTCGGGATGCGCGTCATCACTGTGCGCCGGAAGCTATGGTTCCGGTTTCTGGCGCGGGAAGTTTGGAAGGCCGAGCCGGCGCGTATAAGGGCAGCTAGCGTGGGCTGAACGCTGCCCGCATACCAGATCAGGATGGACGCGGTACACGTGCCAGGGGAGTCCAGCGCCGGCTCTTCACAGGTAGGCTGGCTGTGCCAGAGCCTTTTTTCCTGTGTATTTCACCTATGTAAAAGGGGAGCTAATAGGATGTGTACCTATGTTTAGCTCAGTGGGCACCTTGAGATGGCTTGATTTCTAAAAAGAGATCCCTCTCTCTCTCTTTTCTTTTGTTTCCTATCAGAAAGAGCCAAAGGATCACAGTGTTAAAGTTCCTTCTAGCAAGAAGAAGTGTGCCACATGTAACGCTAGACTTGCTTCAGGTTATACCAAAAGCTTGTGTGGACCCTGTATTACAACTGTGATAAGCAGTGAGGAGGATTCCCCGCTTAACAAATTTTTAGGCTCTTTCAAAGAGGAAATGAAAGCAACTTTTCAATCCTTTAGGAAACTTATTGCTGACTCACAAATTTCAACTCCGGCCATCACACAAGAGGTGCCCACCTCTCCCATTCCGGTAGCGTCAGGAACAGGTGATCCTGTGGATAATGAGGAGACTTCCCTTAGAATTCCTGATTCAGATTCCTCCCACTCAGATTCTGGGCAGGAAGATGATCAGCGTGACTCCCGCACACCCACTAGATTCAAGCTCTCTCAGGAGGAGGTAGATGAATTAATTGGGGCCATTCATGAAACGTTGGAGATGAAGGAAGAAAAGACTTCTCTCTCACGGCATGATAAAATGTATCAGGGGTTAAGCAAGAAAAAACAAAAAGTTTTTCCAGTGCACAAGCTGGTTTCAGACTTGGTGCTTAAAGAATGGGAGGAGCCAGACAAAAGGCCTTTCTTTTCTAGCGGTTTGAAAAGAAGGTTTCCTTTTGATGAAGACCCTAAGGAGGTCTGGAATCAGTCCCCTAAACTGGATGCCCCCCTATCAAAAGTATCAAAGCACTCAGACCTGGTGTTTGAGGACATGGGACATTTAGCAGATCCCATGGACAAGAGGGGAGATGTTATCCTCAAAAGATCCTGGGACGCAGCCATGGCTAATCTTAAGCCAGCCCTGGCAACTACATGTGTAGCACGTAATTTAGAGTTTTGGCTAAAACAGCTACAGGAACACCTGACAGCGGGTACTCCTAGAGAGGATTTATTGAAATCTCTTCCAATGCTGTTTAAGGCAGTCGGTTTTATCGCAGATGCTTCGGCAGAATCGGTAAAGCTGTCAGCCAGGTCAGCTTCACTATCAGTCGCAGCGAGGAGAACTCTTTGGCTCAAAACTTGGCCAGGAGACACCACATCTAAATTACGTCTTTGTAGCGTTCCTTTCTCAGGTAACCTTTTATTTGGCACTCCGCTTGATGAAGCATTAGAACGCACGGCGGATAAAAAGAGGACTTTTCCTGAAAAGAAAAAGCCTTTTAATAGGAAGTTTTTTCGTTCCTTCAAGGGGCAAAAGAAGACTCAAGAGAAAGGCAAGCCAAATAACCCTGGGGGGCGCAAGGAGGAAAGCAAAAAGCAAAAGTGCTCTTTAACCCTCCTGATAAAAACCCCAAATCTCAATGAGGCCAGGATCCAGGTGGGAGGAAGACTGGGGGATTTCCTTCCACAATGGATAAAGTTGACCTCCAACAACTTTGTCAGGGGAGTCATAGGAAAGGGTTATGCCCTGGAGTTCAGTCAGTTGCCACCAACAAGATTCTTGGTTACACAGCTGGCAAAGGACCCGGTAAAGGCACAGGCACTACAACTTCTCATAGGAGAATTGGTAGATCAAAAAGTCCTAATACCAGTCCCCAAACAAGAAGAAGGCCAGGGTTTTTACTCGCACGTCTTTCTGGTACGAAAACCATCAGGGAAGTATCGCCTGATTTTCAACCTAAAACCACTGAATACAGTCATTCGATACAAAAAATTCCGGATGGAATCCATTTATTCTGTCAAGAATTTACTTCAGAAAAACTGCTTCATGGCAAAGATAGATCTGAAGGATGCCTACCTCCACATTCCTATCAGACTAAGCTCCCAAAGGTTCCTTCGCATAGCTGTCCGGATAGGGGAAAAGATTTTCCACTATCAGAGCCAAGCCCTCCCCTTTGGTCTCTCCTCGTCTCCGAGGATCTTTACCAAAATCCTTGCGGAAACGTTGGCCCCTCTAAGACTCCAAGGAATAACAGTTGTCCCCTACTTGGACGACCTGTTGTTCCTGGCATCCACAAAACAAAAGCTACTCAAGGACCTAGTGGTCGTCCAGCAGTGGTTGACTCAGTTAGGCTGGATAGTCAACAGGGAAAAGTCAATCCTCATTCCCACACAGGAAATCCTGTTCCTGGGCTACATAGTAGATTCTACAGAGCAAAGGACCTTTCTCCCACAAGAAAAAATCGATCACATAAATCAACGAGTAGCTCGGTTGCAGACAAATCTCCCGGTCACAGTAAGGGAGATAATGTCGGTCTTAGGCCTCATGACAGCCTCCATCCCAGCAGTCAGATGGGCCAGGTTCCACCAAAGGCCACTCCAGTCTTTTCTTCTTCAAAATCTAACAGGAAAAGACTTAGAGGAGAAGACATACCTGCCAGAAAAAACAAAGCAGGCTCTCTGGTGGTGGAGAGACCAAAACCACCTGAACAAAGGTCTACTGTGGAACCCACCTGTGACACGCATCTTGACCACGGACGCCAGCAATCAAGGTTGGGGAGCCCACCTAGAAGGTCAGTTGGCACAAGGCACCTGGAATTATCTAGAAAAGAAACGCTCCTCAAATTATCGGGAGTTAAAAGCCGTAGCCAAAGGGATCGCAGCATTCCAGGGGCGGCTCAAGCATCAACATCTACAGATCAGGTCGGACAATACAACTACTGTAGCGTATTTGAACAAACAAGGAGGGACCAGGAATCCCACCCTGATGGGCATAACAAAAGAAATCTTTGTTTGGGCAGAAGAGAATCTCGAGTCACTTTCAGCTGTCCATCTCAAGGGTACGCAAAACAGTCTAGCCGATTTTTTGAGCAGACAATCAGTCTCTCAAGAAGAATGGTCTCTGGATCCGACAGTCTTTGCCAAGATAGTGTCCAAATGGGGTCTTCCGGAGGTCGACTTGTTCGCCAACAGGAGGAATACCAAGCTTCCAGAGTTTTTCTCACTGAACCCCAGGGATCGGCCGGTGGCAGTCGATGCCCTTCAAAGCGCATGGTCATTCTCCCTGACATATGCTTTCCCACCTCTGCACCTCTTACCGAAGGTCCTGGCCAAGTACAGGGTGGAGAAGACTTCCCTTATCCTGATAGCCCCTTTTTGGCCAAAAAGGGCGTGGTTTTCGCTTCTACTAGAGTTAGCGGATCGTCCACCATGGATGTTGCCGTGCAGTCAAGATCTGTTGACTCAAGGTCCGGTTCGGCACCCCAATCCGGCCTTTCTGAATCTAGCGGCCTGGTTTCTGAGATAGACATCCTGAAGTCTAAGGGTCTATCCGATAGAGTGATCAGAACTCTATTACAGAGTCGCAAACCAGTTACCAGAGCGATTTATCTGAAACACTGGAAAAAATTCAATCTCTGGCTAAAAGAGAATGGAAAGAGGGAACATGATGCCCCAACGATTTTGGAGTTCTTACAAGAAGGCATCGACAAGAAACTGGCCTTAAGCACGATTAAGGTTCAAATTGCTGCCCTTTCAGTTTATGTTCAGCGCCCCCTACAAGAAGACCCGCTTATTAGTCGATTTTGCAAAGCAATTGCCAAACAACGCCCGGCCCCATGCCGTAAGATACCGACGTGGGACCTATCTCTGGTGTTGAAAGCAATCATTAAAAAGCCTTTTGAGCCGATATCAGAGGCATCCTTAAAGCTGGTTACTTTAAAGACAATTTTTTTGATCGCTATGACTTCTGCCCGCAGAATCAGCGAACTTCAGGCTCTCTCAATTAGGGATCCGTACATGCAAATTTTGGAGGATAAGGTTATTCTAAAAACAGATCAGTCCTTTGTGCCAAAAGTAGCCTCTGCTTTCCACAAGAGTCAGGACATTATACTTCCTTCTTTTTGCAATAAGCCAAGAAATAGCAAAGAAGAACAGCTACACTGGCTGGACGTTAGAAGATGTCTTTTAGTCTATTTGGAAGCAACTAAAGACTTTAGAAAATCAGATGCATTGTTTGTTCTTTTTTCTGGTAATCGAAAAGGAAAACAAGCCTCAAAAGGGACTCTAGCCAGGTGGATTAAATTGGCCATCTTAGAAGGGTATAAAGCTCTACACTTGGATCCTCCGCAAGGTTTGAAAGCTCACTCTACAAGGGCGTTAGCCACATCCTGGGCAGAGAGAGCCGGCGCTACCCCGGAACAAATATGTAAGGCCGCTACGTGGTCAAGCATGTCCACATTCATTAGACATTACCGACTGGACGTCCTAAGTAGCCAAGATCAGGCCTTTGGGAGAAAAGTTCTGCAGGCGGTAGTCCCACCCTAATTTGGTGAGTGCTTGCTCATCCTCTCAAGGGCTGTCCTGGAAGACGCCTTGGGAAAATCAGAGTTAGTCTTACCGGAAACTCTGTTTCCAGGAGTCTTCCAGGACAGCACGTTCCCACCCTATGCTTTAAGGTAGGTATTTATGTGGGTATGTATATATGCATGGATAATATGTATGTATGTCATTAACTGTTTTTCAGCTCCGTCCTTCGGTTCTTGGATTAAAACTGACCAGATGCCTGAGGGACCGCCTTTTAAAGAGCTGGAGGTGATGTGTTTCCTGTCCTGGGAGGAGCTCCATCTCTCAAGGGCTGTCCTGGAAGACTCCTGGAAACAGAGTTTCCGGTAAGACTAACTCTGATTTTCTGGGTGGAACTCCACTTTAACACACGTTAGTGCGCATTAACGCTAGGCACATTGCTATGTTAATGCATTTTAATGGCCAGAATGTTGGTCATTAAAATGTTATTTTTATCGTGATTTTTGTTTTTTTTGCTGTTGCTTATCTCCTGTAGGAGAAAAAGAGGTCTTTTTATTTTTTGCTGGGGCCACTTTATTTTACGGCATTTAGCGGGATTCACTTTGAAGCTGTACTGTAGGCAAGCGGCTCAAACATAGATGAAATACACATATGAAAACTGTTTTATTTGACAAAGAATTTGTTTTTTTCTGATAATCAGATCCTGAGATTTACACTGCTCTGCTGCACATCCTTTTATATCTGCCTGGGGTTCAGCTTTAAAATAAATATTTACTAAAAGAAACATGGATGCTACAAAGAGTAAACATGACACACAAATACCAGTTTCGGCAGCATTGACCTTAGGGTATTATATCCTTCCTCTCAGGAGAGACTAGGCAGAAAAACAGCACTTCAAGTGTTAAAACACTTTCTTCAGTACAGCTCCTCCCAGGGGGCGTGGTCCCCTGGGTATAACCCACTCTCTGACTCAGCAGCTCCAGTTTTTTTCTGCCTAGTGTCAGGAGTAGACATGGCCTTCTGAAATCCATGTACTCTGGAATTTTTTTGCGTTTTTTTTTTTTTTTTCGCTTTTATTTTGTTTTGTTCCTGCATTTTTGATCCTGAGATCTACTATCAACTGCCGACTGGGAACAGGCTGGATCTTGATCCTTGTAGTCCCCCCATGCTGGGCCATCGAGCGTGTGCCGGCCCTCTGCTCTGGGTCGCCAACGGCATGCCCCGTTACTCCAGGGGTGGCCGGGGAACTATATGTTCCAGGGCACACATATGACCGGTCTCTATGGCTTTGTCACAGTGTGTCTGGCCGAAAGCCATGCCGTTTAGCAGACGTTGGTTCTGTCCCGAATGCCTCCAGCCGGTGTCACAGGATGGGTAAGTAGTGGCACCTTGCCCTGGCAAGGTGGTGTGGCTGGTGCTTTCCTGGGTAGGTCGAATGAGGGTCCGCCCTGCTTTCCTCTCTCCCTTCCTCTCCCTCCTTCCCTATGCTGGGTGGTGGCTGTAAGGGGGGGGTCCTCCTTAGGTTTCTGTCACTACCGGTGCCCGTGTGCTGTGAGGTGCTGTTGTTTTTTGTTAGGGGAGTCGCTGTATGTGCTGGCTGTGTCTTTCTGCTGTGTCATTGTGTTTTTAAACATGTGTATGGCCGCCATTTTGCCGCGGACGCGGTTTGCATAGGTCGGCGGCCCGCATGCTGTTTTTTTTCTGCATACGGCGGCCATCGTGAGTGAGTGAGTGAGTGAAAAACTTTAATAGCGCTGCACATGCGAACTGAATCGCCTCTGTGAGCATCTTGGAAAAGTCTTGGCCTCTAGTGCCTGAAATGGCGCAGCAAAAGCCTGCAAATCACTTCCTAAGGGACAGCGCAGCGCAGCCAGCGCTTCTCAGCGCTTCAGCTAACACTACAACCGGGTTTGTGGCCAGGTCAAAAGACCCGTGGGCGGACGGACGCATCAGACGCGTTGGTGGCACCATGGGGTCACTATCGCCTAATCTACGCCTTCCCTCCTCTGAAGCTTCTTCCTCGCCTGCTGCGCAGAGTGGAAGCCGAGGGGATTCCAACGATCCTGATCGCCCCAGATTGGCTGCGCCATTCCTGGTACGCGGACCTGGTGCGTCTGGTGGCAGATGTCCCCTGGTGTCTACCCCTGAGAGAAGATCTTCTGTCGCAGAGTCTGATCTTTCACCCTGCTTTACAGTCGCTGGCTTTAACGCCGTGGCTGTTAAGAGCCAGGTGCTGAAGGACCGTGACCTGTCAGGCTCGGTGATCTCTACCATGCTACGAGCACAGAAGTCTACTTCACGAAAGATTTACCATTGTACGTGGAAGGCCTACATCTCTGTGTGTGAAGAGATGAAATGGCACACCCGTACATATGTGATGTCCTGGATTCTGCTGTTCTTACAGCGGGGAGTGGATCAAGCTCTCGCCTTAAAGGGGAGTTCCACCCACAATTTCACTTTTTTTTATTTTATTTCACAAAAGATTTTATTAAGGCAAACTTAAGGAAACATTACAGACGTTTGTTAGGGTAAACATGTTCGTGCCAAAGATACACAGGGTTGTAGTTACTAACCCCTTACAATAGGTGCGTCAGATAAAATGTCACAGTAAGCATAGTAACAAGAACAACACATGCAAAAGGTACATATATACGTTATTTAACACAATTTCACTTTTTAAATATAAATACCCCTGTAATACACAAGCTTAATGTATTCTAGTAAAGTTAGTCTGTAAATTAAGGTCTGTTTTGTTAGGTTCTTACAGCATTTAGATTTATAATCTAGAAATAGACCGTGGCCATCTTAAGTGTGGGCATCATGAAGCCAGACTGTCTGACTTCCTGGATTTCAGATTTGCATATCTCGCACATGCTCAGTGCTGCACAAGCAATGTAATAGGTTTCAGTCAGGTTTGCAAGGACTACTGGGAAACATGATGCCTATCCCAGAAACCCTTGCAAATAGCCTTGTGACTTAATAGCCTGCTAATAAGGAGGAGGAAGTAATGAAAGACTACAAAAAAATAGTATTTACAAGCAACGAAATAAATAAAAATTGTCCATTCTGGAAACTATGCAGCACAGACAAACATAAAATAATGAGTGGAACTCCACTTTAAGTGCGGTTAAGAGTCAGATTTCGGCTCTAGCTGTTTACCTTCAGCGACCCTTGGCGGCGCACTTCCTGGTGCGTACATTTGTGCAGGGGGTCCGGCATGTGGCCCCTCCTGTGCGTCCTCCACTGCCTCCATGGGACCTGAATTTAGTCCTCTCGGTGCTTCAAAAGTCTCCGTTTGAGGACATTCGAAAGATCCCTTTGTTGACGCTGTCCCAGAAGGTGGTTTTTCTGGTAACAATTACCTCGGTCAGACGGGTGTTTGAACTGGCGGCCTTGTCCTGCAAGGCTCCCTACTTGGTCATCCATAAGGATAAGGTGGTGCTTCGGCCGCTGCCGTCATTTCTCCAAAAGATTATTTTGGCTTTTCACTTTAATGAGGACATTAAATCCCTATGTCCTCGGCCAAAAAATCCGAAAGGAGGCCACTTTGCATTCCTTGGATGTGGTTCGGGCCCTATGGGTATACTTGTCTGCTATGGCTCCATTCGGAAGTCGGACTCGCTATTCGTGACGGTGACTTGTCCTAAAAAGGGTCTGGCGGTCTCGTCGGCCACCATTTCTAGGTGGATCAGTCAGGTCGTGCTTCAGGCCTATGCCCTAAAGGGGCGGGCGCCTTCCTTTCAGGTTACGGTGCATTCGACCAGGGCGATTGGTGCCTCTTGGGCTTTCCGTCATCAAGCGTCTGTTTTACAGGTGTGTAAGACCTAAACAGACTTAAACAGCTCATAGATTGAGCCAGCAGACCTGTCAGGCAATGCAACATTCCCCCAACGTTGCAGCCACTCTGCATGTGTTTGTTTTTTGCATCACATTTGTCTGCAAGTGGTTAACTGCTAGGTTCGCAGCATCCTCGCAAAAAAAAAAATGTTGCTTTAATCCTGAAATAAAGGGATTATAAGCCTGGGGATGAAGCTTCACTGTCAGAGGACAGGAGCCAGGAGCTGCAGCCTAGCAAGGAGAAGCTATCAAAACCCCTACAGGTTCTGATTGCACTTGCAAGAGATTCATGCTGCATATATCTTCCCTTGGTCTAGTCGGGTCCTTAGCCTGGTGTCGGCTTCAGGCTAACCAAATGCATCGGAGGGATGAACAATTGCGGGCTCACATTGCTAACGTCTCTTAATTGAGGAACAGCACATCTGCAGAGGATGATTTCCTCTTTACCAGTCCGCAGGTTGCATAATGGTATGCATGTGGGATAAATCTATTGTGGATTGCATAAGCATACATGTTTCTGTCTGTATGGTGCTGCATGTTTGTATAAAAATACTGTATCACACGTGGTTACCTGTTCAACCAAATCCTGGATTACCCAAGGATATTTGGTCACACAGAAGGGCTTGTCTCCACAAAAATGCTTAAGGTCGCATAAAAGATGCTTGTATGCAAAAAAATGCTGAATCGCATAAAGACGTTTGTAGGCATTAAAATGCTGAATCACACATGATTACCTGATCACCCAAGTCCTTGTTTCCCCAAGGATGTTTGGTTACACAAAAGAGGTTTGCTTCCACAGAAATGCCTAAAATCGCATAAAAGTTGCTTGTATGCAAAAAAGTATGAAAAAAAGATGCTGGATCACACATGGTTACCTGGTCATCAGCGTCCTGGATTACCCAAGGATTTTGGTCACATAAATAGGCTTGTTTCCACAAAAGTACCTATAGTCGCAAAAAGCTGCTTGTAGGCATAAAGATGCTGAATCACATAAAGGATGCTTGTATGCATAAAGATGTTGAATCACACAGGATTACCTGATCACCCAAGTCCTTGATTCCCCAGGGATATTTGGTCACGCAAGGAGGCTTGTTCCCACAGAAATGCCTAGAATCGCATAAAGAGGCCTGAAGGCATAGAAATGCTGAATCGCACATGATTACCCGATCACCCAAGTCCTGGGTTACTCAAGGCCTAAAAGATGCTTGAATGCAAAAGGAAGCTGGATCACACATGGTTGTTGGATCAACAGAGTCCTGGATTACCAGGGATACTTGATCACATAGAGAGGCTTGTTTTCACAGAAATGCCTAAAGTCGCATTAAGATGCTTGGGTGCATAAGAAGGCTGTAACGCACAGGGGTGCCTGGTCTCACAAGGGTTCTGGTCCGCACAGTAGTGCTTAAAATGCATAAGATGTTGATCGCATGGAAGATGCTGAATCGCATGCATGGTTACTTTAATGTTGCACATGGCGGCTTGGTTATGCCTATGCCTTGTGTTTGCATAGAGATACGTGTCTGCATGGATTTAATGTTGCACGTTGTTGCATGACACGTTTATAGTGCATGCTGGCTTGCAAAGATGCTCGTTCCAGAACAGTACACACATGCTATATGCATGTTGGGTGTGAGACCTATTTATATGATTTCATGTTTCCATGAACACACGCTGCCGTGTACACACGCCTCCATTGAGGCATATGACTTTAACTCTTGCCACATACACATATGGGGAGCCAGTTGAATATGTGTATTTACTTGGGGCTGCAGAGGTTGTCTGCGTTTGGCAGGGGAACAGCACTTTCTCCAGTTGGTGGTCTTGCCCTTTTGGGTTAGCCTCCGTGCCTGGGTTGTCAGGGTGCTGGGGCCCACCTCTAGCAGGTCTGTAGACCTAGGGTATAGCAGTAATGGCATACCAAAGCAGACTCCTGCTGATGGAACAGTCAGCAGCATGGCTGGACCTAAGAGTGTCCAGCATGGTCAAGTATCTGGATCTCCTAGGTTAGGATTCCAGTCTAAAGATACATTCTTTATTTTGACAAGAGGCTGGGTATGTTTTGCACAAGGAGAGGCCTTTTGGCCTCAGACAAGACCATCGCTATGATGAAGATGGTCTATGTGGTTACGGCAAGGAACAGTTCCTTACTTTTGGCATTCGGCTTAAGGCACTAGGGAAGATGCTGGCTTCATTCAAGACAGTTCCCTATACTAACTTTTATTCAGGGCTGTTATAAACAACAGTATGGTATCGACCTAAAAGGAGTGGATCTTGACCTAGCATTATCAAAATAACCCGGTCCCAGAGATATGCTGGAATTCCTCTTGGTGGTTCTTAATTAAAAGGTTTGCCAGGTAAGGAAGAGACCATGGCCCAGAGGAAGTAGTCAAGCTCCAAGAGAGCCGTATCTGTCAGCTAGAGCTACCGAGGGAGCATCTGGCTTAGGAGCCTGAACGTTCAGGTGGCTGGTTGGTTCGGTCAGAGTTCAATCAGACTATACCATATTAAGCGATTTACTTAATTTACCAAGGAGGAGCTTGTGTCTTGCCTATTGCAATTCGTCATTTCATGAGATGCAGAATTGACAGGCGATTCGCTGGAACCGTCAAGTGCCTTCGGGAGAATGACCTCTACACCCCGACTGTTTTCCTGACCAAGGGCCACAGAAGTAGTACCCTGTACATAAGATGTATTGGCGTCCAGGCTCAACAAGAAATTGAACAGCTTGGGGTCAAGGACAAGGGATCCACCCGCATGTGGGGCAGATGTGTTAGTAATCTAGGGGGACCAGTGGTCACTGTTTGTGTCTCTCCCCCCCAGTGCCGCGGCGTTTGTGGCTTCAATGCAACATTAGAGGAGGACGGAAGCTGGCCTGGTTACTCCGGCATAGCCCTGACGACCTTTTCTGTGCAGGGACAGTAGGGGTGGTAGTAGAGGACCCACGGTCCCTTACATCTTGTCCAGGCCTACTTCGAAGGGGGTATTACATCATGTCTTGCAACAGGTGAATTAATGGTCTGGCTATTTTAGCCCACATTCTTCAGGATCAGGGCTTTTAGAATCGGCAGCACTTCACTTAAGGTTAGCTCCGTCTCCTTTCCAAATGCAGGAAGGCAGGAATTTTATCTTTGACAAACTTCCAAGGATGCCGCCATCTGTTTTCATACCAGGAACATGGGCCTTCCAGATCCTAGGATATCTGGTCCTGGAGGCCAGCTTTCCTGTATGAATCCAGATGGCGGCATCCTTGGAAGTTTGTCAAAGATAAAATTCCTGCCTTCCTGCATTTGGAAAGGAGACGGAGCTAACCTTAAGTTGCATCAAGGATCCGATCTCGGCCTTGCTTCCAAAGGTCGCTTGCTTCACACTCTGTGTTCCGAGCCATTATACAAGGGGTGACGTACATAAGTCCACCAGTTTAGTCGCCCTTGTGCTCGGAAGATTGGCTCTAGTTTTGTCAGCTTACAGGGTCAGCTCCGTGGGCCGATGCACCATATTTCCCTTCAGCCTTTAACAAGGGAATTGGTGTTCTTGGTTGTGATAGCCTCCAAGAGAGTTTCAGTATTGGCAACTTCTTGGTATAAAACCATACTTAATTATTCTTACAAGTAGGGTGATGTTAATCCTCACCCAGCCTTATTTACTAGAAGGATCTAGTGTTCATTTGAATCTAGATATTCTTACCTTCCCTTTTTTCAAAACCTTGTTTTCGGAAGGAAAGGTTATTGCTTTCTCTCGGTAGAGATGAGAGCAGTTAAATATCTATCTGAAGGTTCAGATATAGAAAGCTGACCTTAGTTATTGTGCTGCCAGAAGACCCTAGATGTGGGCAGGCAGTGTTCAGTTCAGCTATTAAAATGGTTACACACTCTCTCTCCTTGGAGTAGAAGGGTCAAGGCCTATCTGAAGCGGCTGCTCGGATACGGAAAGCTGATGTTGTTGTACTACCAGAAGGCCCCAGGAAGGGGCAGGCGGCGCCTAAAATCAACTGTTTTCAAGGTTTATTCATCAGGGTATTATTCAGGATTGTGGTTCAGAGAGTGGGACTCCCCCTGTTTCTTGGGGGGGGGTGCTCCGTACCAGGATAGTAAGCGCTTTATGCGCAATGCTTTACCAAGCCTTTATGACGCAGATTTTCAGGGCCGCAACTTGGCGTCATTGCTTAGGTTCACTGATTCTTGTCAGATGTACATAGGAGGGCAAAAGGATGCGGCTTTTGGCGCAGTATGCGGCAGGCAGCATTATAGATCCTCACGTCTGATGGCGGCCTGCGTTGTTTGTGTCTCCTTCCCCTCAGTAAGCATTGCTTTCGGACATCCCACATAGTAATGGATTGCCGCTCTGTGTCCCGTGATGTACGATGAAGAAAATAGGATTTTTTATGACAGCTTACCTGTAAAATCCTTTTCTTGGAGTACATCACGGGACACAGAGCTCCCGCCCCCGTTTGGGGATATTGGGACACTTATTGCTTTGCTACAAAAACTGAGGAGCTCCCAGTATGGGAGGGGTTATATAGGGAGGGAACTTCCTGTGTAATTAATTACACCAGTGTCCACACCTAAAGGTACTCTATAACCCACATAGTAATGGATTGCCGCTCTGTGTCCTGTGATGTACTCCAAGAAAAGGATTTTAAAGGTAAGCTGTCATAAAAAATCCTATTTTTTCCTTCTCCCCGCTGATGCAGCTGAAGGAGCCGTGAGCGTTAGCTGCGCCTCTTTTTATATATATATATAATATATATATATATATATATATATATATGTATATATATATACACACACACACCAACTGTATACAATGCACATTTACTAAATTAAAAGTGCTTGTGTGTGTCTCTCTCTCTCTCTCATAGACATGTTTTTCTTATTTTGTTATTTATATTTAGCTGTGTCATTTAGCAGTTGTGTCTGCTATGTCTTATGTCTTATTGTCTTAGTGATTGATTAACATCACAACTGTGGGGCAGTAATGAGCAAAACTAAAAATCATATAAAAAAAAAGAAGATATCAATGAAGTTGTGATGTGAATCAATCACTAAAACAATAAGACATACATAAACCATAATTTTTGACATGGCATACATTGTCGTTTGGCAGGACTTTATGGGGACAATGTCCGCAGTCTCTGATCCTCTCTAGTATTATGTCCGCAGTCTCTGATCCTCTCTAGTATTATGTCCGCAGTCTCTGATCCTCTCTAGTATTATGTCCGCAGTCTCTGATCCTCTCTAGTATTATGTCCGCAGTCTCTGATCCTCTCTAGTATCTGGTCCGCAGTCTCTGATCCTCTCTAGTATTTGGTTCGCAGTCTCTGATCCTCTCTAGTATCTGGTTCCGCAGTCTCTGATCCTCTCTAGTATCTGGTCCGCAGTCTCTGATCCTCTCTAGTATCTGGTCCGCAGTCTCTGATCCTCTCTCTAGTATCTGGTCCGCAGTCTCTGATCCTCTCTAGTATCTGGTCCGCAGTCTCTGATCCTCTCTAGTATCTGGTCCGCAGTCTCTGATCCTCTCTAGTATCTGGTCCGCAGTCTCTGATCCTCTCTAGTATCTGGTCCGCAGTCTCTGATCCTCTCTAGTATCTGGTCCGCAGTCTCTGATCCTCTCTAGTATCTGGTCCGCAGTCTCTGATCCTCTCTAGTATCTGGTCCGCAGTCTCTGATCCTCTCTAGTATCTGGTCCGCAGTCTCTGATCCTCTCTAGTATCTGGTCCGCAGTCTCTGATCCTCTCTAGTATCTGGTCCGCAGTCTCTGATCCTCTCTAGTCTCTGATCCTCTCTAGTATCTGGTCCGCAGTCTCTGATCCTCTCTAGTATCTGGTCCGCAGTCTCTGATCCTCTCTAGTATCTGGTCCGCAGTCTCTGATCCTCTCTAGTATCTGGTCCGCAGTCTCTGATCCTCTCTAGTATCTGGTCCGCAGTCTCTGATCCTCTCTAGTATCTGGTCCGCAGTCTCTGATCCTCTAGTATCTGGTCCGCAGTCTCTGATCCTCTCTAGGGTCCGCAGTCTCTGATCCTCTCTAGTATCTGGTCCGCAGTCTCTGATCCTCTCTAGTATCTGGTCCGCAGTCTCTGATCCTCTCTAGTATCTGGTCCGCAGTCTCTGATCCTCTCTAGTATCTGGTCCGCAGTCTCTGATCCTCTCTAGTATCTGGTCCGCAGTCTCTGATCCTCTCTAGTATCTGGTCCGCAGTCTCTGATCCTCTCTAGTATCTGGTCCGCAGTCTCTGATCCTCTCTAGTATCTGGTCCGCAGTCTCTGATCCTCTCTAGTATCTGGTCCGCAGTCTCTGATCCTCTCTAGTATCTGGTCCGCAGTCTCTGATCCTCTCTAGTATCTGGTCCGCAGTCTCTGATCCTCTCTAGTATCTGGTCCGCAGTCTCTGATCCTCTCTAGTATCTGGTCCGCAGTCTCTGATCCTCTCTAGTATCTGGTCCGCAGTCTCTGATCCTCTCTAGTATCTGGTCCGCAGTCTCTGGTCCGCAGTCTCTGATCCTCTCTAGTATCTGGTCCGCAGTCTCTGATCCTCTTTAGTATCTGGTATCCCGCAGTCTCTGATCCTCTCTAGTATCTGGTCCGCAGTCTCTGATCCTCTCTAGTATCTGGTCCGCAGTCTCTGATCCTCTCTATCAGTCTGGTATCCGCAGTCTCTGATCCTCTCTAGTATCTGGTCCGCAGTCTCTGATCCTCTCTAGTATCTGGTCCGCAGTCTCTGATCCTCTCTAGTATCTGGTCCGCAGTCTCTGTCCATCTCTAGTATCTGGTCCGCAGTCTCTGTCCATCTCTAGTATCTGGTCCGCAGTCTCTGTCCATCTCTAGTATCATTGTCCGCAGTCTCTGTCCATCTCTAGTATCATTGTCCGCAGTCTCTGTCCATCTCTAGTATCATTGTCCGCAGTCTCTGTCCATCTCTTGTTGTATTTTGGGGTCAGTCTGGAGCTCCTCTTTAGGTTGTCTGCTGTGTTTACAGTTTGCTACATGCAGAGAGTTTTTTTAAGAACAGATGAAAACCGTGCGCAGTAATCTTGATGCATAGTGATGCATCCCAGAATCGAATCGAATTGTGAGGCCAGTAAAGATGCGCACTCCTAATGTTTACCCTCTTCCTTTAATTATTTGCATGTCTTACCTGGAACATGCATACAAATAAGGTTTTATGAATTTACAGATATAAATACTAGTTCTAGATCAGTGACTCACACCTTTTTGAACTTAGTTTTTTGGCAGCGCACACACTTTTTTAATTTCTTTTTTCACATCATACAATGTGCTAGCAAATAAATGTCTTCTGCATTCTATTTAATTCCATGCAGGAGATTATGATGGAGCTCTTGCAGTATTCACAGAGATGCAGTTGCTTGCTCAAGAAAAGGGTCTGCCTGCCCCAGGAAGCAATCTACCAGTGGGTAAGTATTTCATGGGAGCCTGTTTTACATGTACTTGAATACTTGCTGTTTTTCCATGTTCTAGAGCAGTAGAAGTACAAATAATACTTATTTGTTATATTTTTATAATGTTTATATGATATATATAATATACATATACATATATATATATATATATAAATATATATATATATATATATAATATACATATACATATATATATTAATGTGTATAATATTTTATTCAATAGCAAAGTGGCATGGTGAAAATGCTATTTAAAATGCAATATAACAAATTGGTTTCCATAAGATACATTTCAGTGAATATCATTTAGGATTAGGCCATTCCTCATGTAGCGCACCTTCAATTTGTGCATGGATGGGAAAAGTATTTTTTTTTTTCTCCAAGCCTCTTATTGCCCATAGGGGCTTATTTTGGCTGTGAAGAGACCAGGTGCTGCTAGGCAAAAATTATTTCATACTGCATCGGAGTGTAAACAATGTAGAAGCTAGAATCAGAGGAGGGGATCAGTGTCATATTAGGAAATTTTTCTGCGGGAGAAGTGAACAGCTATCACCTAGAACGGTGTTCTGAATTTCCTGTAGCCCTTTTCTCTCGGCTCCCTTGCGCCTGTGATCTCTTGTGTAGTACTCACAGAATGGAATGTGGAAAGAATGGGGTTTTGCATATTCGGAATGCATGAGCCACAATAACCCAGGTAGTTGTGGGTGTGTCTGTGTAGCATAAGGCAGCAGGAAGGACAGCAAATATGCTGTGTGCTTTTTTAGCAGCTATTGTGGTGGAAGTGTAGCAACTGGCCGGTGTATCGTGATTATATGATCATCATCCTGAGAGCAAGTCTGGATGGGAGGGAAAAAAATGCCAAATTTAAAAGATGAGTTCACTTTTCCCCCAAAAAATAATAAATGCACATTTTTTGCAGGTACATTTTTCAGGGTTTTTGAACCATAAAGATGGACCACAGCACTTGACTTGGATAGCACTCTGGGGTCTGGGTTCAGTCCTAAGGTATAATACCGAGGGCTAGGGATATGGAAACTGGTAGCCTAAGGCAATAAGCAGTCAGATCTTGATAGAAGTTTCAGAAGAAAAAAGGAGAAGAGGTCCACCCAAGGACACTAAATAAAAATAGGGTCTCACAAACTGAGTGGTGTTTCTATTAGTGTGATTTAGGGACAGCCCTAGAATTTTTTTTTTTTTTTAATGTTTAATCACCTAAATGTAACCTGCAAAGAACCCATGGTCTATGAATATAACGATAAATAAGGACATGTGCATTCCGATGAGTTGTTGATGCATTTAGGTGCGTTGCATTTTTTTATGCATTTTGCCATGTTCCAGTACAGTTCTGCTCCAAAAAAGTCTTTTTTTTTTTTTTTTTTCCTGCGATGGTGTGAACTATGCCATTGAAATCCATATATCCTACTGTCCATGCATTTTTGATGCAGAAAAAAAATGCACTGGACTGCATCTGGCGTGAACTGGTTCTTAGAACAGAAAGTGAGGGGAAATTTCCTTGCCTTAAAACAGGGACTTTCCCTTAATTGCAAGAAAGAACAGACAGAAGGCAAAATATGGTTGGTAAGGGCAATAAGAAAATAAATCTGCATCTCACGCCTTATGCAGTACATCTACACACAGTTAATTCAACCAGATTTCAGCTGCAAAAGCAAAATAAGCTATTATGCATCCTGTTAGCAAGTTTCTATCAGAACCATGAAAACAAAATGCTCAGGCTAAGTTGTAACTTTTTAAAAATGTCCCTTAATTAAATGGATTACTTTTATTAGTGATCAGTTGCTGGATGAAATCAAAGTAGTCGGGTGGGCGCTTGTTGAGCACCACAGGATGAAAATGGAATTTATTTATTACAGGTACTTGTATAGCGCCGTCAATTTACACATCGCTTTACATATTTCTTATTATACATTCTCATCAGTCCCTGCCCACAAGGAGCTTGCAACCCAAGTTCCCTAACTCACATTCATACATACACATACTAAAGACAATTTAGACAGGAGCCAAATTAACCTACCAGCATGTCTTTGAAGGGTGGGAGGAAACCCACAGGGAGAACAGGCAGGTAGTGTTGAGATTTGAACCAAATTCTTACATTTCTCTGTGAACCATCCTATGACAAACCATCCTACATTGTGAACTGGGAGCTGTAATATCTTATTGATTTAAGATACAAATTTCTATTGATGCTATTCAAAAGAACGAAGCATTCGTCCTCTGGGTAAGAGAAGCAGAAACAGGGTTCTCTAAGTTCCTGCACATAATGGACAAAACCATATAGAGCATTAAAGTTGAAGTATATCACCACCACAAAATAAGCACCTAGGAGCTGTTTGCCATAGTTCGTTGGTAGGCACATCATAATAACACATTACGGCACACTTACCTACCAAACCATTCCCTCCAGCATTGCAACATCAGTCCTCTTTTCATAGCAGATGCTATCATCTTCGCTCTGTCTTGTTCCAGGTTCGGAGGTTTGGCCAGCCTGGGATGACACAACTGCCACACATGTGCATGGGAGTTACTTTGTCTCAGCACAGAACTGTGTTGAGTCTGTACACAGAGCTGTGTATGCACAACTACGTGTAGACAAATGCTAACAGACAGGGAGAATCAATGATGACAGAATAGAGTCTATTCTGTCAGAAAAATCCTACCTGTATGTCATATAAACTGGAGATATTCTGAGACCATATACTCTGGCACCAACTCTCGCCTGCCACAACATCCTCATGCCCCCCCCCCCCCCCCCATTTCAGGTTACTTGGCTGAAATTATGTAAATCCCGCAGTTTTAAATGCCTCTCAAAATAGCCAATACTTTGAAAGGAGTCTGGAAACCTATTTTAATTTGACAAGGGCCTTTTTTCTGCCGAAACGGCGTTACGTCACCTCTGGCAGCCCTGTCCTCTCCATCCGTCACTGAATACAGAAGGTAGTAGAACTTTCCTTAGCTCTGTGTGTTATGCGGTACTTTGTGCCTTTTGGGCCTTGAGCAATACGCAGATTTGGCTCCGCTTTATTCTCTTATTCTCAACTCTTCATGCGGAGCGATGAGGTTGGGGGCAAAGAGTTAGCTGCACATATTCTCTGAGAGAAAAATCCCTGGATTTGACCATACCTCTGCTCCTTGGCACACCCAGGAAAATCACTCTACTACTTTCTGGATCACTTTACTACACAAGAGTTTTAAAATGGAACAGCAGAAAAATGTAAGAAAACGTTACAGTTCTATTTAGGATATGGCCTTTTTTTTTAGGATACTGTAAATAGTCCTTTTGAAGCCCTATTAAAGACTTGCTTTGCCCTTGCAGGTCCAGCCCTGCAGCCAGCAATTAATGCCATGTCTATTTGCTAGACTGTTGCTAACTGGGTAACACAACACAAATTAATAGATATCATGTCTTTGATCCTGCAGCTGATCACCATAACAATGTTTTGTGTTGATGCTTTAGAGCAGTGGTTCTCAACCTGGGGTCGGGACCCCCCTGGGGTCGAATGACGATTTGCCAGGGGTCACCTAATCCTGGGCTGTTCTTGAATCCCGCACCACTCTCCCAGCCTTTTTGTGGCTGCCCAGCTGGGCTGTCCCTGGAGCCTGCAGCCGCCCACTCAGCCTTTCAATTCACGGCATGGCTGGAGGGCAGAGACTAGAGTTCAGCTAACTGCGAGTAACGTGAAGTGGGTGAGGCCCCTATCTCCTTATTTCGTCTTGTGCAAGGCACCACAAAGTCGGAGACACAGTAAGTAACACTACCTGTGTCCCCACTACAGTTTTCAGGTCAGCAGATGACCTTAATTAAGAGCACCTAAGTTGGCTGATCAGAACTCCCTCCAGCACTGCCTCTGATCCCATTCCCCCCACCTAGGAGTAAGAGAAGGAATAAAAATAAAGAATTAATGGAAGGGAGAGGAAAAGAGGGGGAGGCACAAAGAAAAAGGGAAAGAAAGAACAAGAAAGACGGTTAGAGAGATGGGGGGGGGGGGGGGGGCAAAAAATTAGGATAGAGAGAGATAAAAGGGAAAGAAAGGAGAACAAAGAAAGAGTTGTACATCCTAAAATGTACCATAAGGGGTTTTAATACTGTACGAGTGGAAGGGACTCAGGGAGCGCTAAATGTCCGTGGGTTAGGGGCGCAAATTACGTGTCTTGCATTGGGTTTTGACAACCCACTCTACGAAAATTTTACTTTTAGGGGTCCCCACAACTTGGGAAATTTTATCAAGGGGTCACGGCACTAAAAAGGTTTGGAAAGGGTCCTGTTCATCTTTGGCTCCTAATGAGGTGCGAATTTAGACAAAAATTTGGACCTGAATCGGTGAACAGAGGCGCACCGGACCCCCAGCTGTTAGCCGCAGCATGTGTGAAGCCTGAGTCTCCTAAGCCTATGGCTACAACCTCTACACAGCAGAAGGGGTCCTTCCTGCTGAAGGACTCCAAAGGACAATTCGTCCCCCTAAAATTTTTTGACTGGTAATTAGCTTTCCAAATTCTGCCCTCCAGCCCTCTGGTGTACCGAGGTCTAATCTTGAACACATGTCTATTTAGCATGAAGTGTTCTGTACTATGTCAACTGGTATACTGTATTCACCCTATATGACCACTTTAAAGGACCTTTGGTAAAAATAAAAAATAAAGTTAACGCTACAGCATTGTTCCCACCTTCTGCAAGGTCACCCAATCAGGGTGCAGTTAGTGGCCCAGCATTGGTCTTCACAACCATAAGGGGGGCACAAGAACTGGAGGTTACCCTAAGGGAAACCAATTGGCTCCCACTGCTGTCAATCAGAGCCAGTAAGCCAATGAAGTAAAAGACAAAGAACAGTGCCCTTTAAATGAAAGTTTACCATTTTAATAGTAAAAAGTATGCTTCAAACTGAGCGCGGGAAGCGGGTATCGCGTATATCGCGCACCCACGATTTTCCCCTTATTTTAGGCTCCATTCAGACCTAGGCGTTTTGTCGCCTAAAGCCCGACGCTGAAGCAGCCTGACATACGCTGGAGGGGAGAATTTACATTGTCGGCTATGGAGATGGTTCACATCTCCAAGCCGATACGCCAGACACCTGAAGCCTGAAACAAGTCCCGGACCCTTTTTTTCAGGCGTATCGGGCGTTCGGCAATAGCCGACAATGTAAACATCACCGCTCCAGCAAAAAGAAAAAGGCGTTTTGTCGCCGCAAATCGTGGGGACAAAACGCCTTTTCCATGTCGCCCAAATACGCTGCTGCCGCAGACGCCTAGGTCTGAATGCAGCCTTAAGGGGAAAAAAGTGCACGGTATATGCCGATAAATACGGTATAACATAACATGTTTGTTGTTTGTTTATTAACAAAAAAAGGAAAACTTTAACATCACTTTAATGTTTTATCTGGTTATGTACCTGTTGAAAAACAAAAGCAATAAAGTATTAAACCGTCTACACAACTTTTTTTTAGGTACAAGTGTATTTCTTATGTTTAAATTTTTTTATAAAAAAGGTTTGTGAAACGGATGAATTTGGGCGATACTGCCCTAAACATATAGTATGGTAAATGTTGTTGCTAAAATCTAATTATTTTATGATGTCTTCAAGAAAATGCTTTATATATGCAAATTACTTCAGCCATTTGCTAAGCCATATCTCTCTTCAGTAGACTTCTTAGTAACTCATTACAAAGTAAAGTTTTAAAACCAAATATTGCAGAAATCACTAAAAGCACGCACGTAGAAACTTCACCAGATCTATGTGATAGAATATACAGTTAATTGAGAAAGGGAACTAATAGAATGTCTAGTTAATTGGTAAAGAAAATTTAGGAAACCAAACAAATAACACATAGGATTGAAAGAAATGCATGCATTAGGCTTTTATGTATTTTGTGAAATATTTTGCATTGCAGGAGCATTTTTGGACATTATAGCAAAATGTGAAGTATCGCGTGTCCTTCTCCTCATGCTGTTGCAGGTAAGCAGGAATTCCTGCAATTCTAATCTATTTATGCAACAAGGAAGCTACTCTGTTAATGCATACAAATGATTGAAACGTCTCATTGGCATAGAACATAATCTTAACACACATTTTGGTATCTTGGATGGCAAAATTATTGGTCGAATCCCAGTTGTATGAAAAATTTGCCCATATATGGCCATCTGTAGATCTTTTGTTCTGTAACATCTTTTTCAAACATACTTTTTTGTTTGAAAAATAATTTTTATTGATTTTGACAACACATACAACAAACAGCAGTAACCAACCCAGAAAAACACTGAGTTGGTAAAAGGCCAACATCTTCTGTAAATGTACCTGTACCTGTCCTGTCTAACTTATAGTAGTGCTAACTGACTATCGGACAATTAACAAAACTCCCCCCCCCCCCCACCAACAACCCCCTTGCTCAGTTCCCTCTCCCCCATCTCCCATGAGTCTGTGTAAAATCGTTCAGCAGAACCACTGGATTCAAAGCGACACAACTCAGCCTTCCCCCAGGTGCTAACCTACAGTCAGATCAGAGTTATACCATGCCTGACATACTCTGTCAAATTTCTTTCCACATCCTCTAGATAAGTAAGTCCCCTTATAATGTGGCATCGTAGAATTGACCAGCCCCTTCCAGAAGCGCAAATCGGGTGTCCCCGGTTTTCTCCACCGCAAAAAATAGAACAAGAGGATGTTGAGAAGAGTTCTATGGGCCCGAAACGGGACCACCTCTTCAACCAAACCCAGGAGGCACACCCTGACCGTCACCGGGACAGGAGTCGCAAGAACCGCTGATATACAGGTGGTGACCTTCGACCAAAACTGTTTAACCTGAGGGGAGCTCCAAAATATATGTTCAGCTGCTGCTGAAGCAAAAGAGTCTAAGCTGCCCGGGACTCCCCTCCTCATTTGGCGAGATTGGCGTGTTTGGCTCCCATTGTAGTTAATCAAAATCAATCAGCCAATCAGAAGAGGGAGGGGGCAGGGTCGGCTCACAGTTCCATATCAGAATGAATACACAGAGCTGTGACTCGGCTCGGGGGGCCCCCATAGCAACCTGCTTGCTGTGAGGGCACTCAGCAGGAGCGCCGAAGAGGATCCAGGCTGCTCTATGCAAAACCAACTGCATAGAGCAGGTAAGTATAACATGTTTGTTTGTTTTAAAAAAAAAGAGACTTTACAATCACTTTTAAAGCAGAGCTCCACCCCAAATGGTTTGCTACCCCCCCCCCCCCCCTCTGCTGCAATATTTGCCACCTTTCGAGGGGGAGTAGCTACCTGTTTTTGACAGGTACCTGTCCCCAAATCCGGCAGACCTCGCAACCCTGGGATCACCTGGAAGTTCGGCTCTCATCCTCCTTCCACCGCCGCCAGGCTATTTAGAAAGTGCAGCTCTCTCTGTACATGTGCAGTAAAGAACCGACTGTGAAGCCAGATAGAGGCTGCACTCCTCACAGTACTTGAACGTTTAATGATGCATGTTTCCAAATTAATGCATTTTACATGTTTACTGTGCAGACAGTCAAATAAGGCAGAAGAATCCTGGTTTTCATAACATTCTTAACATAATGCAGTTACTTTCTTTCCACACACAATACCATCCTGCTCGCACACACAGATGGGACAACAGTTCCAGGAGCTAAAATCCTAATTCTTGAAGCTGTTGGTCATCAGTCATCAAGAAAACGTGTTCGAACCCTTGGGGATACCTATATTAAGGATGTATATCGAAGATGTTTCCTTTCTCAGGAGCAGGTTATCCCAGCTTCCACCCCTGTAAGGCCCCTTTCACACCTGCAGACCGTATGCGGATGAAAAAGGGACATACACCGGTCCCTATGAAATTGGGGGTTTTGTTAATTGTCCGATAGTCAGTTAGCACTACTGTCAGTTAGACAGGACAGGTACAGGTACATTTACAGAAGATGTTGGCCTTTTACCAACTCAGTGTTTTGCTGGGTCGGTTACTGCTGTTTGTTGTATGTGTTGTCAAAATCAATAAAAATTATTTTTCAAACAAAAAATTATGTTACAGAACAAAAGATCTACAGATGGCCATATATGGGCAAATTTTTTATACAACTGGGATTCGACCAATTTTTTTTTTACCAGGAATTCGACATTATGGCGGACAATATCGGACACGTTTGACACATTTTTGGGACCATTGGCCTTTATACAGCAATTAGTGCTATAAAAATGCACTGTTTACTGTATAAATGTCACTGGCAGGGAAGGGGTTAACACTAGGGGGAGATCAAGGGGGTTTATTGTGTTCCCTAGTGCGTTTCTAACTGGGGAGGGGGGGGGGGCTGACCTAGAGGAAATTACAGATTGTGGTTCCTAGCTATTAGGAACTCACGATCTACCTGTCCGAAACAGAACAGGGATTTGTGTGTTTACACACACACACGTTCCTATTCTGCCGCTCGTGGCCGGCGGTCATCACCATCGGCACCCCCGCACCTGCTATTCCACTTAAAGGAGCCAACGTACAGCTATGACGGCTCGCGGGATCGTGCTGACATGCAGCAGTATAATGCATCGGCAAGTGGTTAATAAAAAATAAAGTTCAATGTTGCTTGTATCTCAAGATAATGTGAAACCCAGAGCAAAGGGGAACAATTTAGTGGAATGAGATCTAAACAAGACTTGGAAAAGATTTAGAATTATTGCTGGATATTCTTACAGGCCTAGCTCTGTGATTTCTTTCTGCAGATGTAACATCATGTCGTCTGTATAATCCTTTCCACTCTTCTCTCTCCCGAACCTATTGTACTAGGATAAGTTCTTTAAAGTGTTTGTAAAGCCCCCCCCCCCCAAAAAAAAAACTTCAAGACAAAGACATAATGAGCTAGTATGACTAGCATACTAGCTCATAATTTACTTACCTTAGATTGCAGCCGTCCTCGTTTCCCCCTCCGGCGGCAGACATCTCTCCCGGAGGTTACTTCTGGGTATTGGCGCTCCAGCGCTGTGATTGATCGCAGCATCGATGACGTCACTCCACGCATGTGTGTGAGAGCCAACAAAGCCGGCATTATCCATTCTAAAAGCCGGCATTCTCAGTGCACCTGCGCCGATGACGAGACATTGGCACATTTTTCTCTGCAAATATCTCCTTAACCGTGTAGGTTAAAGAGATATTTCTTGCACCTACAGGTAAGGCTTAATCTAGGCTTACCTGTAGGTGCAAGTGACCAGAGAGGGTTTACAACCACTTTAAGCATTATGCCAAAGTTTTAATGCCATGTTTTTTTTTTTTTGTTTACTTATGTCGCATCTAAACTATTGTAACATTTCTTAATTTAAGATACTCTCTCTTGTTTCAGCCTCCCCCTCAAAAACTTCTACCAGAACATGCACAGACTCTAGAGAAGTATGACTGGGAAGCTTTTGACAGTCACAACCATGGTGAGGACCTTCCACCCCCCCCCCCCCCCAACTTTGGCTTGTGCACACTTGTGAACAGATGCCTGCGTAGTGTAGTTGATTGTCTCTCACTGCCATTTCCGGTGTCATGACATTTCTAAATGACAACTGGGGGTGGAATCCTCCAGTAATATCAGCAGCCCTTCCTCAACCATAATGGATGGTTGACTGCTTAGTATGCAATGCTGAGACTGTGGCTCTGAGTAAGCAAAGAGAGGCTACTTTACAGAACATTTATTAAAACGGAACTAAAACAAACAAGTAAATAACTCCGTACAGGGTAGCAGTTACATCATTGCAATCTGCTGATGTACGTTAACAATTTACACTTCGATAAATGCCGAAACATGACAAATGGTGTGTAGATTCCTGTACCTGTTTCTGATGGAACTGCCTCCTTTTGACTTTGAGGTGTTTAGAAAATTTCCTTTTATACATTTTTATGCAATTTTAATGGCAGTACACAAAAACATTATGTACTATTGAGGTATGTACCTCCTTTTTAGTATTGGCTCATTCACACTACCCATGTTTTAGTAGTATACCATTCATTCATTGGTGGATTTTAAATGTGTGTTGCACTGTGCTACATTTTTGTGCATTACAGCCCATTCATTTTGAATAGTCGGCCTAATACACTGTGCCATAACTGCTGTGGCTTTTGGTTTTCAGGTATTATTGAGTTCTAAAGATTTGGGCACTGTCTACATAACCACTTTAATGCAGCCATAAAGCTTTATCCCACTCCCGCTCTACCTTCTTTGTTGGCGCGAAGTATACTTAACACATTGATGGACCACTAAAGGTATCTGGGAAAAAAGGTGGGGCAGGAGCTGAATTTCCTGCTACAGGCGGGTTGCCTTTGGTTTTAGGGCTGGTGGAGTATTTTAGGAGATTGCTGCATATGTGATCAGATTTCCTTTGTTTCCAGTTTAGCAGCATGATGGGTTTATTTAATGTGAACATACATATATATATATATATATATATATATATATATATATATATATATATATATATATATACACACACACACACACACAGTACACTCTTTGAATGAGAAGGTGTGTCCAAACTTTTGGTCTGTACTGTGTGTGTGTGTGTGTGTATATATATATATATATATATATATATATATATATATATATACACACACACAGTACAGACCAAAAGTTTGGACACACCTTCTCCTTCAAAGAGTTTTCATGACTATGAAAATTGTAGAGTCACACTGGAGGCATCAAAACTATGAATTAACACATGTGGAATTATATACATAACAAAAAAGTGTGAAACAACTGAAAAGATATGTCATATTCTAGGTTCTTCAAAGTAGCCACCTTTACAGCAGACACATCTCTAGAACAACTGTTAAGAGAAGACTGTGTGAATCAGGCCTTCATGGTAGAATATCTGCTAGGAAACCACTGCTAAATAAAGGCAACAAGCAGAAGAGACTTGTTTGGGCTAAAGAACACAAGGAATGGACATTAGACCTGTGGAAATCTGTGCTTTGGTCTGATGAGTCCAAACTTGAGATCTTTGGTTCCAACCACCGTGTCTTTGTGTGACGCAGAAAAGGTGAACAGATGGACTCTACATGTCTGGTTCCCACCGTGAAGCATGGAGGAGGGAGGTGTGATGGTGTGGGGGTGCTTTGCTGGTGACACTGTTGGGGATTTATTCAAAATTAAAGGCATACTGAACCGGCATGGCTACCACATCATCTTGCAGCGGCATGCTATTCCATCCGGTTTGCGTTTAGTTGGACCATCATTTATTTTTCAACAGGACAATGACCCCAAACACACCTCCAGGCTGTGTAAGGGCTATTTGACCAAAAAGGAGAGTAATGGGATGGGGTGCTGCGCCAGATGACCTGGCCTCCACAGTCATCGGACCTAAACCCAATCGAGATGGTTTGGGGTGAGCTGGACCGCGAACCGTGAAGGCAAAAGGGCCAACAAGTGCTAAGCATCTCTGGAAACTCCTTCAAGACTGTTGGAAGACCATTTCAGGTGACTACCTCTTGAAGCTCATCAAGAGAATGCCAAGAGTGTGCAAAGCAGTAATCAAAGCAAAAGGCGGATACTTTGAAGAACCTAGAATATGACATATTTTCAGTTGTTTCACACTTTTTTGTTATGTATATAATTCCACATGTGTTAATTCATAGTTTTGATGCCTTCAGTGTGAATCTACAATTTTCATAGTCATGAAAATAAAGAAACTCTTGGAATGAGAAGGTGTGTCCAAACTTTTGGTCTGTAGTGTGTGTGTGTGTGTGTATGTATGTGTATATATATATATATATATGTGTGTGTGTATATATATATATATATATATATATATATATATATATATATATATATATATATGTGTTTGTGTGTGTGTGTGTGTGTGTATATATATATATATGGTATGGTATATATATATCCACTTCAGTGTGAATCTACAATTTTCATAGTCATGAAAATAATATATATGGTATGGTATATATATATCCACTTCAGTGTGAATCTACAATTTTCATAGTCATGAAAATAAAGAAACTCTTGGAATGAGAAGGTGTGTCCAAACTTTTGGTCTGTAGTGTGTGTGTGTGTGTGTGTATGTATGTGTATATATATATATATATGTGTGTGTGTATATATATATATATATATATATATATATATATATATATATATACACAATGTGTGTGTGTGTGTGTATATATATATATATATATATATATATTATATACAAAAGCATTATCCTAAGATAGGGACTGGGGCATTTCATAAACTTTTGAGGGTCATAACTCAGTGCACTAAAGTGTTTAGCTTTCATGTGCTTGTTTTAGTTATTGGCTTATCCTGTGATTAGTATAGAGATGAATGTAAAACCCTGGGAGGAGTATCTTGGCTCAGATTAGTAATTTGTTGGCTTTACTTGTCTAGCAGGTGTTGCCCTTGTAATTACGTGACTGAAACCACTGGTATTGTAAGGTGTACTGGTATTATAATTAGGTGTGCTATGATTCAAAAATAACTAGTTATTTTTAGCGTGGAGATTTGTAATGCTATTATTGTTAATACGAGAGAGAGAGAGAGAGAGAGAGAGAGAGAGAGAGACTGGCCTCAGGCGATATAGAGATAAAACAAATCTTCCTGCATAAGTTGTACCTGTCTATCTGCCGCCCTTTTGAGGCAAGCTCTGAGAGCTTATTTGAGGGAAGGGACACACCGTCCAACACAGCTCACAGGAACAGAGCTAAGGCTGTCAATCAGCTAGTGGTCTCTTCCCCTCTCACTATTATGTTTTTGGTGTCAGGAAAACTTGATATAAGTGATTCATGCTCATAGCAGAGGAATGAAACAGCTGACAAAAGTGACACTTAGTGCTCATAATTGAGACAAATGCACACTATAGAGCCATATAGACAGGACTGAATCAACTGGGCGATTAACAGCACTTGTTAAAAAAAAAAAAGTGACAATGTTGCAAACAATATTAAATACAATGAAAAGCAACCGTGGAAAAACTGTGTGCTAAAAATTATCAAATTAAATTAAAAAAAACAATCGATATAGGTGAAGTTAAAACTAAGTAAAGGTGATCTAGTCCATGTATCAAATGATGCAATCCGTGTTCCTGTGTAGCTGATCTGACAGGTACAACTGTAAACTTGACTGTATACACCCAGGGGCGGACTGGGTCAGGTGGAAAAATGGAAATTGCCTCCCGATGTGTGTCTGCTGAGGGCTCATCTGCCAGGTCAGCTTACCCCCCCTCCTCTCTGTCACCAGAAAGTCAGTGTGTAACGTGTGATGCCTCCATAGTAAAATGCTGGGCCTTTTACTATAGGAGGCATTGGTGAACTACAAGGCCCATAATTTTACTATGGGGGGCTCTGGTGGACTACAAGGCCCATAATTTTACTATAGGGGGCTCTGGTGGACTACAAGGCCCAGCATTTTACTATAGGTGGCTCTGGTGGAACTAAAATGCTGGTCGTTGTAGTCCACCAATGCCTCCTATAGTAAAATGCTGGGCCTTGTAGTCCACCAGAGCCCCCTATAGTAAAATGATGGGCCTTGTAGTCCACCAGAGCCCCCTATAGTACAATGCTGGGCCTTGTAGTCCACCAGAGCCCCCTATAGTACAATGCTGGGCCTTGTAGTCCACCAGAGCCCCCTATAGTAAAATGCTGGGCCTTGTAGTCCACCAATGCCTCTATAGTAAAAGGCACCAATGCTGTAGTGTCAGTGTGTATTGTGTAGCGGTCCGTGGGTAGTTTATTGTGTAGCGGTCAGTGTGTATTGTGTAGCGGTCAGTGTGTATTGTGTAGCAGTCTGTGGGTAGTTTATTGTGTAGTGGTCAGTGTGTATTGTGTAGTGGTCTGTGGGTAGTGTATTGTGTAGCGGGCAGTGTGTATTGTGTAGCGGTCTGTGGGTAGTGTATTTTGTAGCGGTCTGTGGGTAGTGTATTGTGTAGCGGTCTGTGGGTAGTGTATTGTGTAGCGGTCTGTGAGTAGTGTATTGTGTAGCGGTCTGTGGGTAGTGTATTGTGTAGCGGTCTGTGGGTAGTGTATTGTGTAGCGGTCTGTGGGTAGTGTATTGTGTAGCGATCTGTGGGTAGTGTATTGTGTAGCGGTCAGTGTGTATTGTGTAGGTCTGTGGGTAGTGTATTGTGTAGCGGTCTGTGGATAGTGTATTGTCTAGCGGTCTGTGGGTAGTGTATTGTGTAGCGGTCTGTGGGTAGTGTATTGTGTAGCGGTCTGTGGGTAGTGTATTGTGTAGCGGTCAGTGTGTATTGTGTAGGTCTGTGGGTAGTGTATTGTGTAGCGGTCTGTGGGTAGTGTATTGTGTAGTGGTCTGTGGGTAGTGTATTGTGTAGCGGTCTGTGGGTAGTGTATTGTGTAGCGGTCTGTGGGTAGTGTATTGTGTAGCGGTCTGTGGGTAGTGTATTGTGTAGCGGTCTGTGGGTAGTGTATTGTGTAGCGGTCTGTGGGTAGTGTATTGTGTAGCGGTCTGTGGGTAGTGTATTGTGAAGTGGTCTGTGGGTAGTGTATTGTGTAGCGGTCAGTGAGTAGTGTATTGTGTAGCGGTCAGTGGGCATTTTGTGTAGTGGTCTGTGGGTAGTTTTGTGTAGTGTGTAGTGTATTGTGTAGCGGTCTGTGGGTAGTGTATTGTGTAGCGGTCTGTGGGTAGTGTATTGTGTAGCGGTCTGTGGGTAGTGTATTGTGTAGCGGTCAGTGGGCATTTTGTGTAGCAATCTGTGGGTAGTGTATTGTGTAGTGGTCTGTGGGTAGTGTATTGTGTAGCGGTCTGTGGGTAGTGTATTGTGTAGCGGTCTGTAGGTAGTGTATTGTGTAGCGGTCTCTGGGCAGTTTGTGTAGTGGTCTGTGGGTAGTGTATTGTGTAGTGGTCAGTGTGTATTGTGTAGTGGTCTGTGGGTAGTTTACTGTGTAGCGGTCTGGGGGGGGGGGCGCCACAGGATTGAACACCTAAGGCCGGCCCTGTAGGAAGGTCATGTGGCCCCTTAGATCCACTGGCTCGGCTCAGCAGTTCCCGAACCGTCCCGACCTCCCGCTCACAGGCCACAGTGCATTTCAGGCTGCAGCCCGGGTATGCACGACATTCGACCTCCAGGCTCCTCCTCCCGCCCGACTGCCTGTGCCCGGATTAGGGAGGGAACCAAGAAGAGCAGAAGACCGGCGCTGGTTGAAGTCTGCCTCATCAGACCAGAGTGACAGTCCAGATTAAAAGGTTAGCAAAGCAAATGGAACTGGTGATGATCAGGTGACAAATAGCAGCTTCTGATGGGGCACAGTGTCAGTCGCAGAAATTGATGGGCACACTCACACTGGCACTGGCAGCATTTGATCATGGGGCACAGTTGTGGCAATTGATTGGCACACTGGCACTCTGATGGGGCACAGTAGCGGCAATTGATGGGCACACTCACACTGGCAGCATTTGATCATGGGTACAGTAGCGGCAATTGATTGGCACACTGGAATTCTGATGGGGCACAGCGGCAGCAATTGATGGGCACAGTGTCAGCAATTGATGGGTACAGTGGCTGCGTTTGATGGCACAGTAGCAGCATCTAATGGGGCACAGTAGCGACAATTGATGGGCACACTGGCAGCATCTGATGTGGCACAGTGGCAGTATCTGATGGGGCACAGTAGCAGCAATTGCCTGGACCACTTGCAGCATTTGATGGGGCACACTGGTGGCAAATGATGGGCACATGTGTCAGCAATTGATGGGTACAGTGGCTGCGTTTGATGGCACAGTGGCAGTATCTGATGTGGCACAGTAGCGGCATTTGATTGTCACACTGGCAGCATCTGATGTGGCACAGTAGCGGCAATTGATAGGCACATTGGCAGCATCTGATGGGGCACAGTAGTGGTAATTGATTGGAACACTGGCAGCATTTGGCACAGTAGCGGGAATTGATGGGCACACTGGCAGCATCTGATGGGGCACAGTAGCGACAATTGATTGTCACACTGGCAGCATCTGATGGGGCACAGTAGCGAAAATTAAAGGGACCACTGGCAGCATTTGATGGGGCACAGTGTCAGCAATTGATGGGCACAGTGTCAGCAATTGATGGGTACAGTGGCTGCGTTTGATGGCACAGTGGTGGCAATTTTGAGCACCAGCCGCCACTGCTGTCCCCCACTTGTCAGCCTAATTTATTACTGTCACAGTAATACACAAAGCCAACAAGTGGGGGTCGGGGGGACAGTAATACATGAAGCTGACAAGTGAGAAATTTGAAGGTGATACAGGGGAACAACAACTGAGGGGGCAGTGATAAAGAAGAAGGTGAAGGTGTTTGCACTGCATTAATGGACAATGATCAGGCTGCACTGATGGGCACTGATCAAGATGCATTAACAGGCACGATCTGCACTTTTTTAATTACTACATTGTATCTTATTTGTCTTGCTTCATAACATCAATAATCCGTTATAAAACCATGTGGACATGGATGGCGAGCTGATTTGTGGTTCAGTGGGCCACTTGACTGGACTTGCCCCCCAGGCCTAAGGCTGCCAGTCCTCCCCTGTATACACCCCTCAAAATTCAAAGACTGTGTGGCACATTCCTTCACAGAGGTAAAGAGGGACAAATACGGGATATAGATCCCTACTTGACAGGCGTCGTTGACCCTCTGTCTTACGACAGGAGGAGTCAAATTGGGCTTGTGTGGTCACCATGACCAATTGCAGATTTCCAGCAGGGGACACTTTTCCACTCCATCTAGCAGTGCTAGATATCCCAAGGGCGGGCTTTCAGACACTTGTTCGCCCTCTCTCCCTCACGATAAGGAGTCAAATCCAGCCTGTGTAGTCACCGTACCCGGATATGGGGTAACTGACCAAGACCTCGTTCCTTCCGCCCAGTAATGTGAGATACCACAAAGACTCTTGTTTAGCCCGGTGAACCAGGAAAAAATGCTCCTCATAGCGTAAAAAAATCTTAATTTTTTTATTAAAAAGCATCAGTACATGTTGCTAATGGCTACATAAAACAAAACAAAATTATAAAAATTGGTCTAGGGGTCAGCAGACACTCATCCTAAGACTCAGCTGAAGCACACCGTGCATCGTCATTGATATGACGACATCTGATGACGTCATATCAAGGACGAAACGTGTTTGATACATGGACAATATCACATTTACTTTGTTTCAACTTCCATGTTTGGATCACGTATAGGGATTGTTTTTTTTTAATTGAATTTGATATAATTTTTATATTTTCAGTACACAGTTTTTCCACAGTTTCCTTTTATTGTAATTATTATTGTTTGCACATTATCACTATTTAGCAAAAGCTGTTAATCAGAGTTTATCCAGTGCTGTCTATCACCTTATTATTCACTAGTTGTAACAGCAGCTACTCAGTCACTGAGGTGTGGCGTGGGTGTTATATGCTATTGGCATATATATTTCATCATATAGAGGTATATGTTTTGTTCATATTTCATGTCTGATGTTTACAACAACTACAACGATCTTTAATAAATTACATCTGCACCCTTTTCTCCAAGTTCTGCTGTAATCTTTTGCATCCAGCTTTAAATGTGTCTGTGTGTGTATGTATGTATGTGTGCGTGTGTGTATATATATATATATATATATATTATAAAATTATACACACACACTGTATTTTATTATGATATCATTTCAGAGGAAAATTAAACACGCAATGTGTGCACTAGCCAGTGTTTGAGTAATTGTGTTAGAATAGTTGTTTCACAGTGTTTGCCTCTTGGGCTGGCTACACAATTATACAATTATCTTGTACAATTTTCCTTTAGAATTGCCAAAACTATGTAATATGAGGTTAAATTTGTATGCAGATGAAGCCTTACTCTTACTTTTTTTGTTTACAGTGAACTATTTGACAGAAGAGGTGTTTCTGCTATTACAATCTGTTGTGGTAAGTATTATTTCCCTATGTCTCAAGCATAGAATATTCCTTATAACTTGAGGGTTTTTATTTCAGGGAATTTTTTAATCTGCTCCAAAGCACATCAACCCTGGACTTTGCACTTATGTGTAAAGATAATCACCAATTAGTTATGTAACAATTGGGTCTCCCTGTACCATGCTGAAAATTATCAAGGAAAAAGATTACAAAAGAAGACTTATTTGCCTTCCCTTTTACTTTAGTAAAAGTACTGTATCCAAAATTGGTAAATAATTTTTTGCTTTAGATACTTCACCTTACAGCTAAAGTGAACATTTAACACTTAAAGTGGTTGTAAACCCTTGCAAATACCCAGTTAATTCCCCTCAGGTGATACACAGAGATTAAAACGCATCCTCCTACATAAGTTGTACGTGTGTCTCTACAGCGTCATCCCCCTTCATCTTTTTAAAGTGCAGAATTTACACAGCATCAGTCAGCTCTGAAAAGCAGGGGTCAGAGAGCTAAAGTTACAATTCGTAAGCTTCGAAAGCTTATTGGATAGAAGAGACCTACCCCCTTCACACAGGAACAGAGCTGGGGCTGTCAATCAGCTGGAGCTCCCTCCCCTGTCACCATGTTTCCCTTGGTTTCAAGAATACTTGTGAGAAGTGATTCATGCTTATAGTAGAGCAACGAGCCTTGATTTGTTCATATTTCATGTCTATGGTTTACAGCCACTTTAACCTAAAACAATACTTTTAAGCCGGGATTTAGAATCGTATAACTATACCACACTGTAAAGGCACTTTATTTAAGGAACCAATGCATCTGTATTGTGCACCCCCCACCTGTATACTGTACACCCCCACCCCCCACACCTGCCGCATCATGATGTCATCCCGGCACGCCATCTCCTCTCCCATGTCTGCCTCGCTGCCATTCAGCAGCCATCTTTCGTGCCTACATAAAAATATGGGCAGTAATCGTGATGCATTGTGAAATGGTCAAATCGCTGACATGATAATTGTAATCAAATCGAATTGTGACACCAGGGAAGGTGTGCACCCCTACTGCAAAGGTAACTATACAGGGATGTAAACGTGCGCAGTCATGGCAAAAATGATCTCCCCTGTCACATTTGCTCGATGGTACTACTGCTGAATGCAAAGCCCATTGCAACAGTGATGCAGGCTTTAGGAAGGTAAATCAGGTGCTGAGGCGTTGACATATTGCCAGACGAAAAGCAGTTAAAAATAAATATATAAAATGATTGGAAGGCCACAGCAACACCTGCTATGCCTGGCTTTGTTGTGACACTTCTAGAATTTATTCATGCAGAATTGTAAAGTGAATGATGGGGGTTAAAATGAACCTAACAGTTGAACTAAAAACCCTAACCTTTGAGCTTAACATTAACCTTATGTAATCCCTAAAGTAATCTGGGTTCGCACATGGCCAGCTGCGTTTTACAGTGTGGAGTCCAGTGCAATTCTGTTCACCGGTTTAGGTGCACATTTGTACCTGAATTCCCACCTGAACTGGACCCAAAAACGCACAGGACTCTTTCAAACCACACTGCAGCTGCCCCAGACATGTGTGAACCGGCCATTCACATGTTATGCGAATTGGATGCGTTTAAAAACTTATCCAATTCGTATGTATATGAACCCAGCCTCAAGGAATCCCTTCTGCAGTTTACTTTACCGTGTGGTGTGCTCCAAGCAGCATGTGCCATAATTTAATCATTTGGCCTCATAAACTAAAAATGCATATCTTTCATTGCTGGAAACTTTGTCCACAACTGCTTCTTTTTAATATTATTTGGAGGAGGTGATATTTTTTTTTTTTCATCACAATGTATCATTTGGTCAATAAATGTAGTAGTAAGAAACTCCTGGAAGGAATTTTTATTGTGTGTGAAGCTTTTAAAGAGCCTTCATTTTGCCTTTTAGATGGCGTGCCAGGAAAATGATATAGAGTCTCTTAAAGTACTTCAAGTTGAACTGTGGTGAGTGCTACAGTGCTCTATTTAATTTACTGTGTGTAATTGTCTACAAAAAACAAAACAAAAAGGTAACTTTGCATATTTTATAGTTATCTGTTGGTGTAAGCTGTTTTTGTACTGCACGATTAATCAGTAAAAGATCACAATCTTGATTCAACCCCCTCCCGATCCTAATCGGCTGTTTCTGCGATTCTGATGTAAACCATGCAGAGCCGAGCTGTCAAAAAAAAAAAAGCGGACCTATGTTTATTAACATTCCTCAGCGCTGAGAGATGGAAAGAAGACATGAGAGAGAGATTTTTTTTTTTTAAAGCAGAGACCCTAGAGAATAAAATAATGACAGAAGTTGCAATATTTTAGTTTGGGGGTTCGAAGTAATTTTCTAGATTAAAAATATGGATTTTAACTTGTAAGCAACAAATGTCAGAGAAGAGTTGGGGAAAAATACACTTCAATGAATAACATTTTTTTTTATAATGTGAAAGATAATGTTACGCCACAAAAATCGTGATCTTTATTGTAAACAAAAAAAATGTGGATTTCTCGTGCATCTCTAATAGGTGTTTTCAACTGCTAATGTATAAGACTATAACGCTATAGCTGTTTTACAGCAAATGTATAGAACTTTAAGCTTCCCTGACAGGGTTAATGCTTCTGTTTTATTTTCGTATAAGCCTTCAAGGACTATTCAAGCAATGAGCAGGCTATTATGGATGTTATGCAACTCTTCTTCTCATCCCCTCTGCTCAGAAAATATTATTTCCAGTTTAACTTGTATTGCAATACTGTGTTGAGCTTTAATATAAGCTTCTCTACAAAGGCTTACTTAGCTTAACGTTAGTATTTCAGGCAGATATAAGATAGAATATATGATTTTTGAAAAATAAATTCCTAAAGTATAACTTGATTATATATATATTTAGATTTATCAAGCTTTGAAATGCAGTGATCAATCTTGTGAGATGGGTAGAATTTTGTTACTAGCGTTAGAATTGCATGATTTAAGAGCATTCCCCCCTGTTCTTTAACCCTATCTAGTTCCCCCTCGTAGGTAATATTTTAGCTGATATAGTCTAAGAGAAAAAGGAGAGAATCAACTGCGCTAAGGTGAACAAAGGAACAATAATGAACAAAGCAACAAAGTGCTAGTGATCTAGAGTAACTGAAAACTCAAAAGAAGCTGCACCTGACTGTAGTAACAAACACAGAGAAACGAAATGGCAAAAAAACAGGATGCGCTAACATATATAAACAAACATACAAGATTATTGTCCATAGATGGTAATCTTGGTGAAACAAGCTAAATTAGTGTCCATAAGTGGTGAATCATGGGGGGCCCCATGATTAAGCGACTTTTCGCGAAACCGGTCGGGCGGGATATTGTGTTTCACCGGTTCATCCCCCGCTGTGTACCTCTTCCCATTCCTCATTTTGGACGGGTCAAGTGTTTGCATGGATCGCTTCCGGCCGGAGTCCCAGCATACCACTGACATGCCTGTTTGCATTGATTTTATGTAAGTGTGTTTTTGGCTTTTTAATAAATTTTTTATATGACGGTATTACACTATTGTGGCCTTTTTTGTTTTTCCCTGGAAACTGGTTCCGAGTCTCTAGTCTGAAGGGGATTGACAACTCACCTGGCCTACTACCTCCCTCCAGTGGTTATATACACGCAATCTGGGGTCTTCTTTTCATTAAGAGACCACCGGATTTCTGGTAAGCAGTTAATGTTGCCTGCAAGGTGGAGGATCTACTATCAGCACTTTACATTGAATGTCACCACGTTTATTGTTATTATCACACTTCTTCACTGGTGTTTTTTCAAGAATATACCACGAGACTCACTCTGGTCCGGTTAGGATCAGTTGGACATTAACCTTTTGTTCACCACTTATGGACACTAATTTAGCTTGTTTCACCAAGATTACCATCTATGGACAATAATCTTGTATGTTTGTTTATATATGTTAGCGCATCCTGTTTTTTTGATATAGTCTAACCCCTTTTTGAAGCATTCTCTCTTTGGTCTCCAATTTTTCTGCGAATACGTATAATTAGTTGATACCTTTTATATGTCCTACTAATGTGTGTATTCAATTTGACTTCTTATGGATTTTAACCTTCCTTTTTGTATATGTTCTTATCATATGGATCTGTACCACCATTTATTTCTTTAATAAAAGTTTGTAAACAAAAATAATTGAATGATTTAAAAATGTTAAAATTAAAGTGTACCTGTTACCAACTCGTAGGTAAGGTTTTGGAGAAAAATGCGGAGTATGCGTTTTTTTAAACTTGGTCCTTGTCCAAAAAATCTGCTTCTGTAGTCTAACAATTTGTAACTGGTGTGGGGAACTTCTTCCTGCCATTTGTAGTGCTGGGATCTGCTGCTGCTGCTTCTTTATTTAAAAGAGGGAAATATCAGCCTGATCTCTTTGAAGATTTTCTGATGTTTGTATAATCTCTATAAACACTACCAGCATTGGAAGTTCTCATTATCGCTTCTTAACCACTTCAATACCAGCCCATTGTCATTTGACGTCCAGAGATGGGATCTCCCATCCTAAGTGGACGTCAAATGACGGCCTGGGATTTGCGGGTGAATACCTGAATGATGCCTGCAGTCAGAGGCGCATCATCCAGATATCCTCTTGTTAAGCTGGCAATTCTGCACGACAAAATAACGATCATAGCGGCGGTTCCGCCGCTTGATCGTTCTTACAGGCTGCGGGAGAGGACACCCCCCCTCCCGCCGCCATCCGGTGCTTCTCCGGACTCTCCTGTGCCTTCGGGGGCCGGGAGAACGAATCGTCTGGCGTCGGCAGGAAGCATCTCTATGACCGTCGGAGGACCCGGGCGTAATGACGTCACACCCGGGTCCCCATAAGTAAACAAAGCCTCCGATTGCGGCTGTAAGCAACAATTCATGAGATCAGTGAATTTTTTTTCACCGATCTCATGGTTTCCAGCCTGGAGGAGAGATGTGAGGTCTTATTGACCCTGCATCTCTCCTAAAGAGGACCTGTCACACACATTTCCTATTACAAGGGATGTTTACATTCCTTGTAATAGGAATAAAAGTGAAAAAAAAAAATTGAAAAAAAGTGTAAAAAAAATAAGTAAAAGTGAAAAAAATTAAATTAAAACGCCCCTGTCCCCGGTAGCTCACGTGCAGAAGCAAACGCACACGTTAATCCTGCCGACATATGTAAACGCTGTTTAAACCACATATGTGAGGTATCGCTGTGTGCGCTAGAGTGCCAGCAACAAATATAGCACTAGATCTCCTCTGTAAATTAAAACTAGTAACCTGTAAAAAAATTAAAGCGTTGCCTATGGAGATTGTTAAGTACCGAAATTTGCCGCCATTCCATGAGTGTGCGCATAATTAAAGCGTGACATGTTGGGTATCTATTTACTCGGTGTAACATAATCTTTCACATAATACAAAAAAATTGGGATAACTTTACTCTTTTGCTATTTTTTTATTCATAAAACATTTTTTTACCAAAAAAAAGGTGTTTGAAACATTATTGCGCAAATACCGTGCAAGATAAAACGTTGCAATGACCATCGTTTTATTCCCTATGGTGTCTGCTAAAAAAACGTATTCAAAGTTTGGAGGTACTGCGTAATTTTCAGATTCATTTTAAAAACAAAACACTGCCCTGTATTTGTTTGTTTTTGTTCTGTGTGTCTCTTTACATCACAGAAACATGAAACCAGTTTAAAAGTGAAACTAAACTTCAGGCACATTAAACAGTCATTTCAGTAAAGCTGCAACTAACGATTATTTTCATAATCGATTAATCGGCCGATTATTTTTTCGATTAATCGATTACTCGGATAAAATCATTAAAAACCTGTAATGTGAAATTTTTTGGTTCTAGTAATGAAAAAACTAAGTATTACACTGTAACAGCTATACGTGAAAAGACCTAAGATAATAGGTTCTCTAGGACATAAAAATAAGTGGTAAAAATGAAAATAAAAATAAAACGTGATCAGTGTGACCTGATAGATAGTGGGTGTACAGGTGAATATCAGAGAGGATCTCAGTATCCGTGTTGTACACTATGGGTGTCAATCCTGATAATAGTGACCAGGCTATAGTGCAGGTCAGTTATTATGAATGAGGAGATGCCAGTCAGTGGCAACTATAGTAGATATCCTACAGATGCCCACCTGTGGCAAATCTTAATAGGAAGGCAAACCCAACAGAGCAAAGTAGAACCAAAACAAAACCAAAAAAACACAGTAGGTACTGTTGCTGTACTGCTACTGTATTGGGTACTGGGTACTGGTATTGCACTGGTACTTGTGTTTTCTACCTTTTTTTACAGCTTGGCTCTCCTCAGTCCTCGAGGCAGCAGCGGGCGGGGCTCAGAAGTTCAGTGGGGTGCTGACGTCAGAGGTGAGGAGAAGCACGGAGAGGTGGCGTGGACGTGCAGCGTCATACGTCGGCACCTTACACATACACGCGGCGCAGACGTGCCTCGTCATATGGCGGCGCCTTACATAGGACAATGCGGCGCGGACTAGTAGGACAGTACAGGAGGATTACTTTGGACGAACGGACAAACATAAAGCAAGGTGCGGACGAACCGACTAATCGATAATGAAAATCGTTGACAACGATTTTCATTATCGATTATTATCGATATAATCGATTAATCATTTCAGCTCTACATTTCAGCAAACATTTTTTTTCCTTTAGTGACCCTTTAAGGATAGCTCTAAATGGGCCTGTCCTTACTCAAGTGATGCTTTAGATTGGGGCAGTGTAGACAGTTTGTTAGCCTGACCCTTATTTTCCCTCAATGTTGACCTTAGAGCAGTGGTTCTTAACCTTATTTGAGTCACAGGCCTTTTAAGAATCTGATAAAAGCTATGCACTCCCTCTGTAGAAATATTCACATATAATCAATAAAGTAAACAAAACACTCGCTCACTTTTCATGCAAAAAGTAGAGGCTACTCATTACAAGAATGAAATACAACCAGCTTGTGCTAATTAAACAAAACGACTTTATTCTGGTGGTTGTGCAGAGATCGATGATGCTTAAATGGCAAACGTGGGCCAACCAGTCAAAAGACGCTTAGCGGGCGAAACACTATAGGCCACGGCAGGGTGCACTTTCTTTCAATGGTAAATAATTTTAGGACAAGTGGGAGGGCTGTATGGATCCCAGGTTAAGAACACCTACTTTAGAGTTTGTTTCATTGTTGGATAGCCTTTAAATAATTTTTTACAATAAAATAAATGTTACAACTCCTCGAATACTACAGATAATAATTTTATTGGCATTCCAATTTGAGTATGTAGGAACATTCCATTTCTGTTGCTTCTTTTAGACTAATAATGGGTAACAATATGTCATGTATTCCTATCATTGTAATAGTTATATGCCCTATTCCATCAATACTAACACACATTTTGTCTACCTTGCAGGCCACTTTTAACAGCTGAACAGAACCACTTATTACATCTTGTTCTAAAGGAAATGATTTCTCCTTCAGGTCAAGGCATTTGAACCATTTATAATGGTGACTTTGTAAATAATTGTAGATATCATTGACGTGGGTACTCTTTAGCTATTGATATGCATTGCCACTGTTCAAAACACAATATTTATTTTAATGACTGTTCTGTATTGTTAGGTCAGTTATGTACTAAAATACTGACATGCCTTTAATTTGTGCTGATTTCATTCGCTCGCCAAGCCCGCAGAATTCTTACTGTGAATGCAGCTGCTCCTGGACACCGTATCCTCTGCAGACTTTGGTGCTTTGCCCCAAATCTTTCTGAAAATGTGCCCTGTGGACTTTGAGTTATGATGGGGTTTCCATAAGAATCCTACATTGTCTGATGCTCTGTTTGGCCCTGAGAATCATGGCTGATAATTTTCTTAGATCTGAACATTGCTATCCTGGCAGCATGCTGATAACATGCTGTTCCCAATCTACTGAGTGTGCATAACAGTATAAAATAACAGAATTTTTTTCCCCCCCTAGCAACTGGGCTCTGCTCCTCAATATTGATAGGTATACGGAGGACATGTTTGACAGCAAGTATTATCACAATGAGGTAAGGCAGTTGGTAGGACAGCTGTGATGTCACCTTTTAGCTTATTACCAAGGTTCAGACTCCAAGTAAATCTAAAAATAGGGGCACATATAAATATGTTATAGGTAAGCCTAGACCATTATAAATTAAAGTGTTACTAAACCCAGGACCTTGCATCCACTATATCTGGTCTCCCACAGTACACATAATATGAAAATGCAATTATTTTAGTAAAAGTAAACTGCTAAATACCTTTTCTCATTAGCAGCAAATAGCAGTCTTGTGACTTTTATCATCTACCTACCATTATGTTTCTACACTAGTTGTAGTTTGTAGAATTGTGATTATATTGGTGTATTATATCTATAATTTATTATTGCAAGCACTAAATGTAACAAGGTGAACACTTTCAATAAATGACCTGTCTGTATTAACTGGTATTGTGTTTTTAATGAACTACATTGTAATAACTGGCTTGATTTATTGTAAATGTATACATTATACAATAAATATACTGAATGAAAATAATTAATGTATTATTATTATGGCATGCATTTTTAATGTCTGTACTCATACTAAAGTTGCATTTATTTTGTGCAGAATTATTCAGTTTGTGGTTTACCTCTGGCAAACAAGATGAGCTCATTTGCAGTTATTATTATACAGGATTTATATAGCACCAACAGTTTACGCAGCGCTTTACATCAGGGAAGACAGTACATTCACAATACAAATCAAAACAGGAGGGATCAGAGGGCCCTGCTCGTAAGAGCTTACAATCTAGAAGGGAGGGTCAAGTGGAACAAAGGGTAGTTAGCTGTGGGGGATGGTCAGATGGACTCAAATGAAAAGTGCAGTTGCTAGGTGTGGGAAGGGTAGGCTTCTCTGAAGAGGGGGGTTTTCGGGGATCCTCTAAAAGCTAATAGGGAGGGAGATAGACGTATAGATTGGGGTAAGGAGTTCCATAGGCTTGGAGAGGCTCTGGAAAAGTCCTGGAGACGAGCATGGGAGCAGGTGATGAGAGAGCTAGAGAGTAGGAGGTCTTGAGAAGAACAAAGAGAGCGATTAGGTTGGTATTTAGAGACTAGGTCAGTGATGTAGCTGGGCGCAGAGTTGTGGATGGCTTTGTAGGTAATTGTTAGTAGTTTGAATTTAATTAGTTGGGTGAGCGGAAGCCAGTGGAGGGATTGGCAGAGAGGAGCAGCAGAGACAGAGCGGTTGGTAAGGTGGATGAGTCTGGCAGCAGCGTTCATGATGGACTGAAGAGAGGATAGAGTGTGCAGCGGTAAGCCAGTGAGAAGGGAGTTGCAGTAATCAAGGCGAGAGATGACCAGGGAGTGAATTAATAGTTTTGTGGTGTCATTGGTTAGAAAGGGGCGTATTTTGGAGATGTTGCGAAGGTGGAGGCGGCAATTTTTGGACAGAGATTGAACGTGAGGTTTAAAGGACAGTTGAGAGTGCAGGACTACACCTAGAACCTTGACATGTGGGGATGGGCTGATAGTTGTGCCATCAATTTTGACAGAGAGATCAGGGAAAGAGACACGTGGGGGAGGGAAAATGATAAGTTTTGGATAGATTGAGTTTGAGAAAGTGGTGCGACATCCAAAGTGATATATCTGATAGTAAATTAGTGATACGGGAGGAGAATGAAGGAGTGAGTTGAGGGGTAGAGAAATAGATTTGAGTGTCATCAGCGTAGAGATGATATTGGAAGCCATGGGAGGCTATCAGCTGACCCAGGGAGGAGGTGTAGATCGAAAATAGGAGAGGTCCAAGAACAGAACCTTGGGGGACCCCAATGGAGAATGGAAGAGGAGAGGAGGAAGTAGAATTGTAAGTAACGCTGAAGGTACGGTTGGATAAGTAAGTAGAGAACCAGCGAAGAGTACAGTCACAGAGACCAAAGGTGTGGAGTTTTTTGAGGAGGAGGGGATGATCAACTGTATCAAAGGCAGCAGAGAGGTCCATGAGTAGGAGCACAGAATAGTGTCTCTTAGTTTTGGCCATTAGTATATAATTTGTTAGTTTTAGGAGAGCAGTTTCTGTGGAATGTTGAGGACGAAATCCAGACTGAAGGGGATCAAGAAGGCTATTATCAGCAAGGTGGGCGCTCAGTCGGTTGTAGACTAGACGTTCAAGGAGTTTGGATAAAAAAGTGGAGCAAGGAGATGGGGCGTAGGTTGTCAAGATTGGATGGGTCCAGTGAGGGCTTTTTAAGTATGGGGCTGACAAGTGCATGTTTCAAAGAGTTAGGGAAGATTCCAGAAGAGAGGGAGAGATTGAAGATGTGGGTTAGAGAGTGTAGAATAGAGTCAGAGGGTGAACGTAGCATTTGCGAGGGAACAGGATCCAGAGCGCAGGTGGTAAGATGGACGTTGGCAAGTAATTTAGTGACCTCGTCTATGGTGGTGGGGTTGAAGGAGGGAAGTAATGACTTTGCCTGTGGGCATGAGGTGTGAAGTGTAGAGGGTTTCTGAACAGTAGAGATCTCCTTGCGAATTATATCAATCTTCTGTTTGAAGTGATTGGCAATCTCCTGGGCAGTGAGTGAGTTAGTGGTTGGTGGCAATGGAGGACGAAGGAGAGAGTTGAAGGTAGAGAAGAGTTGCCGGGGACGGGATGATACGTTTTTAATGAGGGTGATGAAATAGGTCTGCTTGGCAGTGAGGAGGTTTGAATTGTATTTTTGGAGAGCAGATTTATACTAGACAAAGTCTTCCTGGGACTTAGTCTTGCGCCACTGGCGCTCCAGAGCACGGCTGTGTTTTTTCAGGCTTCTAGTATCATCTGTTTGCCAGGGTTGAAGGGGGCGTGGCCTTATTCTGCGTGTATTGAGGGGGGCCAGTCTGTCCAGTGATGCTAGAAGTGAAGTGTTGTAGACAGAAGTGTGGGTGCAGGACAGGGGTGCGATTGTGTCATAGAGATGGTCAGTCGCAGAGTATAGAAGAGAAGGGTTGATATGGTGAAGGTTTCTACGAGTAACTGTTAGGTATTTGGAGGGAGAGGAGGCGGAGGAGAGGGAAAGAGTGAAGTGAATAAGATAGTGATCAGAGAGGGGGTAGAGATAGTTGGAGAGGTTGCATGGGGTACATAGGTGGGAAAAGACAAGGTCAAGGGTATTGCCTTCAGAGTGAGTAGGAGCATGTATCCATTGCTTCAGATCAAAGGAGGAGGTTAGACTGAGTAGTTTTGAAGTTGCAGGAGTGCTAGCATTAATAGGGATGTTGAAGTCACCAAGAATGATTGTGGGGATTTCAGAAGATGGAAAGTAGGGTAGCCAGGCAGAGAAGTCATCAAGAAAGGAGGATACTGGGGCGGGGGGCCGGTAGATCACAGCTGTCCTTAGAGAAACTGGGGAGAATAGACGAATGCAGTGTGCCTCAAATGAGGAGCGTGACAGAGAGGGAGGTGGGTGAAGTACCTGAAAGGTGCTATGTGGGGCTAATAGGATTCCAACACCCCCTCCTTTGCGTCCACAGGGTCTGAGTCCAAAAAAGACCACCGTGGGATAGAGCAGCAGAAGACGCAGTGTCGGATTCGTGAAGCCATGTTTCGGTAATGGCAAGTAGATTAAATGAATTAGTGATAAAGAGATCGTGGAGGGAGGTGAGTTTGTTACAGACCGAGCAAGCGTTCCAAAGGCTGCAAGAGAAAGGGAGTCTGGTCTTGGGAAGAAGAGAAATGGGAACTAGATTGTGTTCATTGCGGCTACTGCCAGAGGGTGTAGGGTAATGAGTGCGTTGAGCACAGTTAGGTGAGGGAGGGCCAGGGGTTGGGGATACATCACCAGAGGATAGGAGAAGCAGAAGGGTGAGGGAGGTAATGTGGGAATGTGATTTATATGAAGGGACATTGCGCATTGATTTGGAGTATTGGGCATTTGACTTTAGAATTAGCATGAGTTGGTGCGTGCAGTAATAAGAAGAGGACAGTTGAACCATTTCTGGCCACATGGTTCAAAAGAAAATTTAAACAGATTTCCCTATCCACACATTCAAGGCTCTCTTGCTTTCAGAATACACAGGTCAGTGCTGCAGCCACTGATCAAGAGGCTTTTATCCAACCAGTGCAGTTGAGCAGAACTCAACTGTTCAACTGCAATGGCCACACATGGATTAAAATTTTGCATGGCCCTGCGGTGACCTGGCTGGATTTTGATCCATCGATGTCCATCTTAAAAATGAATCTACGCGTAGCCAGGTACAGTTGTGCTCATAAGTTTACATACCATGGCAGAATTAGATATTTTGGGCCAGATTCAGGTACATCTGCGCATTATTGGACCGGCGTAGCGCACCGCCTTTATGTTAGACTTGCGCAATGTAGCCGCGTAATCACCCTATTCTCGTAGCTTTTGCGCAGAAAATTGCGCATGCGTAACGTTATTTCAGAGGCGTAAGGCGGAGTAATACAAATTGGGAAGGACGTGGGCGTGTTACATTGAAATGAGCCGTGACCCCATGCAAATGAAGGGCCGGCCGGCTCGCGCATACGCGCTTGAAGCAAACCATGGTCAGCACCTCTGTGCGCATGCTCACAATTCGGGAACGGCGCAATCAGTGAAATTGGAAGTGGACTAGGGCAACTTAGTGAACTACGCAAACAGCATAAATAGACAGACACAAACGCACTTCCTTTGCAAAAGTACATCCCTTTGTATCCCTTCCTATACAGCAAGGTGCTTTTGTTTATTAGCGTTTGTTTGTTTGTTTGTGACGTGTCTTTGAGATATTTGGGGACTGTTTTGCAGAGTGATTTTTGTCTTTTATGTGTTTTCTTTGTTGTTATTTTGTTTAAATTATATTTTTGCTGGGCATTTTTTACTTTTGCTCGTCATTTATTTTATTTTTTTGGTTCTGTTTGTGTATGATTTTGGAATGTGGGGGTGATATTCCTGCGGGAAAAGGGGTGTCACCCTCATTTGTGGTGGAGAAGTGATCCCCAGGTCTGTGTGAATGGTGTATGAATGTACAGTGACATAATTGGAGCCGTGGCATGGCGTTGCTGCTCACAAGTCCTGCATGGTGGGCTTGTGCCAATCCAATGTGATGAGGATGTGATGTGTCTGTGCTAGGGACCACAGTGGTGTGCATGCATGCATTCTCATTGTGCCATGATTAATGTGTGTGTTTAACGTGCAAAGATGCATATGTGAGCTGGCATGAGATGGGGTCCCAGTGCATATGCAGGGTCACCTTGAAGGGAAAAGACAGGAGGATGTTAGTAGTGCATGTGCCCCTTGTGATGTGTGCATCATGGGGGGGGCCAGTCATGCTTGCCACCCATGTCACTCACCAACCAGCCAGCTGTCCCCATACATGTTCTGTTCGAAATCTGTGGGGATGGGGCTGTGATTGTATATGTAGCTGTCATGGGTGTCATGGGTAGTGCCATGTGTTGGGCTGCTGATGTCCTCCTGCAAGGTTGTGGTAAATTCCATGATGGCATGAGGGGTGAATCTGAAGATGCGAGACACCTCAGAATCACTCATGCCATAGATGTCTATGCGTGTGTGATATATCCTCTCCCGTGAAGAGTGAAGAGTGAGGGGCTTGTATCAGATAAGAATATTGTATTAGATTAGATTAAATTGTAAAGTTTATATAAGCAAATAAAAAAAAAAAATCTCCCGTGCCCTCCTCAGTGCCCTCCTCAGTGCCCTCATCCTTCTTTGTTCATCTAAAGTCAGTAGTATAGCTATGCGCGACGATGCCCCTGGCATGTTGGCATACAGATTGTTGTGCAACAACGTGTGACTGCTGAGCTCCTCACTAACAGTGTTGCTTTATCTAACATGTAGACTTTTTTTCTCTTTTTAGACCAGCTTTTATATGGTCTAATTTTAGACAGGACATTTTGCTGTTGCGCACACTGCGTAGCCTGCGCTGCCCCAACGTTCTTTTGTGGATCCCCGTAAGTCCCTCATTAGCATATTTGACTAGCAAATCAATGGTCTGTCTAGCGCAGTTTTGCGCGGACGGATGCGCCTGTCTAACGAAATTACGTTGGACCAAAAAAAGTCGATTTCTTGCGTATCTCGTTTTTGGGATGCCGTGCATCGAAACGCACGCGCACATTTAGACTTACTCATGCGCATCTCCTGTTGCACAGGCGTAATCTCTCTGTGAATCTGGGCCCTTATTTTTTATTTTTTGCGAATATGAATGATAACACAAAAACATTTCTTTCACTCGTGGTTTGTGTTTGGCTTAACTAATTTATCAATCAATTGTGTTTACTCTTTTAATTGGTGTGTCTGTTCCTGTTGAGATTTCCCCGCAATTTTGTGTTATTACAGGGGCAACAGGTGAACAAAAACTTTACAGAGGGGACACCAACAGAAATTAAAATTCCTTCTCTAATGTTCAGGGACACGGTTTTTAGACAACTGGGTTTACTTCTACCTACAGAATGAGTGAGCACTAGAAAAACTGTAGTTCACCCCTATGAGTTATCCTTCCCATGTTCAACATGCTTTACTGAATGGATGTCTTTTTCATCTCTGCTGATTACAAGACCTTTTTATGTGGAACATTTCAATCGCTTTTGCTGGCTGATTTGGACCAGGCAGGTGATGTTTCCAACGGGGGTGGCTCATTGCACATGCACACCCCTATTGGAAAGCTGGGTTTTCTCTTTGCCTTGAGTGAGGCCTAGTTATGCCCTTTATTCTGTGAGCAAAGCTTGTGGATCATTGCATCTTATTATTCCATGGTTTAGAACAACTGCTTTACTTACTATAAAGGGAAATTCCAGGATATCACTGGATTCTTGATAATCTTTGATCTACTTCATAGATGGTGATTTTCAGTACAGTAGCTGAAAGGTGATTTTTAGACCATTCTATAACTTGAGGGTCTATATCAGGGGGTCTCAAACTGGCAGCCCTCGAGCTGTTGCAGAACTACAGGTGCCATCATGCCTGTGCCTGACAGAGTTGAGCTTGTAACTGTCAGCCTTGCAATGCCTCCTGGGTCTTGTAGTGTGAGGTGATCCTTTTTCCAACTCAGTTATTCTGTTTTTGAATTTGTTGAATTTTTTTTCAGACATGTTGGTGTTATATTTTTCACATGGATGTCATAGCCAACATTGCAAAAAAAAATCGGGACACTTTTTTGCATGTAGGCAGGGCCTTGCTCTAATTAGGGGTGGGGCATTTATTTGTAGGCGTGGCATAGTGTAATAGAAAAATATGATGTGCGGGCGAAAATGGGCGTGGTTTACACAAATGGTGGGCATGGCTTAAATGGGCGTGGTTCGGAAGGGGTGTGGCTAGAGTCTGAGATGAATGAGTGATGGAGAGGGAAAGAGGGATGGACGGACAGCAGGCCCAGATCCTACACCACAATAAAAATATTTGTATTCCAGAGTTTACCACCATGGTTGTTATGGTGTCATTATGATTGAATCACATTATTTCTATTATTACATTGTAATATAGAATTAAATCTTTCAACTCACCATAATGCTGAATCAGTGGGACCCCTAAGCATTTCACCTACCACGTCGCCTGCCATCAGGTGCCCCCAGCAGAGTACGTCCTTGCATCAGGTGCCCCCAGCAGAGTCCGTCCTTGCGTCAGGTGCCCCCAGCAGAGTCCGTCCTTGCATCAGGTACCCTCAGCAGAGTTCGTCCTTGCATCAGGTGCCCCCAGCAGAGTCCGTCCCTGCATCAAGTGCCCCCAGCAGAGTCCGTCCTTGCATCAGGTGCCCCCCAGCAGAGTCTGTCCTTGCATCAGGTACCCTCAGCAGAGTCCGTCCTTGCATCAGGTGCCCCCAGCAGAGTCCGTCCTTGCATCAGGTGCCCCCAGCAGAGTCCGTCCTTGCATCAGGTGCCCCCAGCAGAGTCCGTCCTTGCATCAGGTGCCCCCAGCAGAGTCCGTCCTTGCATCTGCTGCCCCCAGCAGAGTCCGTCCTTGCATCTGCTGCCCCCAGCAGAGTCAGTTTTCTTCCACTGTAAGTAGCCATGTTGCAATACTTGTTCCTATACATGTAATGTACCATGTCAAACACAGCAGTATTTAATATGCTTTTTCAATGACTTTCACACTTTTTAATAAAAAATAAAATTAAAATGTGTATCTCTTTACATAGCGACATCGCTCTTGGATCTAGAAGCATGTCTCCAGACAGGGCCACAATGAGGGGGTACAGGCAGTACACCTGTAAGGGGCCCGGATGGCAATCGCCCCCAATCCTTTTATTTTTTTTAAGAGGTCCCCAGGGCCCTGGCTGGCAACCCCCTTTTTATTTATTTATTTATTTTATAAATTTTTATTTTTTGTTTTATTTATTTTATATATTTTTATTAACCACTTGACCACTGGGCACTTAAACACCCTTAATAACCAGACCAATTTTCAGCTTTCGGTGCTCTTACATTTTGAATGACAATTTGATCACCTCTGCGGTTTTTATTTTTCCGCTATAAATGAAAAAAGAACGAACATTTTTCTATTATAAAATTCTGCAAAAAGGTATTTTTTTTCATAAATTTGGCCTAAAATGTATACTGCTACATATTTTTGGTAAAAAATAAATAACATTTTGGTTATTATTTAGTCTGGGTGAATGTTATAGGGCAGTGGTGGTGAACCTTGGCACCCCAGATGTTTTGGAACTACATTTCCCATGATGCTCCACTACACTGCAGAGTGCATAAGCATCATGGGAAATGTAGTTCAAAAACATCTGGGGTGCCAAGGTTCGCCATGACTGTTATAGGGTCTAACCAGCTATGGTACCAATTACTGAAAATTGATCAATTTGATCATACCTGATGTACTGACAGCCTCTTTCATTTCTTGAGACCCTAACAAGCCATAAAAGTACAAATACCCCCTAAATTACCCCTTTTTGGAAATAAGACATTCCAAGGTATTTATAAAGAGGCATTGTTAGTTTTTTGAAGTTGTCATTTTTTCTCACAATTCTTTGCAAAATCAAGATTTTTATTTTTTTTTTTTTTTTTTCCCCCCAAAATTTTCATATTAGCAGGTTATTTCTCACACACAGAATATGCATACCAAGAATTACACCCCAAAACACATTCTGCTCTTTCTCCCGAGTATGGCGATACCACATGTGTGAGACTTTTACACAGCGTGGCCATATACAGAGGCCCAACATGCAGGGAGCACCTTCAGGCGTTCTGGAGCACCCAGGCCAATTCTGACATTCCTTTCCTACATGTAAAAATCATTATTTGCTAGAATTTTACATAGAACTCCAAAACATTATATATGTTTTTTTTTTAGCAAAGACCCTAGAGAATACAATGGCGGTCGTTGCAACTTTTTATCGTACATGGTATTTGCACATACATTTTTCGAGCGCGTTTTTTTTTGGAAATAAAACAGATTTGTGCTTTTAAAAATATATATATTTAAGTTAGCCCAATGTTTTTGCATAATATGAAAGATGAAGTTAAGCCGAGTAAATGGATACCCAACATGTCACCCTTCAAAATTGCACACGCTTGTGGAATGGCGCCAATCTTCGCTACTTAAAAATCCCCATAGGTGATGCTTGAAATATTTAACATCTTTTTAGTTGGAGAAGAGGTCTCGGGCCAAAATTATTGCTCTCGCTCTAACGTTCGCAGCAATACCTCATATATGTGTGGTTTGAATACCGTTTTCATATGTGGGCGGGACTTGCGCATGCGGTCGCTTCTGTATAGGAGCACAGGGGACCAGGGGCGCTTTAAATTTTAATTTAATTTATTTATTTATTGTTCATTTTACTTTTTTCCCCAAAAATAAATGTTTTTCCCCAAAAATATATGTAAACATCCCTTGTATAGGAATAATAGCATGACAGGTCCTCTTTACAGTGAGATATGGGGTCAAAAAGACCCCACATCTCACCCCTAGGCTGGAAAGCCTGAAAAAAAAAAACAAAAAAAAAAAACTATCCTGGCTTTGATCGCAGCGGTAAGTCGGAAGAAGCATCGGAGGGTGAAGGGAGGGGGGGATGTCCCATTTTGCCTCCCGTAAGAATGATCAAAAGGCATAACAGCCGCCATGATCGTTCTTACAGTGTAGGGAATCGCCGGCTGAAAAAGATCATATCTGAATGATGCCTGTAGCTGCAGGCATTATTCAGATATCCCTGCACAAAGTCAAGGATGTCATATGACGGTTAAAACGCATTTTGTTTTCCAGAGTATTGGCCGGGTATTGCAGAGTATTGGCCGGGGGTATTGTGTGGGGGTATTGCAGAGTCTTGCGCGGGGGGTAGGGGTATTGCAGAGTCTTGCGCGGGGGTAGGGGTATTGCAGAGTCTTGCGCGGGGGGTAGGGGTATTGCAGAGTCTTGCGCGGGGGGTAGGGGTATTGCAGAGTCTTGCGCGGGGGGTAGGGGTATTGCGCAGGGATGGCTGGATCTGTGACTGCAATAGTCACAGATCCAGTCACAGCGCTGCTTACACCCGCGCTCCCCCCTCTCACACTGTACCGATTGGTACAGAGAGAGGAGGGAGGAACCAGCGTCATCAAATGATGCCGGTTTGTTTACATGTGATCGCTCAGTCATTGGATTGAGCGATCACATGGTAAACAGCCGCTATCAAAACGCGATACGTGATCCGTATTTCGGCTATGAGGCGGTGATTAAGCGGTTAAAGGGCCCCGGATGGCAACCCCCCTTTTTTAATATAAAAATGTTTTAATTTATTTTATATATACAGTACAGACCAAAAGTTTGGACACACCTTCTCATTCCAATAGTTTTCTTTATTTTCATGACTATGAAAATTGTAGTCACACTGAAGGCATCAAAACTATGAATTAACACATGTTGAATTATATACATAACAAAAAGTGTGAAACAACTGAAAATATGTAATATTCTAGGTTCTTCAAAGTAGCCACCTTTTGCTTTGAATACTGCTTTGCACACTCTTGGCATTCTCTTGATGAGCTTCAAGAGGTAGTCACCTGAAATGGTCTTCCAACAGTCTTGAAGGAGTTCCCAGAGATGCTTAGCACTTGTTGGCATTTTTGCCTTCACTCTGCGGTCCAGCTCACCCCAAACCATCTTGATTCGGTTCAGGTCTGGTGACTGTGGAGGCCAGGTCATCTGGCGCAGCACCCCATCACTCTGCTTATTGGTCAAATAGCCCTTACACAGCCTGGAGGTGTGTTTGGGGTCATTGTACTGTTGAAAAATAAATGATGGTCCAACTAAACGCAAACGGATGGAATTATATACATAACAAAAAAAGTGTGAAACAACTGAAAATATATGTCATATTCTAGGTTCTTCAAAGTAGCCACCTTTTGCAGCAGACACATCTCTAGAACAACTGTTAAGAGAAGACTGTGTGAATCAGGCCTTCATGGTAGACTATCTGCTAGGAAACCACTGCTAAAGAAAGGCAACAAGCAGAAGAGACTTGTTTGGGCTAAAGAACACACAGAATGGACATTAGACCAGTGGAAATCTGTGCTATGGTCTGATGAGTCCAAACTTGAGATCTTTGGTTCCAACCACCTTGTCTTTGTGCAACGCAGAAAAGGTGAACCGATGGACTCTACATGCCTGGTTCCCACCGTGAGGAGGTTTAACCACTTGAGGCCCGCGCTACCGTCAGATGACGGCAACAGCGCGGACCTCAATATCCAACATGCCGTCATTTGACGGCATGTCTTTCTGGCGTTCCCAGCGCGCGCTGTACAGCGCGCTGCGGGGAAGCCCTGTGTTGTCCGTGTCCCTCGGACACGGCCAATCACAGATCGCGGCAAACGGCCAATCAGAGCGGCCGTTTGCAATGCGATCTGTGGGCGAATGAGAGATGATCTCTCATAGATCATCTCTCATTGCCGGCTGACACAGAGACAATGTCCTGTCTCTGGAGGGGAGGAGCCCGATCTGTGTTCCTTCCTACATAGGGACACAGATCGGTCACCCCCCCAGTCACCCCCCCCCTCCCCCTACAGTTAGAACACACCTAGCATACACATTTAACCCCTTCCTCACCCCCTAGTGTTAACCCCTTCAATGCCAGTCACATTTATACTGTAATTAGTGCATATTTATAGCACTGATCGCAGTATAAATGTGAATGGCGCCAAAAATGTGTCAAAAGTGTCCGATGTGTCCGCCATAATGTCGCAGTACCAATAAAAATCGCAGACCCGCCATTTCATAAAAAAAAAATTAAAAAAATAATAATTTCTCCCCTATTTTGTAAGCGCTATAACTTTTGCGCAAACCAGTCGCTTATTGCGATTTTTTTTTTTTTTTTTACCAAAAATATGTAGAAGAATACGTATCGCCCTAAACTGAAAAAAAAAATGTGTTTTTTTTTTTAATTGGGATATTTATTATAGCAACAAGTAAAAAATATTGTATTTTTCTTCAAAATTGTCGCTCTTTTTTGTTTAGCGCAAAAAATAAAAATCGCACAGGCGATCAAATACCACCAAAAGAAAGCTACTTGTGGGGAAAAAAGGGTAAATTTTGTTTGGTAAACCACGTCGCACGACCGCGCAATTTCAGTTAAAGCGACGCAGTGCCGGAGCTGAAATTTCACCTGGGCAGGAGGGGGGTGAAGTGCCCAGGCAAGTGGTTAATGGTGTCGGGGTGCTTTGCTGGTGACACTGTTGGGGATTTTTTTTAAATTGAAGGCATACTGAACCAGCATGGCTCCACAGCGACATCATTCCATCTGGTTTGCGTTTAGTTGGACCATCATTTATTTTTCAACAGGAAATGACCCAAACACACCTCCAGGCTGTGTAGGGCTATTTGACCAAGAAGGAGAGTGATGGGGTGCTGCGCCAGATGACCTGGCTCCACAGTCACTGACCGAACCCAATCGAGTTTGGGGTGAGCTGGACCGCAGAGTGAAGGCAAAAGGGCCAACAAGTGCTAAGCATCTCTGGGAACTCCTTCAAGACTGTTGGAATACCATTTCAGGTGACTACCTCTTGAAGCTCATCAAGAGAATGCTAAGAGTGTGCAAAGCAGTAATAAAAGCAAAAGGTGGCTTCTTTGAAGAACGTAGAATATGACATATTTTCGGTTGTTTCACTTTTTTGTTATGTATATAATTCCACATGTGTTAATTCATAGTTCTGATGCCTTCAGTGAGAATCTACAATTTTCATAGTCCTGAAAATAAAGAAAACGCTTGGAATGAGAAGGTGTGTCCAAACTTTTGGTCTATACTGTGTGTGTGTGTGTGTGTATATGTATATATGTGTATATATATATATATATATATATATATATGTATATATGTGTATATATGTATATATGTGTGTATATATATATATAAATAAAATAAAAGATTTTAAATTAAAGGGCCCAGAGGTCCCTAGGGCACCGGATGGCAACCCCTTTTTTTTTTTTTCCTTATAAAATAAATAAATATATATTTTTTTATTTTTATTAAAGGGCCCATGCCTGAAGCTGTGTAAGGGGTCCCATAATTCCTGATGGTGGCCTTGTCTCCAGAGCTTACACAGTACAGACAGTATGCTTTTCTTTTTTCATATTTTTTTTTTTTTTTTATCAAAGGGAGAAAGAATACAAAACAAGAGAAACAAAAAACATAAATCCATTTAAATAATAAATAAATAGAAGTCCATATCCAAATAATGCAGATATACAGATATAACATATACCTTATTCTATCCATTTATACAAATTATTCGGCCCCTATGTATCCTTCTCTCCCTTTTGCTGCTATCTTCTTCAACCTAACCCCTCCCCCCCCCACCCCAGTACAGAACTACAAAAAAAAAGAAAAACGAACCCCACCCCAAAACAACCCCATCTCCCCCTCCCCACAGCCCCTTGAGATATACGGCACAACGTCTAATATATTCTCTTATCTCATTCTTCACAAGCATTTGTCTTCTACACTGGTCCATCTATCTGCCTTATTTCGTGTAATCTAAAATAGCTATTTCTAACAACCCTGAACCAACTTTCATTATATTGTTTCCTGCCTGTTCTTGGGATGAAAGAACTAACCTCCCATCCTCCATCGCCTCTATATCCTGAGTTCTATTAAGCCACCCAGCTATGGAGGGGGGTCTAAAATCTCTCCAACTTCGAGTGATTCCCACCTTTGCTGCATTAATCAAATGACATATGACTGATCTCCTATAATTCTGAACTGGGATCTGTGAGCAATGAAGAAGAAAAAAGGCGGGATCGTTTGGTATCTGGTATTTAAAAAAAAAATTGGGATATTCTCCTCACCTCCTCCCAGTAATGTCTCAATTTTTGACAGGACCAAAATATATGCAATAATGTTCCCCGCTCTCTCCCACATCTCCAACAAAGATCTGAGTTTTCTTGTGCAAATTTATTAAGTCTAACTGGGGTATAAGACAGTATTCACTCACTATTCACACAATGGAAAAGCAAACATTTCACAACTCTGTAACATCATAATTTGAGGTCGACCAATATGGGTTTTCCTCTGGCCGATGCTGATTTTTGCGGCCAATTTTTTTTTCTTTTTTTGGCAGGTGGCACTGGCAGGTTTCACAATGAGCTGATTTGTCAGTTTCACAGTTCCACTATATGTAACTGAATGCAGAGAGTGACCAGCTGTCAAAATTCAGCGGTGATGTCGGGGTGTGGCCATGCAGCTATCAAACACCAGCCAATGATTGGGCTGCTTAAGAAAGGGGACAGGGCCACATCCACATAGTGGCCTGCCCAGATCTCATCCCATTGGCTGGTGTTTGATAGCTGCTGGGTCCCGCTCATCCCCAACATCACCACTGAATTCTGACAGCTCCTCTCTCTGCATTCAGCTACTAATGTCAGTTTTATACACTGAGCGGCAGAGCCGCTCCAGTGTGTGAGACTGCCAGTGGAGTGTGGGGAAGGGAGGAGTGCAGTCAGTAATCAGCCAAATTTGAACAATAATCGGCCTATGACGATTTCTTAAAGGCCAAATATCGTCCGATATATCGGTTGACCTCTAATCATAAAACAATAACATCAAAATATATTGTATACACTAGGGTTGTCCCGATACCAGTATCGGTATCGGGACCGATACTGAGCATTTGCGGGAGTACTTGTACTCCGGCAAATTCCCCCGATGCCAGATCCGATACTACCCCCAAAAAGCCCCTGCCGCTTAACGCGGCAACGGCGGCATCTAGATATGGGGAGACATGGCTGCATTTGGGGACACATTTAAAAAAAAGTATCGGTATTCGGTATTGGCGAGTACTTGAGTATCGGTACTTGTACTCGGTCCTACAAAAGTGGTAACTGAATACATATGAAACTACTCAGTTGAATATTACTAATTGCAATGTTTTTTATCAGGTTACATTGTAATTATTGACCGTATTCTGTGGCACTGTTGTCACTTTGTAAAGGCACAAACAGTTTGAGCCTTCTACCATCCATATGTTTTATGCTAGAACAAAGACATTACCAAATGCACTGTTATAATACAACTGTTTTGTAATCCATATCCCTGTTTTTAGAAAGACATCAGTGAGGCCAATCTGTTAAACATTTGGGTTGATTTACTACCATGCACAGCTGTGCCAGAGTTTTTACTCTTCAGTTTTAGTTAATCAAACCCATAATGAGTGAGCTCATCTCATAGTGTTTTTAGGGCACATAATCTATCTCAGCCTGTTTCAACCAGGCTGCCTTCAAAGTTCTTTAGGGATGCCTTGGAAAAATGCCTAAAAATTCCCAAAATGTGTATACAATCCAGCGGATGTCTGAAACATGCCTTTTAGTCACACGAAGCCACAGGTTTTATTGTGCACCATTACAACCTTCCAGCCACCGGCGTCCTAACAACCAATGACATCATTTGATAAGGGGGATGTTGGGCGCTTGCACAACATCTTTGTTTGCCCCTCAGGGCGGGTGAGTCAGCACTGGGTTCATATTGGCTGAATGAAGGAGCGAAACATTGGAATACTAGTAGGGTTGTCCTGATACCACTTTTTTAAGTACAAGTACCAATACTTTTTTTTTTTTTTTTTTCAAGTACTGACCGATACTTTTTGTTTTATGTCATGTGACAGGGACGCAATGATGGCTGGCACTAATAGATGCCACTGACTGATGGGTACTAAAAGGTGGCATTAACGGTTGGTTGGGAGTTGGGACTGATGGCTGGCAGTGGCACTGATGGATGGGCACTGATAGGTGGCACGCACTAATGGCTGAGCATTGATAGGTGGCACGCACTTATGTGGCACTGACAGCTGGCATTGACTGGTCACTGATGGCTAGGCTCTGACAGCTGAGCACTGAAAGGTGGCTGGCACTTATGGGCACTCTGCACTCGGCCACTTAAAAGCAGCAGCGGACATCTTGTTACACCCAGCCTGAACTATATGGGCTGGGTGTAACAAGATGTCTGCTGCTGGCTTAATGTGGCCGAGTGCAGGGTGTACCAAGATGGGCATTGGGATGTCCAAGCACTGACGGCAACACGGAGTGTCACTTCATTTACCGAATGTGACGGCTTTGGTGATGGACCCTGTACCTCTGCCAGGCCAGCTTACCTGCTTGAGGACTAGATCTCCACCCACTGACTCCACCCATATTGAATGCGGCCTCTCCCATCCCAAGTATTGGATTAGGCATCAGGGAGCATTTGTGCGAGTACAAATACTTGCACAAATGCTCAGTATCGGTACCGATGCTAGTATCGGTATCGGGACAACCATAGAAACTACCCAGTAGCAGGGTGTATTTGCTGTGGAAGAATAAATTGCCTCTAATGTTGGGTGTCCTACATGTGTGGATGTTGCTGCGTTATGTAAAACCATTCTTTTTAGTTTTTACATTTTAGAATGGGGTGCTTTAACCTGCCTGGCGGTATTACTGAGTGTGGCTCGGGCTGAAATTTCAGTGCCTTTAGCGTTAACCCCGAGCCACACTCGGGATTGCATCACTGGATCCTGGAAGAGGTTACTTACCTTGTCCCCATGATCCCGTGATGTATTCCTGCTGTGTACGGCGGCCAGACCTTCTGACTGATGCTCTGTGTGCCCCGGTTATCCGTTCCCTGTGACCGTCGCGACGCAGTGGGTGTGGAACTGGCTGCAAATTCAAAAAATATAAAACACAAACACACTGATACAATGTATTCCTATTGGATTACATTACTAAATAAAAGAAATTGACCTTAGATTGCCCCCCAGTGCTTTCTCCAGTGCTCTTGCCTGCAGTTTTACTGTACTTTGTGTCTGTAAACTGCAGAACGACAATGGCATCAAAAAAGCGTGCCTCTACCTCAAAAGCGATATATGACCTGCTAGAAAATGGTGACAGCGATTTAGAATAGCTTGCAGAATTGAGTGATAGCGGCTCGTGGGGAAGTTCGTCATCAGACACAAAGCTATTTCAGCGATGATCCTGCGACTGCCCAGTGATGTACAGACTTGGTGCTCGATTTACTGCGTTACGGAGCATGTAGGGCTCCCAAAATTCCCATTTACAGGAGCACCTGGTATCAAAGTGGATGTTGAGGATGACAACCCCTTGGCATACCTACAACTCTTTTTGACCGATGAGGTTATTGCAAACATTGTTACAGAGACAAATCAGTACCAGAAGCAACAAGCTGCTACCCATCAGAGGTTTTCAAGGAGCAGAAAGTGGGAACCAGTGACCAAAGAGGACATCTGGAAATTTCTGGGCCTAATAATTCTTCAAGGAGTGGTGGGGAAACCCCTGCAGAAGTGGACAACCAGCAAGCTACTGGTCACTCCTTTTTTTGGAACGGTCATGTCCGAATACAAATTTTGTCAGAATACATAATGAAATATTTGCACTTTGCAAATAACGAAGATTTTGATGAGAGTTTTCATCCAGCTCCAAAACTCAAAAAAATTTGTGAGGTTTATCAAATTATTCAGAAGAATTTCCAGCAAACCTATGTATCAGACAGAGACTTAAGTATCGATGAAAGTCTAATGGCCTACAATGGAAGACTCAGCTGGATACAGTATATGGCATTAAAGAGAGCACGTTTTGGCATAAAATCATTCATGCTATGTGAATCGAGCACTGGTTACATATGGAATTTGGTCCTATACACTGGGAAAGAAACCAAATTTAGCGAACGATTCAGTAATTATGGAATGGCAACCGCTTTGGTTCTTACTTTGATTGAGCTATTGCTGAATCAGGGCTACTGTGTAACCACAGACAATTTTTACATGTCTCCAGAACTATGAGTTCCTTCTACAGAACATAACGGATGCATATGGGAAAGTTAGGGCTAACCGGCGTGACATGCCGCCGACCTTTGGCAATAAAAAGCTCAAGGCAGGAGAAATAGTTGCCTGGCAGAAAGGAAAAATTTTGGCACTGAGATGTCACAACAAAAATTCACAACACCTCTACTGTCATGGTAAACACAAAAGGTGGAAAAGATGTACAGTGGGGATCGAAAGTTTGTGCACCCCAGGTAAAAATTTGTATTAATGTGCATAACGAAGCCAAGGAAAGATGGAAAAATCTCCAAAAGGCATAAAATTACAGATTAGACATTCTTATATTATGTCAAAAAAGTTAGATTTTATTTCCATCATTTACACTTTCAAAATGACAGAAAACAAAAAAATGGCGTCTGCAAAAGTTTGGGCACCCTGCACAATTTTTAGCATGCACTGCTCCCTTTGCAAAGCTGAGACCTGCCAGTGTCATGGATTGTTCTCAATCGTCATCTGGGAACACCAGGTGATGTTAATCTCAAAGGTTTTAAATGCCCAGACTCATCTGACCTTGCCCGAACTATCAGCACCATGGGTTCTCCTAAGCAGCTGTCTAGAAAACTGAAACTGAAAATAGTTGACGGTCACAAAGCTGGAGAAGTCTATAAGAAGATAGCAAAGCGTTTTCAGATGTCAATATCCTCTGTTCTGAATGTAATTAAGAAATGGCAGTCATCAGGAACAGTGGAAGTTAAAGAAAGATCTGGAAGACCAAGAAAAATATCAGACAGAACAGCTTGCAGGATTGTAAGAAAAGCAATTCAAACCCCATGTTTGACTGCACGATCCCTCCAGAAAGATCTGGCAGACACTGGAGTTGTCGTACACTATTCCTCTATAAAGAGATACTTGTACAAATATGGTCTTCATGGAAGAGTCATCAGAAGAAAACCTCTTCTGCGTCCTCACCGCAAAAATCTGCGTTTGAACTTTGCTAATGAACATATAGACAAGCCTGATGCATTTTGGAAACAAGTTCTGTGGACCGATGAGGTTAAAATATAACTTTTTGGCCGGAATGAGCAGAAAGGGCACAGAATTTAATGAAAAGAACCTCTGTCCAACTGTTGAGCATGGGGGAGGATCAATCATGCTTTGGGGTTTTATTGCAGCCAGTGGCACAGGGAACATTTCACGAGTAGAAAGAAAAATGGATTCAATAAAATTTCAGCAAATTTTGGATGGTAACTTGATGCCATCTGTGAAAAAGCTGAAGTTAAAGAGAGGATGGCTTCTACAAATGGATAATGATCCTAAACACACCTCAAAATCCACGGGGGATTACATCAAGAGGCATAAACTGAAGGTTTTACCATGGCCTTCACAATCTTCTGACCTCAACATAATTGAAAATCTATGGATAGACCTTAAAAGCAGTGCGTGACAGACGGCCCAGACATCTCAAAGAACTGGAAGACTTTTGTAAGGAAGAATGGGCAAAGATACCTCAAGCAAGAATTCAAAGACTCTTGGCTGGCTACAAAAAGCGTTTACAATTGGTGATACTTGCCAAAGGGGGCAGTACAAGATATTAACTCTGCAGGGTGCCCAAACTTTTGCAGACGCCATTTTTTTGTTTTCTGTAATTTTGAAAGTGTAAATGATGGAAATAAAATCTAACTTTTTTTTGACATATAAAAATGTCTAATCTGTAATTTGATGCCTTTTGGGGATTTTTCCATCTTTCCTTGGCTTCGTTATGCACATTAATACAAATTTTTACCTAGGGTGCCCAAACTTTCCCCACTGTAATAAACCACAAGTCATGATGGATTACAACACCATGGGAGGTGTGGACAGAGCTGACTAGGCCATGACATTTTATCCAGCGATGAGGAAACAACAAAAAAAATTACAAAAAAATCTTCAGGCATCTCCTTGAACGGTGCGTGTGGAATGCCTTCATTCTGCTGAAAAAAAGAGTGACGAGCCTGTGGTTTATACAGACTTTATTTCTCAAGTACCAAACACCAAGGCTGTAAATAGATCTGGACATTGTGCTGCTGACATTGTGAATCCAAGACACCTGACTGGTCCTCACTTTATGGACCACATTCCACCAATGGAAAATTGTCTGTACCCACAAGGATGAGTGTGGTTTGCTGCTCTAAGCATGACGACAATGGAAGGAAAATCAGAAAAGAAACCAGGTTCTATTGTTCTGATTGTGACGTCGGACTTTGTGCTGTACCATGTTTTAAAATTTTCCATACCCGAGATGTTTACTGAAGCAATATGACTAGTAATATTGCACCCTTGTTTGGCCAAAAAAACAATGCAATAACTAATAGGCTGTCTTAAAATTCAGTTACAAGTCCAATACTTTTAATTTTTTTTTGTATCTTTCAGCGATGTTTGGATATGTATAGTACATACTGTATTTTTTCTAGGATTTAATTATGAAGAAAGTGGGAATTATTAGAACATTTTTTTTACGTTCCTATAATTTTTCCTAGTGCCATGTTAACCCAATTCACACAGGCCCAGATATTTACTGCAATATATAGCTGACAAAAGTATTCTATTAACCACTTAAGGAACGGACCAATATGCTGCTAAAAGACCCAAGGTGTTTTTACAATTTGGCACTGCGCTATTTTAACTGGTAATTGCGCGGTCATGCAATGTTGTACCGAAACGAAACTTGCGTCCTTTTCTTCCCACAAATAGAGCTTTCTTTTGATGGTATTTGATTGCCTCTGCGATTTTTATTTTTTGCGATATAAACAGAAAACGACCGTAAAATGATTTTTCTTATAACAAAAAGTAAAAAATATCTAATAAACTAAATGTTAGTCAAACATTTAGGCCAAAATGTATTCAGCCACATGTCTTTAGTAAAAAAAAATCGCAATAAGCGTATATTTATTGGTTTTCGCAAAAGTTATAGCGTCTACAAACTAGGGTACATTTTCTGGAATTTACACAGCTTTTATTTTATGACTGCCTATCTCATTTCTTGAGATGCTAAAATGGCAGGGCAGTACAAACCCCCCCCCCCCCCAAATTACTCATTTTGAAAAGTAGACACCCCAAGGAAACTGCTGAGAGGCATGTTGAGTCCATTGAATATTTTTTTTTTTTTGTCCCAAGTGATTGAATAATGACAAAAAATTTTTTTTTACAAAAAGTTGTCACTAAATGATATATTGCTCACACGGTTATATGTGGAATTGCACCCCAAAATACATTCTGCTGCTTTTTCTGAGTACGGGGATACCACATGTGCCATCTTGTCATTTTATGGCCGTCAAAATTATGATAGGTAGTGAGGAGTGAAATCAAAAATGTATGCCCTTAGAAATCTTGAAGGCGGTGCTTGGATTTCGGGGCCCCGTACGCGGCTAGACTCCCAAAAAGTCCCACACATGTGGTATCCCCGTACTCAGGAGAAGCAGCAGAATGTATTTTGGGGTGCAATTCTACATATAACCATGGCATGTGTGAGCAATATATCATTTAGTGACAACTTTGTGCAAAAAAAAATCAGTTTGTCATATTCCCGCAACTTGTGTCAAAATATAAAATATTCCATGGACTCGGGATGCCCCTCAGCAAATAGCTTGGGGTGTCTACTTTCCAAAATGGGGTCATTGGGGGGGTTTTTGTGCTATTTTGGCATTTTATGGCCTTCGAAACTGTGATAGGTAGTGAGGAGTGAAATCAAAAATGTACACCCTTAGAAAGCCTGAAGGCGGTGATTGGTTTTTGGGGTCCTGTAAGTGGCTAGGCTCCCAAAAAGTCTCACACATGTGGTATCCCCGTACTCAGGAGAAGCAGCAGAATGTATTTTGGGGTGTAATTCCACATATGGGGGGTGTATGCTTTGCGCGTGGGTGTAAGCGTTACTGGCACTAACTAGCTACCTAGCGGCACTAGCGACACTAATACAGCGATCAGAAAAACGATCGCTTAGTGACGCTGGCAATAGGGGGTGAAAGGGTTAACTCTAGGGGCAATCAGGGGTTAAAACTAGGGCTGTTACTGATCAAAATTTTTGTGTTTGATTAATCGTTTTTTTTTTAATCGACTAATTTCGATTAATTATAACGCACATACAGATCCAACTACTTTTAGCTGATCTACTTGCAGGCTGATTGCCAGTGCAGATACCAACCACTGGAAAAATGGATAGCAGGATACAAAAAACACACAAAGGCAGCGTTCAATGGGAATAGCATTAAAACTTTTACAGTCTTCAAGTAGGTAACCAAATAAATATTGGACTGGAGATAAAATCGATGTAGCTACATAAACTGTAAAAATGGTGCGAGTAATACCAATCGGTACCAAAAGCAGTCATAAAAACATGTAACCAAGTATGATACTGGTATAAAAATGTGTACAACGATACCACTGCTGAATCCAGATGAAGAGAGGTTAACATCAGTCAGTCGGCATGTAGATGTCCCGTGAAGGGAACGATCACAACTCCCAGTGGATGGTTGTAGAATCCCAAGGTGATAGAGGGAAGTGTATCAGCCCTTGCATGTGGCAGATAGTAAGGTCCCGGCGGCATGCAGATATGAAGGCACAGCACAGAAGCCCTTCAGATGGACGCGGCAAGCCCTGCCGGTGTACGTGACGTTACCGGATCTCCAACGGAACTCCCTGAAGGCCCAGAAGCCAGCAAAGAGGTGAGTACCAATCAAAAGAATTTTAATCAATCAAAAAGATTTTGATCGATCAAAAAAATTTAAGATTAATCGATTAATTAAAAGTTAATTTGCACAGCCCTAGTTAAAACCTTTATTAGAAAATGTATGGGGGTACCTAACGCTATAAAAACCTAGCAGGCGAACCTCAAAAAATGACTAGCTACCTAGCGACACTAATACAGCGATCAGAAAAACGATCGCTTAGTGACACTGGCAATAGGGGGTGAAAGGGTTAACTCTAGGGGCAATCAATGGTTAAAACCTTTATTAGAAAATGTATGGGGGGTACCTAACGCTATAAAAACCTGGCAGGCGAACCTCAAAAAATAACTAGCTACCTAGCGGCACTAGCGACACTAATACAGCGATCAGAAAAACGATCGCTTAGTGACGCTGACAATAGGGGGTGAAAGGGTTAACTCTAGGGGCAATCAGGGGTTAAAACCTTTATTAGAAAATGTATGGGGGTACCTAACGCTATAAAAACCTGGAGGGCGAACCTCAAAAAATAGCTAGCTACCTAGCAGCACTAGCGACACTAATACAGCGATCAGAAAAGCGATCGCTTGGTGGCGCTGGCAATAGGGGGTGAAAGGGTTAACTCTAGGGGCAATCAGGGGTTAAAACCTTTATTAGAAAATGTATGGGGGTACCTAACGCTATAAAAACCTGGCGGGCGAACCTCAAAAAATAACTAGCTACCTAGCGACACTAATACAGCGATCAGAAAAACCTTTATTAGAAAATTTATGGGGGTACCTAATAAAGGTTTTAACCCCTGATTGCCGCTAGAGTTAACCCTTTCACCCCCTATTGCCAGCGCCACTAAGCGATCGTTTTTCTGATCGCTGTATTAGTGTCGCTAGTGCTGCTAGGTAGCTAGTTATTTTTTGAGGTTCGCCGCCATGTTTTTATAGCGTTAGGTAACCCAATACATTTTCTAACGTTATAAAAACATGGCGGCGAACCTCAAAAAATAACTAGCTACCTAGCGGCACGAGCGACACTAATACAGCGATCAGAAAAGCGATCGCTTGGTGGCGCTGGCAATAGGGGGTGAAAGGGTTAACTCTAGGGGCAATCAGGGGTTAAAACCTTTATTAGAAAATGTATGGGGGTACCTAACGCTATAAAAACCTGGCGGGCGAACCTCAAAAAATAACTAGCTACCTAGCGGCACGAGCGACACTAATACAGCGATCAGAAAAACGATCACTTAGTGACGCTGGCTAAAGGGGAGTGAAAGGGTTAACTAGGGGGTGATCAAGGGGTTAAAACCTTTAGGGGGGCTATGCTGGACCTAACACTAACTGCCTGACACTAACTGTCTGTCACACTGACACTAAATGCAGTGATCAGTAAATGATCACTGCTATTTAGTGACAGTGTGACAGGGGGGGTGATCGGGGGGGGGGATTTTGTGCCTATGTGTCCTGGTGTCAGTGTAGTGCTTGTGTACTCACTGTTGTGATGTCTCCTCTCCTCCGCCGGACAAAATACCGGCGGGAGGAGCGGTGACATCACTTCCTCCTCTGCCTGTGTTTACAGTGCAGGCAGAGGAGGGCAGGGGAGCGCGCACATTGGCTGGGAGCGATCGTGAGGGGGCGGACAAAAACCCGGATCGCTCCTAGAGCCACGGGAACCGCCGCATGTACCGGGGGGGGTCCCGATCAGACCCCCAACCCGCGTCTAGGCAGGCACGTACAGGTACGTTGATGTGCCTGTACGTGACATTCTGCGGACGTATATGTACATGCGGCGGTCCTTAAGAGGTTAATATTGCATTATCACAGCTAATGGTCAGAGTTCAGTTTTAATTTAAGATGAGTCTTTGGAGGGAGCTGAAAGTCTTTTTTGCCCAGCGACAGCCCCAAAACCTGAAGGATCTGAAGAAGCTCTGTATGGAGGAGTGGGCCAAAATCCCTGGTACACTGTGTGCAAACCTGGTCAAGTAATACAGGAAACGTAAAAATTCTGTAATTGCAAACCAAGGTTTCTGTACCAAATATTAAGTTCTGCTTTTCTGACGTATCAAATACTTATGTCATGCAATAAAATGCAAATTGATTATCGTATTTATCGGCGTATAACACGCACCGGCATTTAACACGCACCCCGATTTAAGAGGGAAGTTTCAGGGAAAACATTTTTTTTTTCATTTTATGGTCAGTGTCCATTTGCAGCCTCAATGCAGCCTAATCTTTGCCCATCTACAGCCTGAATGCAGCCTATGTGCTCATATCCAGCCCAAATGCAGCCTATGTGCCCATCTCCAGCCTAAATGCAGCCTATGCAACCATCTTCAACCTAAATGCAGCCTATGGGCCAGATTCAGGTAGATGGGCGCTTCTTTACTTTGGAGTAACGTTTCTCATTTACGTTACTCCGCCGTAACTTTAGGAGCAAGTACTGTTATTCACAAAGCACTTGCTCCTAAAGTTGCGGCGGCGTAGCGAAAATGAGCCGACGGAATTCAAATTGGGCGGGTAGGGGGGCGTGTATTATGTTAACTATGCGCGATCCCGCGGTGAACGTACTGCGCATGCGTCGACTGTCAGTGCGCATGCTCCAAATTCTTTCAGGGAACGTCAATGACGTCAATCCCCATTCACATACGTTTTACGCAAACGACTCAATTTTTTTTATTTTGCGACGCGATGACGACGGCCATACTTAACATAAGATACTCCACTAGGGGGCTGCTTTATCTTTACGATGCGCATCTCTTACGGAAACGTCGGAAAGTCACTGCGTTGTGCCCGAATACGATCGTGAATTTCCGATTACCGCTGATTAACATATTCTCGGCGTTAATCAGCGGGAACGCCCCGCGCGCCATTTTTAAAATTGAAGTTCCGATACGACGGCGTAATACAATTACGCCGCTCGTATAGGAACTCCAACCCGGCGTTTCTTGTTTTTTGGTTACAGAAAACAAAAACGCCGGCTCAAAGTGACAGTTAGGCTGGAGTATCACTGATACTCCAGCCTAACTCTACCTGAATCTGGCCCTATGTGCCCATCTCCAGCCTAAATGCAACCTATGTGCCCATCTCCAGCCTAAATGCAGCCTATGTGCCCATTTGCAGCCTCACCATCTCTCGTGCAGTGAGGAAATCACTGAGCCGTCATCCCATGTTCACTCGGCTCTGTCGCGTCGGCAGTCACATACACAGTACCGCCCCCGCCATTGGCATTGAACCAGCTCCTGTGATTGATAAAACACTGATCCAATGCCGGTGGCGGAAGCGGGACTGTGTGTGACGTTGGAGCCGAGTAAACCGGAGATGACGGCTTTGTGAATTCCGGCTGTGCTCGGCCCCCTCCGAGTCCAAGGTACACTATCGGCGTATAACACACACCCCGTGATTATACGCCGATAAAAACGATACTTATTTTCTGGATTTTTGTTTTAGATTCCGTCTCTCACAGTTGAAGAGTACCTATGATAAAAATTACAGACTTTGTAAGTAGGAAAACCTGCAAAATAGGCAGTGTATCAAAAACTTGTTCTCCCCACTGTAGTTATGTCTCCTTTCAGTGGTATATTGCAATGCGCGTATAAAAAAAAAAGAAGACCTTTAGCATTAATTGTTAGTGTAACATTAAGGTAAGACGAGGACAAATTTGCATGGACACATACAAATCTCATCAAGAGGGATATTTTTGAGATTTGTTTACTGATTACATTATTTTTTACTGCAATAGATCACTTATAATGGTAACATACTTCCTGCTGTTATCAGTAATCGTTTTCTTACTATTGTACTGAACTCATAAAACAAATAGTGCATCGCAACCTTCCAATAATCAATAAACCAATATCAAAATGTCCATGAATCAGGTAATGTCCCACAAATCTGTGTTGAAAATTCAATCACCAGTGTGCCACAAAATACTGGATTCACCCACTAAACAAAAACCAAAAGTGCCACTTGTGCCTCCACCATATGTGACTACCAGCCGCTCACCTTTATAGTTACATAGTACTGTAGGTGAAGCCCATCAAGTCCAACATATGTCAGTATTACCTTGTATATCCCTGTATGTTGTGGACGTTTGGGTGCTTATCTAATCGTTTCTTGAAACCATCGATGCCCCCTGCTGAGACCACTGCCTGTGGAAGGAAATTCCACATCCTTGCCGCTCTTACAATAAATAACCCTCTACGTAGTTTAAGGTTAAACCCCTTTTCTTCTTGTTTTAATGAGTGGCCACGTGTCTTCTTAAACTCCCTTCCGCAAAAAAAGTTTTATCCCTATTGTGGGGTCACCAGTATGGTATTTGTAAATTGAAATCATATCCCCTCTCAAGCGTCTCTTCTCCAGAGAGAATAAGTTCAGTGCTTGCAATCTTTCCTCATTACTAATATCGCCCAGACCCTTTATTTGCTTTGTTGCCCTTCTTTGTGCACTTTCCATTTCCAGTACATCCTTCCCGAGGACTGGTTCCCAGAACTGGACAGCATACTCCAGATGCGGCAGGACCAGAGTCTTGTAGAGCGGAAGAATTATTGTTTTATCTCTGGAGCTAATCCCCTTTTTAATGCATGCCAATATTCTGTTTGATTTGTTAGCAGCAGCTGAGCCTATTATCTACTAGGACCCCCAGGTCCATTTCCATCCTAGATTCCACCAGAGGTCCTTCCCCCAGTGTATAAATTGCATTTATGTTTTTGACACCCAAATGCATTATTTTAAAATGTTTCTACATTGAACCTGAATTGCCATGTATTTGCCCACCCCATTAATTTGTTCAGATCTTTTTGCAAGGTTTCCACATCCTGCGGAGAAGTAATTGCCCCTCTTAGCTTAGTATTGTCCCCAAATACAGAGATTGCACTGCTTACCCCATCCTCCAGGTTGTTTCTGAACAAATTAAACAGGTTTGGTTCCAGCACAGAACCCTGGTGGACCCCACTACCCACCCCTCACCATTCCAAGTACTTACAGTGCAGAAAATAAGTATTTGAACACCCTGCTATTTTGCAAGTTCTCCCACTTGGAAATTATGGAGGGGTCTGAAATTGTTATCGTAGGTGCATGTCCACTGTGAGAGACATAATCAAAAAAAAAATTCCAGAAATCACAATGTATGATTTTTTTAACTATTTATTTGTATGATACAGCTGCAAATAAGTATTTGAACACCTGAGAAAATCAATGTTAATATTTGGTACAGTAGCCTTTGTTTGCAATTACAGAGGTCAAACGTTTCTTGTAGTTTTTCACCAGGTTTGCACACACTGGAGGAGGGATTTTGGCCCACTCCTCCACACAGATCTTCTCTAGATCAGTCAGGTTTCTAGGCTGTCGCTGAGAAACACAGAGTTTGAGCTCCCTCCAAAGATTCTCTATTGGGTTTAGGTCTGGAGACTGGCTAGGCCACGCCAGAACCTTGATATGCTTCTTACAGAGCCACTCCTTGGTTATCCTGGCTGTGTGCTTCGGGTCATTGTCATGTTGGAAGACCCAGCCTCGACCCATCTTCAAAGCTCTAACTGAGGGAAGGAGGTTGTTGCCCAAAATCTCGCAATACATGGCCCCGGTCATCCTCTCCTTAATACAGTGCAGTCGCCCTGTCCCATGTGCAGAAATACACCCCCAAAGCATGATGCTACCACCCCCATGCTTCACAGTAGGGATGGTGTTCTTGGGATGGTACTCATCATTCTTCTTCCTCCAAACACGGTTAGTAGAATTATGACCAAAAAATACTATTTTGGTCTCATCTGACCACATGACTTTCTCCCATGACTCCTCTGGATCATCCAAATGGTCATTGGCAAACTTAAGACGGGCCTTGACATGTGCTGGTTTAAGCAGGGGAACCTTCCGTGCCATGCATGATTTCAAACCATGACGTCTTAGTGTATTACCAACAGTAACCTTGGAAACGGTGGTCCCAGCTCTTTTCAGGTCATTGACCAGCTCCTCCCGTGTAGTCCTGGGCTGATTTCTCACCTTTCTTAGGATCATTGAGACCCCACGAGGTGAGATTTTGCATGGAGCCCCAGTCCGAGGGAGATTGACAGTCATGTTTAGCTTCTTCCATTTTCTAATGATTGCAGTTTACAGTGGACCTTTTTTCACCAAGCTGCTTGGCAATTTCCCCGTAGCCCTTTCCAGCCTTGTGGAGGTGTACAATTTTGTCTCTAGTGTCTTTGGACAGCTCTTTGGTCTTGGCCATGTTAGTAGTTGGATTCTTACTGATTGTATGGGGTGGACAGGTGTCTTTATGCAGCTAATGACCTCAAACAGGTGCATCTAATTTAGGGTAATAAATGGAGTGGAGGTGGACATTTTAAAGGCAGACTAACGGGTCTTTGAGGGTCAGAATTCTAGCTGATAGACAGGTGTTCAAATACTTCTTTGCAGCTGTATCATACAAATAAATAGTTAAAAAAATCATACATTGTGATTTCTGGAATTTTTTTTTTTGATTATGTCTCTCACAGTGGACATGCACCTACGATGACAATTTCAGACCCCTCTATGATTTCCAAGTGGGAGAACTTGCAAAATAGCAGGGTGTTCAAATACTTATTTTCTGCACTGTATAGTATTATTTCACCACCCCTATTATATCACCACCCTCTGAACTCGCCCTTGTAGTCAGTTTTCAATCCATGTACTCACCCTATGGTCAATGCCAATGGACTGTATTTTGTACAGTAAACGTTTATGGGGAACTGTGTCAAATGCTTTTGTAAAATCCAGATACACCATGTCTACAGGCCTTTTATCTAGATGGCAACTCACCTCCTCATAGAAGGTTAATAGATTGGTTTGGCAAGAACGATTCTTCATGAATCCATGCTTATTACTGCTAATAAAACCATTCTCATTACTAAAATCTTGTATATAGACCCTTATCATCCCCTCCAAGAGCTTAAATATTATTGATGTTAGGCTAACTGGTCTGTAATTCCCAGGGATGTATTTTGGGCCCTTTTTAAATATTGGTGCTACATTGGCTTTTCTCCAATTAGCTGATACCATTCCAGTCAGTAGACTGTCAGTAAAAATTAGGAAGAATGGTCTGGCAATTACTTGACTGAGTTCCTAAAGTACCTTCGGGTGCAAGCCATCTGGTCCAAGTGATTTATTAATGTTAAGTTTCCCAAGTCTAATTTAAATTCTGTCCTTTGTTAACCATGTAGGTGCTTCCTGTGATGTGTCATGGGGATAGACACTGCAGTTTTGGTTACTGAAGCCCCCCAATTCCCTCATAAAGACTCTGAGGAGGAGAAGAATAAATTCAATACCTTCGCCATCTCCCCATTCTTTGGAACCAGATGTCCTTCCTCATTCTTTATGGCGCCACTATGGTCTGTCCTCCCTTTTTTACTGTTTACATAAAAAACGAATTTCTTGGGATTTATTTTGCTCTATGTCTATGTATTTTTCATAGCCGCCCTAATTGCACCCTTACATTTCTTGTTGCATTCTTCATAAAGTCTGAATGCTCATAATGATCTTTCAACCTTGTCTTTTTGGCTTAAATTGGAGTTAAGCCATCCAGGACTTTTGCTCGCTCTTTGGCTAATGCCCTTATTTAACCACTTAAGACCCGGACCAAAATGCAGGTAAAGGACCTGGCCAGTTTTTGCGATTCAGCACTGCGTCGCTTTAACTGTCGTGCGAAGTGGCTCCCAAACAAAACGAGTGTCCTTTTTTTCCCACAAATAGAGCTTTCTTTTGGTGGTATTTGATCACCTCTGCGTTTTTATTTTTTGCGCGATAAACAAAAAGTAATTTTTTTTTCCTTTTTGCTATAATAAATATCCCCCAAAAATATATAAAAAAACATTTTTTTTCCTCAGTTTAGGCCGATAGGTATTCTTCTACCTATTTTTGGTAAAAAAATCGCAATAAGTGTTTATCGATTGGTTTGCGCAAAATTTATAGGTCCAGATTCAGGTACAGCAGCGTATTTTTTGGCCAGGGTAGCGCATCTAATATGCGCTACGCCAGCGTATAACAGGGAGCCCAGAACAGTATTCTTAAAGCAGTCACGCCGTACGTTGCGCCGGCGTAATGTAAATAGGCTGGCGTAAGCCCGCCTAATCCAAAGTAGGCAGATAGTGGGCGTGCTTCATTTAAATTAACTGTGACACCATGTAAATGAGCAGCCGAGTGAACGGCGCATGCGCGCGCATGCTCAGAATCACGTTGAATAGAATGCCTAAGATACACGTCGAACACTGCCTACGATGTGAACGTCACAGCCCCATTTACGTACGACTTGCGTAAACAACGTAAAAATGACGGCTGTTCCGACATCCATACCTTGCATGGGATTCGGCACCTTTTTGTTGTTTTATCTTTACGCCGGAAAAACGCCTTACATAAACGGCGTAGATTACTGCGTCGGGCGTACGTACATACGTGAATCAGCGTATCTTGCTCATTTGCATATTTATAATGGGAACGCCGAATGCGTCCAGCGTAAATATGCACCCAAGATACAGAATCTGGGCCATAGTGTTTTATTAATATTTTTTTTTTACTACTAATGGCGGCGATCAGCAATTTTTTTCGTGACCGCGACATTATGGCGAACATCGGACAATTTTGACACATTTTTGGGACAATTGTCATTTTCACAGCAAAAAATGCTATATAAATGCATTGTTTACTGTGAAAATGACAATTGCATTTTGGGAGTTAACCACTAGGGGGCGCTGAAGGGGTTATGTGTGACCTCATATGTGTTTCTAACTGTAGGGGGGCGGGGCTGGACGTGTGACGTCATTGATTGTGTTTCCCTATATCATGGAACACACAATCAATGACAGCGCCACAGTGAAGAATGGGGAAGCTGTGTTTACACACAGCTCTCCTCATTCTTCAGCTCTGGGGACCGATCGCGGGACTCCAGCGGCGCGCGCCCGCCACCCACAGCTGGGCACTTAAAGAGGACATACATGTACGTGCTTGTGCCCAGCCGTGCCATTCTGCCGACATATATGTGCAGGAGGCGGTCCTTAAGTGGTTAATATGCTCTTAAAGCAAACCCATCTCTCCTCCATGTTCTTTGTTCCTAAGATTTTATCCCAATTTATACCTTCTAGCAAGGTTCGTAGTTTAGGGAAGTTGGCTCTTTTGAAATTCAGTGTCTTTGTATTCCCCTTATGTTTCCTATTTGTGTGATTTATACTGAAGCCAATTGACCTATGATCGCTGTTACTTAAATTGCCCCGTATTTCCACATCCGTGATCAAGTCTGTATTGTTGGTAATCAGTAGATCTAGTAACGCTTTATTTCTAGTTTGTGCGTCTACCATCTTACTCATAAAATTGTCCTGCAAGTTATTTAGGAACTGGCAAGCCTTAGATGAATGCGTGGTTTCCCATCCACACAGTCTATGTCTGGATAATTAAAATCCCCCATTATGATAACACTTCCCATCCTTGCTGCTAATCCAAATTGTGATAGGAGATCTGTCTCCCCCTCTTTCCTCAGGTTAGGGGGCAATTATCATACTCCCAGTATTATTTTCCCTTTCTTTTGTAGCTCTAACCATAAGGATTCCACCTCCTCCCTAGATCCCTTAGTGATGTCATCTCTCACATTCATTTGTACATTATTCTTGATATATAGGCATAGCCCTCCCCCTTTTTTACCCTCTCTATCCTTGTTATAAAGGGTATACCCTTGAATGGTTGCCAGCCAATCATGAGAGCTGTTTGAACCAGGTCTTTGAAATTCCCACAAAATCCAAATCCTCCTTGTACAACAATATCTCTAGGTCACCCATCTTGTCCGCCAGGCTCCTGGCATTGGTGAACATGCCACGTAGTTTAGACCGGTCGCATACGATCCTCTTATTGGGTGTTCCGAGATTGCAACTAGGACTTGCTACTATAATTAAAATAAAAAAAGTAAACAAACAACAAGTAGTCAAATAAAACTTGTTAGTTACTAAAGCAGCGCTAGTTTTACAAATCAGGCGTGACCACTCTTTCTTATGATAGTCCATAAGAGAAAAATAGTTCTAGAGGACAGAAGGTGTATCAAAAGTCCAGTGAGAAAGTACTTCAATGGTATGGTGAAGTCTCCACTGATAACCGCTTTCACCGTGTACACTCCACTTCAAACTCCTTCCATGTATCACACTCCCCTTATGCGTTTCTACTCACCAAAAGGTTGAGTTCAATAGACCTTGCACAACTGAATCCTCCGATCCTCATCCGCCTCCAGAACAAGAACAAACCAAATCCACTGGACACTTCTCCTGATAATCTCAGGTTAGGAGAAAAAGAGACCGAAGATAGTGTAGTCCCGTTTTATTCCGTTTTTATTAATAAGTAATCTTCAATTACAAAAATCAGTCCAGTGACATTAGCATTAATCACTTTTGTTAAAAAAAACGTGCCATCCCTGTCTCTCATAAAGGTGCTGTTAGTGTGTGTCTCAGTCCCATCCACCGTAGACTAACAACACACCACTTCCTCACTATGGAGAGCAACTGTAACACGTGAGGTCACACATGGCGTGGCATTGCAGAATAAATATTATTTATAGTATATAATAAATAGAATAAATAGTAATCACAGATAGTCAACTCATTAACCCCTCATATGCCTAACGCCACTATCAGGACTCCCTGAAGCTTGCAAGGCATTATTTCACTGGGATCTTGCTGTCACCACAACCAATAATTGTTGGCAATTTCGGTTGTAAGACCACCCAGGCAGGTTCAGGTTCAATGCAGTAAAAAGTTCCATAAGCCCCACAGGCCTGGAGATATCAAATAATGACACAGGACAAGTATGCTTTGTGATCATATGATATCTGTTTAGTCACTGCTACTTCTCTGGTATATATACAGGTCTAGGGGACAACGGTGGGGATGGGAGGAGTTTTCCAAAATCATACGTGTTATAGTTAAAGGAACACATTCAGGTTAATCATTTCCTATTAGGTAGTACGTGTTATAATAAAGTCCAAAGAAAATTATAAAATCGGAACGAAAACTCCAAAACTTCTTTTAGAATTCTTCACCCAAGTGAAAATTGAGTACACCAAACTTGTGAGAAATCCCTTCACTAAATAAGGATGGCTACTCTCACCTCAGCATAAGACCACTGTATTACCAGATGGTCAGACAAGCAGGTATGACAATTAAGGAAAACCAGGGAGCAGAATGTTGATCACTTCCTCAAAGTTCTATGTAATGGATCAGGACATGAAAAAAGAGACCAAAGATCTAAAAGCTTCCGCTGGATAAAAACTGTTTACCATAAAAAAGGCTACTCACATTTAGCCAATGGGTGTCAGACAAAAAAAGTTACAGGGATGCTGCTGAGGAAGTTGAATAACGCAACACGTCCAGGGGATAGGAGCCTACTGTGTCACTCGCTGCTGTCTTGAGAGCCTCCACATGTGATTTTCAAGATTCGATGCCTGTAACTTTTTTTTGCCTTTTTGGTGTTTGGTTCACCTCCTTCACACGACTGGCATGGATCCAAGCCTGTTGTCCCTCTACCAGAATAGCTGTTTGGGTAAGCGCGATCACTGTAGTCGGGGGTCCAAATGGGTAGTCTTCCTTCTTGGTACGCTTCAGTTGCTGGACCACTACGACATCTCCCACTTGAAAGGCATGGGTTGATTTTTGTGAAGAAAATGGAGATGTGCGAGCAACATTCCTTTCAACTTGATCTAAAGTTTCAATACGTTTTTTTTACATATTCTTCCTGAATAAGATCTAGGTCCCCTCTTTCTAACATAAGTGGCTGTCTGGCCCATGGGGTAGGGAATGGTCTACCCATTAAGACTTCAAAAGGAGACTATCCTGTCTTTTTAGAGGGTGTCATTCTTACCTCGGCTAGTACAGCTGGTAGGACCTTCTTCCAATTTGCATATGTACCTCCAGTGGCCTTCCTGATCTTATCTTTAATGGTTCTGTTCATTCTTTTCCACTATACCTGAACTCTGGGGGTGGTAAAGAATATGAAACTTCCATTCTATTTTCAGTGTTTTTACTAGATCTTGACAAACTTTGGCCACAAATGCAGGGCCATTGTCTGAGTTGATCTGAAGTGGGCATCCCCATCTGGGAATGATTTCCTTATGAGAATTCTTACTACTGTTTGTGCATCTTCATTTGTTGTTACAAACACTTCTATCCATCTTGAGAACATGTCCACTATTACTAGCAAATATTCCTGTCTTTTACCTAGATTAGGAATGTCACGGAAGGTCACGGAAGGTCCCCGCATCTAGATCTGCTTCCCATAGTCTGGACATAGATACTGGATAGTTTAGCTGCCCTGTAACACACAACGAGGCGAGACTTGTATGTGTGCTAAGTATGGAATGCTTTAATGGACCAAAGACACAATCTTATATACAGCAAAGAGGAGGTAACCAGAACAATAATCAACATGAGCTAATTATCTAATCTTTCTTCCAGACAGGAGACCAATCGCTTCGGCTCCTCACTATCTGCTTAAACAATACACAATCTCTTAAGTGTAAACACAGCACATTTTCACACACACAATGGATTTAATTAACACAAAGAACAGTGTGAGAGATGGCTGGTGGTTTGGACATTACCATTCACATTCCTTTATCAATAGAATTCAATTAACCTTTAGAATACTCAATCACAGATAATCTTATCAGTAGCTAGACATTTCGGCATCGCATCATCTATTTACCTGCAGAACACAATGGAAAGGTATTTCACAAGCCCAGTTTCACTTAGCATTTCAATAGCCGGAGCTAAGCATTGAAGGGTCATTGTCCTAGTTACCTAGTCAGGACAAATTAAGCCACTTGTAATGAACTGTCAGTAATGTCCCATCTTCTGCAATGCATGATATAATTTCTTCGTCACCCTATGGCCCTATTGGACATAAGGTGACCCTAGACATAGGAGAATCTGAGTCTGTCACATTTCTCCCACATCAGAAGATGACTAACAGGGTCCCAGACCTCCACCTGGTCTGGACATGCGTTAGTCGGACAAAGTGAATTCCCAAAGTCTGTCCGCATGACCTCCAATCTTGGCTGCAAGGAGTAGTGGGGAACCCCAAACGGTTTGACTCCGAAGTTAGTCAGTAGTTCCAGTCCTCCAATGCTGGTATCCATACCGTACCCCAAATAAATTGCTCCTGTCTCAGTGCCGCACCATTTTCTGGGGTTGTGTCAGTGAAGATCGAAGTCCTATCCACTACCACAGGGACCCCCTCTTCTGTTAGTTGAGAGCAGAGGTGTGTGGCACTCTGCTCTGTTGCCAGCTCTTCTGCTGAGGTGCTGGGAGTGGAGACCACAGTCCCATCCACTACCACAGGGACCCCCTCTTCTGTTAGTGGAGAGCAGAGGTCCATGACCCTCTGTTCTGTTGCACTGGTTACAGGAAGATTTGGAGTTTCTGGCCGTTCAGGTATGGGAGCTGGAATTTGCCTACAGACGGCTGCTAGACTCTGCTCAGCGCCAGGGTCGGGCTCCCTTTGCCTGGGACTATCAGGAAATACCAGTGGACAATGCTGAAATCCTGGCTGAAGAATCGTCAATGTGGCAGAGTAACAGTGTGCATTGCCAACCTGCCCCTGCAGCTATGGACCCAGAGGTCTTATGGCGGATGCAGCAAGTGCTGACTGGCCTTGATGATCCTGTTTCTGCATGGGATGATCTTGGATGGATGAAAGTGCCTGTCCAGCAGCATGCCAGTGAACCAGCAGTAGAAAATCTGGAGATTGCCATTCCCAAAGCTGAAGTACTGACCGCAGGGCAGAGCTCTGCTAACCTCCAAAAGTTCACATGTGACTTTCCACCCTCTGTGACCTATGCCATGGTATTGTGAAATAAAAATGGGTGCGCTGGCTACAGGGATACATGGTCTTCCCTCTTGGCAGACAAGGCTAGTTTCTGGGCTTGTCTGCACACCTATTGTGTTCCATTGCTGGATGTCTTGGTATGTGGCATATGTTTGGAGATCATGCAATGTTTGATCTAGAAGTGGGATTTCTGGTGAGAGCAATGGCATTTGGATGTCTGCTGGCTGTGTGGATGCTGCTCCTCTTGCTGCTTTGTCAGCTAAGGCATTGCCTTTGACCATGTCATCTTGTTGACCTGTATATGCCTTATAGTGTAGTGTGATGGCATGTCCTAGAGTGAATGATGTAGCCATTTCCACCACCATCACACAGGATACCAGAGCTTTGAGACATGCCAGCATGCCCTGCACTGGCATAGGCACAACCCTTGGGGGGGGGGGGGGAAACGATAGGGCGCAGTTTGCCTCCCATGTTTTTGTGCCCGAACTCCTGTCATGGTTGTACAGTTGTCCCTAGCAAATAGGTGTAACCCTTTGCTATCCTCTGATATTGGAAAGATCCGTCTGGAGTTACAAATGCTGTTTTTTCCCTGGCCGACTCCGAGAGAGGAATTTGCCATTAACCCTTGGTCTGGTCTAACGTCGTCATGTACCAGGCCGTGCCTAGGCGATCAATCAGTTCATCTATGCGGGGCATAGGATAGGTGTCAAACTTAGTGATTTTATTCAGGCGGCGAAAGTCATTACAAAACCGCCAACTTCCATCTGGTTTGGGTACTAAGACAATGGGACTGGACCAATCACTATTTGACTCTTCTATCAACCTCAGCTCAAGCATTTTTTTTACTTCCTGGCGAATTGTCTCTCACCGGGCTTCTTGAATTCTATAAGGCTTCAACTTGACCTTATCCCCTGGTGTGGTGATAATGTCATGTTCAACTCCGGAGACCCAACCTGGCAGGTCTGAAAACAGCCTCCTGTTGCTGAGTTTTGGACAGCGTCTCTGCTATCCCAACTTCAGGGACAGCCAGGTTCAATGGAGCTGAAAATCGGGTAGTCTTAGCGACCAAGGACTCTCTATCCTTCCATGGTTTCAACAAGTTCACGTGATAGAGCTGCTCAGATTTTCGTCTTCCCGGTTGGCTAATTTTATAATTCACCACCCCCATTTTCTCCAACACTTCATAGGGACCCTGCCATTTGGCTAGGAATTTACTTTGGACCGTGGGGACCAGCACCAACACCCTATCACCAGGTAAGATTTGTAGATAAAAACTAGGATGGCTGCACTCCAAAAACAATGTTGTTCCTTTTTAATAAAACTGGTCACAAAACAAATATGTCACAGCAAAAAATCAGATGAAAAGGAATGGACCTGGGCCCCCCGATTGTAAATCCTTTTTTGAACCAATGGGGCTTGGGCTAAATGTACCTTTGCAATCGGCATCACTTGGGCAATTCTATCTTGCATTTGTGCCACATGTTCAATCACACTTCGATGAGGGGAAAACTAGGAAGATCCACACGGCTGAAAACCTGAAATAACTCTTTGGCAATGGTTTTAGCAGAGGTGTTTCGGAGAGGAATCGCTTCTGGGTAACGGGTGGCATAGTCCATTATTACCAAGATGTGCTGGTGCCCTCTAGTGGACTTCAGTAAGGGGCCAGCCAAATCCATGGCGATCCTCTCAAAAGGGACCTGGATAATGGGCAGGGGTACCAACGGACTGCGGAAATGTGGCATGGATGCAGTAATCTGACACACTGGACAGGAAGAGCAGTACAATTCCACTTCCTTAGTGATGCCAGGCCAATAAAACCTCTGGGTGATTCTCTCCTGGGCTTTTTCTGCTCCCAAATGTCCCCCAAGAATGTGCCCATGGGCCAGTTCCAAAACCATCTTGCAGTACGGTTTAGGCACTAAACAGGAAGAGCAGTACAATTCTACTTCCTTAGTGATCCCAGGCCAATAAAACCTCTGGGTGATTCTCTCCCGGGTTTTTTCTGCTCCCAAATGTCCCCCAAGAATGTGCCCATGGGCCAGTTTCAAAACCATCTTGCAGTACGGTTTAGGCACTACCAGTTGCTCAATGGTGTCCTCTATCCTCTGTGACACTCGATATAACAGGTCCCTTTCAATAATGAAGTAAGAGAGGGCAACCCTCTCGTCAGGGTTAACTAACTCCCCATCTATCTTCACTACATTCTCCCGGGCTCTTAGCAATGTGGGGTCCCTCAATTGCTCAGTGATAACATTTTCTCTGTGCACCTCGAGGTCATCAAACCCTATTGGCCGCTGTTCCTCTTCTGAGGTAGCAGGCTACTCCATAGGGACTGGTGTTTCCCCTGCTAAGACTGAGAATGTAAACTCAGGAGAATCCTCACAGTTAAAGGATTCTGGGGTAGATTTTTCAGGCTCAGAAGAACCACCTACTGGGGAATCTGGGCAATCCCAGAGTTCCCAGAACTTTGGGAAATCCCTTCCCACAATGGCATCATGTGGCAGTTTGGGAACTAAACCCACTTGGTGACACAAGTCACCGAGGAAGGTTTCAAAGGAAACCGTAGTCACCGGATATTCTCGAGTGTCCCCACGTACACAAACGACAGCCATTTTCCTAGGATGTAAGGTTTTTCCCACCACTAGATCACTTTTCTCTAAGGTGACCAGGCTACCTGAATCCAACAATACCACAACATTTTTACCATCTAAGCACATTCTACATAAAGGTTTCTCATTCCCCTTTACTGCAGTGCATGTGGTTGCAAAAAGGGACTGTCGTCTCTCTGTCATAAAGTCACACTGCATGGGTTCATCACCTGCTGGGCAAACCGATGCTACATGTCCCTCTTCCCGGCAATGGTAACAAATCAATCTTCTGGTCCTCTCCTGTGGGATGGGTCTTCCAGGCCGCTCTTGCCAAACATTAGCAATAGTCCCGATAATACCTCTAGTTGCTCTTTGGTCCCTCTCTCCACCCCCATCCCTTGATGCAGTCTTACCTATAGGTGGGGAGGGTCTGGTCTTGGGGTGGAAAGTCTGTGCATCTTTGGGGGAAGAAGATAAAATCTCTGTTGTTAGGTACCTTTCGACCAGGTCTACTAGTTTGTCTGCGGTTTCAGGACCACCATGGCTTACCCATTTCTGCAGGGTGTTAGGAAGGGACCTAAGAAATTTGTCCATGACTACTAGCTCCAAAATGTTTGGTCCGGACAGAGTTTCTGGCTGCAGCCATTTCCTAGCTAAATGGATGAGGTCATACATCTGCGACCGAGGTGGCTTCCTCGGCTGATAACTCCAATTGTGGACCCGCTGAGCACGGACATCCAGGGTTACACCAAAACGTGCCAATATTTCCTCTTTTAACCGATCATAGTTTTTTGCATCTGCAAACTCCAAATCAAAATATGCCTTTTGGGCTTCTCCAGATAATAGGGGGGCCACTATTCCAGCCCACTGTTCTTTAGGCCAACTCTTTTTCCACTGTTCTCTCAAATGTGGTCAGAAACATCTCAGGGTCATCATCTGCAGTCATCTTTGGCAATAAGTGCCTTACCCGAAAAGTCGATATGTTACTGGCCTGACTCCCAGCCTCGGTCTGCTGTCTCTGAAGCTGTTTCACGATGGCCTCCATTTGCTGCTGGTGTCTCTGTTCCAAGCCTGCAATGCTCTCTTGGTGAACCTGTTGTTGAGCTGCAATGCTCTCTTGGTGAACCTGTTGGTGAGCTGCAATGCTCTCTTGGTAAGCCTGTTGTTGAGCTGCAATGTTCTTTTGGTGCCCTGCAAGGCTCTCTTGGTGAGCCTGTTGTTGAGCTGCAAGGCTCCGCTGCAAACCTGCATTTGTCTGCTGTTGATTTGCATTTGCTATAGCCAGCTGTTTCAGTATCTCCTCCATTTTGGGTTTACTTTAACTGCCCGCGGCACTCCACCATGTGTAAGGGGTTAGCTCGGTAGCAGGTGTGTGTGACCCCCTGGGTGGGTTTACTAAACACTGAAGTATGCAGAGAGACAGCCGAGGACGGTTGAAAACAAAGATTATGGTTTATTCTTCCATAAGGCTGGAAACAAGTGCAAGCATCCAAACACCATAAACAAAACAAAACATAAAAATAAACACTGGCCACTTGGGGCGTCTACCTTCACCACACAGGAACCTATCTATGGAGTCTGGCACAGCCGACTGCTGGGCAGACACTGCTGGTCATACAACAGAAAAACAATAGTCGTTTTGATTTTTATCACACAGAAAAATCAACACCACCTCACCTCTTCAGAAGTTTTTCTCACCTCACTGCTCTCCTTAACTCAAAAAGCCTCAGGATGCAGCAATCAGTAGTCATCCTCTGGATAACTTATAGAGGCCTTAATTGCCACATTCTGAACATCTAAAGCTTTCCAACGCCCTTAAACCTTTCTGGCTATTTCTGCAGCCGACACCTAATAATAATTGGTGAATTGCCCACAGATTTACCTGACTTCCTGTCACAACGGGTAAAAAACTACTCTGATCTGTTGGCTTAAAATAAACTTGAGTTTCTAGGATATCGCCTGTGACGGTAGTCGAACATATCTCCGCCATCCATTCCCTTCTTCTCCCATAAAAGAAATCACCCAATATTCCCCGACTAGGAATATCCCTGGAATCGCTGAATAATCCACACATGAGCCATGGCTTAATGCTGAATGTAACAGGACACACTTTATTGAAAGTACACAGCACACTTTATACAGGATTTGGAACATCCCGCCCCCAACAACCGCTTTCCTATTGGTCCATTGTAAAGTATGCAGTCTCCACTCTGGTCCTCTTAAACCATGCAAATGAGGACTTGAAAATGTCTCCGCAGAGATTGGTCCCAATGCTTAAATAGCCTGAATATGTGTGGCCAGAAGCCTGGGATGTGTTTTCAGACAAAAGCCCCAGGGGGTCAATCAATGTACACAATAGCCAGCCACAGAACAATGGAGCCGTCTGGAGAATTGAGACAGGGCAGAAGTCATTTACACCTGATAATAGAAAGGCGTTAGATAGGATTATCACACAATGGACAATGAGTATTTCTTCTGAGTCTTTTGACCTGGCTGAGGTTCAGAATTAAATCTTCTGTAATACATGAATTAGGATTTCAGTAGTTCATGGTCCATGACATTACTCCCCCTGGGAAATAGTTCAACATCCACAGTGGGACCCAAACGGGTCACTCGAGGATGTTGGGCAAGTAGTCTTAAGGTTCCAGGATTGTCTGCCAGGATAACCCATCCGCCTTCCTGGTTTGAGGCCCTGGCCCATAATCGTACGGCAAGAGGCTCGCATTCAGTCCTCTCCAAAAGCCCCTGTCCCGGCTAGGCCTGTCACACATCTCCCCTTTTGGCAGGGGACTAACCCAGTAGGAGACACCAGATGGGTTGTCTCTGAATTCAGTCAGTAGTTCCAGTCCCTCAATACCGGTATCCATACAGTACCCCAAATCACTTGCTCCAAACCGAGCATTACTCACCCCGCCATCCTCTGCCTCTCTCAGGGAACACGTCTGCCGCTGGGGAGAGGCCTGGACTGGCCCTTCTCCCTGGAGTCCTTTCAGCTGCTGGAGAGATGACAGGGTGGCTGGGCTCAGTCCATCATGCTGTCGAGGGTCTGGGCCAACTGGCCACCATTTATGGGGTATACCAGTGGAGACTGAAGTCCCATCCACTGATGTGAGGTGAAAATCCCCCAGTGCTTGCAAAGCAAAGCCGACATCCTCCTGTTTCAGTCCTGTACCATTTTCTGGGGTTGTGCCAGTGGAGACTGAAGTCCCATCCACTACCACAGGAACCCCCTCTTCTGTTAGGTGAAAGCAGAGGCCCGGGGCACTCTGCTCTGTTGCCAGCTCTTCCGCTGGGTTGCTGTGAGTGGAGACCACAGTCCCATCCAGTGATATCCACTCAAGCTGTAGTGGGGTGCAGCCGCCAGTAGCATCCTGTCCTGCTGCCAGTGGTTCAGCTGGGAGTAAGAGCTTTACCACCTCAGCTGGTTGCTGGGAAGGGGGGCCAACCGCCCCGGCTCCCTGGAACTCCACAGTTGGTCCCGGTGCTGGGCAGAGATGGCTGGCACTCTGCCCTGTTGCCAGCACTTCTGCTGGGGGCGCATAATCCAGAACATCCTCTGAACAGTCCATGCATTCTGTAATCTGTGGCTGGGGAGTGATCGCCATCTTCTCACCCTGAGCCTCCGAAACTGCCACAGGGGTGGGGCAGAGGTCTTGAACCCTCTGTCCGGTGACCAGCGCTTTAGCTGGGGAAGTTCCTTGTAACTCCACAAATACTGCTCTTAGTGCTGGGCAGAGCACAGTGAAGTTTGGCCCTGATACCAGCTCTTCTGCTGGAGGCCCATCAGGTTGTTTGTCCTCAGCAGAAAAATCTATTAAATCCCCTGTCTCTGGTGTCTGGGGATAGAGGTTCACCATCTCCTGTCCATGGAACCCAGAAGATGCTATAGGTACTGAGCAGAGGTTAGCAGAGCTCGGCCCTGCGGTCAGAACTTCAGCTTTGGGAATGGCAATCTCCAGATTTTCCACTGCCGATTCACTGGCATACTGCTGGACAGGCACATTCCTCCCTTCAAGATCATCCCATGCAGAAACAGGATCATCAAGGTCAGTTGGCACTTGCTGCATCCGCCATAAGACCTCCGCATCCATAGCTGCAGGGGCAGGTTGGAAGAGCACACTGTTACCCTGCCCCATGGACGATTCTTCAGCCAGGATTTCCGCATTGTCCACTGGTATTTTCTGATAGTCCCAGGCAAAGGGAGCCCGGTCCTGGTGCTGAGCAGAGTCTAGCAGCTGTTTGTAGGCGATCTCAAGGTCCCATTCCCGAGCGGCCAGAAATTCCAAATCTTCCTGTAGCCAGTGCGCTTCCGAGATATTCAATTTTTTCTCTCTGTGCTCCATTATGTCCTCCAAGCGCCACTCCCGATCATCCCCAAAGTCGGGATCACTAGACATCCTCCAATACAACAATCCCAGGTCATCATAGTCATAGTCTTCTGTGGGGCTGTCATCCGCTGACCACGGGCACTCTTGGGCTACATACCACCGAAGGGCTCTGTAGCTCTCATCCAGCTGCATCTCTGCCCGGATCAGCCTGTTTAATTCCGCTATCCACTCCTGCTTCGGTTGTTCCCCCAACAACGGCAGTCGTACGTCATACTGTGGCCAGTATCTTGCATAGATGTAGGGCAGGACCTCTCCTTGGTGTTGCTGCTCCATAGCTACCGCTTCCTTCCAGAGTTGGCACCGAATCACATCCGCCCATCCCAGCAGGACCTCCTCTGATTCTGGTCCTGTGTGCTGTATCCGCATCTCTTGTAACCTTCTTCTGAATTCCTCTTCCATGGTTACTGGTATCTGTACCTCTCCTCGTCTTTCATTTGGTGCTGCTTCTTTAGGCGTTGTCACCGATCGTCGTATTTCTGCAATTCTCAGCTCATGTTGCCGCTCTCATTCTTTCTCATCAAAAGCTTCAAAAGCGCTAAACGGAATCTTCCTTGTGTCTGCTGTGCTGTACTCACTGTTTGGAGAATGTGCGGCTGCTTGTTGGACTGCTGCCAGTTTTAACTGTAGCTCTGTGTCTCTTATTTGTTTAGCCTCCTCCGCTAACAGGGTCATCACTTTCAGCACCACATCCGCCGTTGGGTTCGGACCGAACCATGCTAATTTCTCTCTTATTAGCTTGTTGGCTGGTGATTCCTCATCCTGAATCACTGGTGTCCCCATCTCTTGTACTGCTGGCGTTGCTGCAACCGAGTTCTCCTGGTCTAGCTCCATTTATTCTGCTATGATGACACGCTCGGTTTTGTTGCTAGCAATCCTTCCACAAACTTCCATTAGTTCTTTCAGTGTATTTCTTTTAAGCAGGGTGTACCGGTCTTCCATTCACTGTTCCCAGTGTCTGCTTGGAATCCTGGTGTAAAGGAAAGTAGAAGGGAAAATCCCGCTGCTGCTAACCAATTGTGACGTTAGTCGAACATATCTCCGCCATCCATTCCCTTCTTCTCCCATAAAAGAAATCACCCAATATTCCCCGACTAGGAATATCCCTGGAATCGCTGAATAATCCACACATGAGCCATGGCTTAATGCTGAATGTAACAGGACACACTTTATTGAAAGTACACAGCACACTTTATACAGGATTTGGAACATCCCGCCCCCAACAACCGCTTTCCTATTGGTCCATTGTAAAGTATGCAGTCTCCACTCTGGTCCTCTTAAACCATGCAAATGAGGACTTGAAAATGTCTCCGCAGAGATTGGTCCCAATGCTTGAATAGCCTGAATATGTGTGGCCAGAAGCCTGGGATGTGTTTTCAGACAAAAGCCCCAGGGGGTCAATCAATGTACACAATAGCCAGCCACAGAACAATGGAACCGTCTGGAGAATTGAGACAGGGCAGAAGTCATTTACACCTGATAATAGAAAGGCGTTAGATAGGGTTATCACACAATGGACAATGAGTATTTCTTCTGAGTCTATTGACCTGGCTGAGGTTCAGAATTAAATCTTCTGTAATACATGAATTAGGATTTCAGTATTTCATGGTCCATGACATCGCCATTTCTATATTTACTCACATCCAGGAAGTCTATTTGTTCTCGACTCCACTGGCTAGTGAGTTTGATGTTATTGGAATTTTCATTAAGGTAGGTTAAAAAAACACCCAAGGATGTTTTTGATCTCTCCCATAAAAACAAAACATCATCAATAAAACGCCTGTAAAACAATAAATCCACCCTTCTATTAGCAAAAACATATTTGTCCTCATACTCTCCCATAAAAAGATTTAGCGCCCCTCGCCACACCTTTTTTTCTGTGTATAAAAACAGTTGTTAAACCAAAAGTAATTATGTGATAAACAAAAGTCTAAAACATCCCTTAAAAATAAATTTTGGTGGCTCAAAGTCCAATTAAGGGCTAATAAGACATCATCGTGTTTTATCACGGTGTACAACGATGTTACCTCCAAAGTCACCATGAACACTTCTCCCCGACCTTCTAATTTAACATCTTGAAGAGCATGTAACAAATCTTTAGTATCTCTCAAGTACTCTTTAGTAGCTTTTACACTCTTCTGCAAGAACTGGTTCAAATATTGTCCCAATCCTAGACGTCACAGACTCTATGCCGTTAACAATTGGTTTTGCAGGGGGGTTAAGGGGATCTTTATGTATTTAAGGGAGAGTATATATGGTGGGAATCTGTGTACTACTTAGTGCCAGATACCTGTTTTCCTTTATGGTTAATATATGCATTTTATATCAACCAGAGGCTCAAGTTCCTGGTTAAATTGGGGTGTAGGGTCATTATCCAATTTCTGATATGTTTCAGTATCTGACAGCATCTCCATCAATTGATTAATATAGAACTCTTTCGATAAGACCACTACACCCCCACCTTTATCAGCTGGTCTGACTATTACGTCATTTCTGTTTTTTAGCATTATAATACCTTCATATATAAACTTCGGGTTCACACCTTTCTTAGGTATTATATTCTCCATATCTCTTAACACCAAACCTTTAAAAACCTCAGCTTCTGTAGCTGTTGATAGTGGTCTTAAAAATAGAACGTTATTCAATCCGCTTAATACTGCAATCCACCACCTTGAGGTTTTTAAAGGTTGAGGTTTAATATTTCTTATTATTTTTTAATATTTTTTAATATTTGAATATTGGTATATTTTTAGTATTTATTATACCCTAATTCAATACCTTGATAGGTAGCATAGATATGTGTTGTGTAATGTTGCATAACACGTTTCATAAACGCATGCTTGCTTTGCAAAGATGCTTGTTCTATGGCACACGTGCTATATGAATGCGTGTGTACAGAGCACACTTTTCATATTTTGCCTAAAAGCATATTTGTATAGACGCATGCTTTCATAGAGGCATATTGCTTTAACACATGCTGCATACATTAAAGCTGTATACGTATGTACTTTTCTGGAACTTTTTACCTGTGTGTTTATTTGCATAGGACTACAGAAGTGCTTGAGAGCAGAAGCCTACAAAACAGAGTCCCAAGGCCTCCTTATAAAGGGGCACCCCCACTCGATCGAGGTGGGGGGAAGACTTTCTTTGGTTTTCAGGGTCTTGGCAATAAGCGATCCTTGATGGATGTGTCATCTCTGTGGTAGCCCTAGGCTACTCTCCAAAGACCCAATGAAAGAAGGTCTGGCGCAAAACCGATTGATGTCTCTGTGTGTAATCATAGAGACCCCCTCAGAAGAGCATGGTATGTGATTTTATTCAAATCTATTCACTGTACCAAAACGGATTGGAGATGTCAGACCCAGTTTGATCAGATATCTGAATAGTAATTACTATTATGCTCTGTGTCCCGTGGTGTAAGATAAAGAAAATGTTATAATAGCTTACCTGTAAAATCCTTTTCTTGGAGTACATCACTAGACGCAGATGTCCCGCCCCTCTTATTGGGAGATTTTATATATATATATATATATATATATATATATATATATATATATATATATATATATAGAGCTTTGCTCCAAAAACTGAGGTACTCCCTGTATGGGAGAGGTTATATAGGGAGGGGGACTTCTTGTCTTTTGAGTGTATCAGTGTACATTCACCTATAGGTGGCGAATAACCTACATAGTAATTAGTATGGTGCTCTGTGTCCCGTGATATACTCCAAGAAAAGGATTTTAAAGGTAAGCTGTTATAAAAATCCTATTTTCCAAAACGTCTTTCAGGACAGCACCCTGGAGATCATGGCTCCTCCTCCCACAGGAAACACCTCATCATTTACCGTATTTATCGGCGTATATCGTGCACTTTTTTGCCCTGAAAATCAGGGCAAAATCGTGGGTGCGCGATATACGCCGATAAACGCTTTCCCGCGCCGAGTTTTGAATACTGCGCCGACATATACCCAGCGCAGTACACTCGGGTATATTCGGCCAGTCTCGGCTTCTTCCGCGGTCACGTCCTGGACGTACAGGACGTGAGTGCAACAGTTGCCGAGCCTGCCCGAGTGTACTGCGCTGGGTATATGCTGGCGCAGTATTCAAAACTCGGCGCGGGAAACGAGCGGGGAGGATGCAAGCACGCCGGATCCGCCGAAGAGGACACCGGACCCGCCGAAGACACCGGACCTGCCGAAGAGGACACCGGACCCGCCGCAGAAGGACACCAGAAGCCGCAGAAGGACACCCGATGACGCAGAAGGACGCCGGACCCGCCGAAGAGGACACCCGAAGCCGCAGAAGGACGCCGGACCCGACGAGGCCCCCGATGGACGCCACGGAAGACACCAAAACTGTAAGTACAAAAATAACTTTTTTTCCACAGGATTGGGGGTCACTTTAGGGGTGCGCGGTATACGCGGGAGCGCGTTATACCGCAATAAATATGGTAAGTCTTTAATAGGAGGTCTCCACATTGCTTCCATCAGTTTTTTGTGTTTCCTCCAGCCGGAGGGCTTTCCTGGGAGACGGAGGGTTCTCACATTTTGTCTTTTTTCTAAGGAGAGTGATTCTCCCACTTGCCTCCTGCTGGAATGGTCCCGTGGGCTCCCTCTCCCTCTTCTGTGCTCGGGAGAGCCTGTACAGCTTGGAGATGCAGCGACAATGTGATAATGTGGGACTGGGCAGTCACCATTATTCTGGTGGCCGAGGAGAGCCTGTGCACCATACGGGAAGTGGCAACATTTCCGGGTCGTCGCACAGCATCAATTCCGGCCACAAGCTCAGGAGGACAGGGCAGGGTCACCTGGTGCCTTCTTAAAGTTCCGGTTCCAGGTCGGCCCGAAATCGTTTTTGAATCTGGAACCGGCTTTTCATTTACACGCTTCCGCAGTGCACTCTGCTATGGAAGATGATGCAGCAGTTAAGGGGGCAATCCAAGGAACCAGCAAGGCCAAGGTAAGGGACTGTGTCCTGTGCTACTCTAAGCCAATTTCTCCCTGCCACCTTTCAAGCCTTTCGGTCAAACCTAAGAGAGGAACCAGTCCCTCAGGGGAATCCAGGGCTCTGCAGTCATCTTGAGAAGGCAGTCTTCAAATACTTATAGGGGTCCGCTTTCTCAGGACACTTTCCAAGAAACTGATTCCCTCGCTTTAGGTGGAACAGATTTGGAGGAGGAGAAAAATGAGACAGATGCCGCTTCTAAGTACAAGATTTCGCTAGAAGAGGTTGGAGGACTCTTGAAAGTAATCCATGCTACTTCTGGGATAGAAGAGGAAAAGAAGGAGCTCTCCCTGCATGACTGCATACACGCTGGTTTGGGAGATTCAAAAGGAAAGGTTGTTCTTTCCCAGTCCATTTAATAATCACAGATATGCTTAAAAAAGAATTGCTGGAACCTGAGAAAAAGCCATTCTTTTCCCGTGCTCACAAGAGAAGATTTACGTTTGAGGAAAATCCTGACTCTATCTGGAACAAGGTTCCAAAACTGGATTCTGCCTTTTCCCAGGTCTCAAAGTCTACGGACCTCGCCTTTGAGGATAAAAGAATGGACCTGCTTCTTAAAAGAGCCTGGCAATCAGTGATGAACAATCTGAAGCCAGCAATGGCAACAACATGTGTAGAACACTGGATTAACCAGATGAAGGCCCATGTTACGGCGGATTCCCCAAAACAGGAGATTTTGTACTCCATTACAACTTTGTCTGCAGCAGTGTCATACATTGCGGATGCTTCAGCAGAATCTATTCGCATGTCAGCCAGGTCAGCAGCTTTAACAAACTCGGCTAGGAGAGCTTTGTGGCTAAAAAATTGACCAGGGGATGCGGCATCTAAGAACAGATTGTGTAGCATTCCCTTTGCTGGAGATTTGCTTTTCGGTTCGGAGCTAGAGTCCATTCTTGATCGTATGGCTGATCAAAAGAAGTAATTTCCGATGAAGAAGAAACAGGTGCAGATCCGTAAGCGTGTTTTTCGCCCGCAAAAAGGACAGCAGGAAGGAAAACGCAGAGCAAGAGCAAGCCATGGTCTTCCCAGAAGCCAAAGGGTAGAAGTGGAGTGCTCTTCAATCCTCCTGCGACCTCCGGAAAGCCACAATGACTCTCCACTGCAGGTCAGGGGAAGACTCCAGGAGTTCCTTCCCCAGTGGAGAGACATTACTTCAAATCAGTTTATTGTAATTATGCTCTCCCAAGGATACTTGATAGAATTCACGGAAGAACCTCCAAAAAGATTCCTGGTGACAAATTTCCCAAGGGATCCAGACAAGGCTCTTGCCATGAAGTCCTTAATCCAGGAACTAATATTCCAGAGAGTCATTGTTCCTGTTCCAACAGGGGAGTTCTTCCAGGGTTTCTACTCGCACTTATTCCTTGTTCAGAAACCTTCGGGAAACAACCGCCTCATCCTAAATCTAAAATACTGAATCAGTCAGTAGAGTACAGAAGATTTTGGATGGATTCCATTTTCTCAGTAAGAAACTTCAGGGCTCAAAGGTGCTTCATGGCATCAATAGATTTACTGGGAGTGCCTACCTCCACATTCCTATTGCCGCCAGGTCCCAGAGTGTCACGGTCTGGGGTCAGGCTCAGAGGCCAATTGCTATAGCAGTTGCGGAACAGGTATACAGGCAGTCACTTCTGGCAGATAACGCAGGCTCCCTTGAGGTGCGGAATCTAAGTACTAGCTGGTTTTCCCCAGAGCTCCTGATGGTGGAGATGGATTTAGCTGCAAGCTAGTACCAGGTCGCGGTCCTCAAGTTTGCCCCACCAGGGTGTGAGCAAGCCAGGGTCCAATAGCGGATAAGCAGACAAGGAGGAAACAGTAGCGTGGTCAGGAAACAAGCCAAGGGATCAGTCACGAGCGGCTGCAGGCTGGGATCAAGCAGAAGAGCAGTCAAAGAACAGGCCGTGGGTCAAACACAGGTGGTAGCAGATTTGGATCAGGCAAAAGAGAAGTCCAGGTACAGGCCGAGGGTCAAACACCGGTTGCAGATACAATGGTAGCAGAGCAGACAAGTCGCAAGGCACTGGCTGGAAAGGCACAATAACCTGGCAATGGGAAAGTGCTGAGACAAGGCTTTTATAGGAAGTTAATGGGAGGAGCTAGGGGTTCAAGGTTCAACAACAATCAAGACACAAGGCAGTGTATTCCAATGGATCAGGTAGGTTAGTCCAGCAAATCAGACAGGGAGCTGTCCAGCATCCCAGATAGCTCAGTGGTAAGAGACAATGTCAAACACAGACAAGGTCCCAGGTTCAATTCCAGGCCCTGACACAGAGATACCAGAGGTTAGCACTGAAAGAAGGGAAATAGGTGGTACACCTACAATTCAGAGCTCTCCCATTCGGCCTGTCATCATCTCCAAGGGTGTTCACAAAGGTAATGGCCAAAGCAGTGGCACCCCTGCGTCTAGGAATTTCAGTGATTCCTTATCTAAACAACCTGATGTTTTTTGCTCAATAGTAATAAGGATGAAACAGAAAAAAGTGTGTGAAGACCACCAAAAGAACCTCACACCAAGACAGACAGAAGGGGCATGGTAATACATCCTGAAATCACAACAGACCGATACTGTTCAGTGATTCAGGACTAATTAAAGTGTAAAAATGGGAGAGCAGAAAAGTGTGGGGAGGACAACCAGAGATCCAAGGAAAGACGCAACAAACCAGGGGCTAGGGGTAATATAGTACAATGTCCTGAGCTCACAACAGACCAATCCTGTCCCGAGATTCAGTGACTATATATAGTGACAATGGAGAAACCCCAAAGGGAGAGGGCTAGCTTTGGAGGTAAGTGTACCTGATGACCCAGTGCTAGTGACATGGCTTCAATGTGTGATCCAGGAAGGGTCCAGCATGAAATGAGAAACTGTGCCTCCCACAAGACTGCAATATATATGTAAGGGCTGTTACACATGATGCTCCCAGCGTCACGCTGGGTGAGTTTGAATAAGGCATTCCCGCCAGAACAGCTGACGCGGTATGGCCAGCGTCTGGGGAGATGCCCAACACACGCTGTGATGGTACGAACGCTGAGTCACCGAGGAGTGATGTCATGCGTTACGGCACGGGGCGTGGCATCGATGCACAGTGGGAACACCCACCTATTCCTCCAGTGATATACAATGAGGAGAGGGGAGGCCTCGGTGTGTATGGCAGCTCCCGGACCTAGAACAAATCCAGCCCAACAAAACCACCAGACTGCATGCATCAAGAAAAATGGCAAACCACATATTTACACAATATTTAGATGAGTGGAAGAATTTATGCCTCACGTATATATTTATTATATATCCAGACAAACGCAGACCAACAACAAATAGGACTGAATAAAAATGAGAAGTGGGGAAAAGGAAGGGGTATTAGGCTAGGGAGAAAGGCGGGACAAGGAGGAAAGGAAAAGGGAAAGAGAGAAGATACAAAAGGATAGCACTCACGTGGGCCACATCCGTATATATAGTACTAGAGAAAAAACAATAACTACAGGTAGATATTGATGGTCGGACTTTCGGGCCAGGGAAGTATGTTTAAAAGTCAAACTTTAATAGCATAGATATAGTACATAGAAAAACATAATTATAAAATACATGTACAGGAAATGACCACAGTAAGCAAAATCCTTAGAAGTCGCCGACGCACGTTTCGCAGTGGGGCTTCTTCAGGACGATGACAAGGATTTTGTGGAAAAATATACAACAGAGAACAAGTGGTTATGTCAGGGAACTCCTGTGAGACGTTTTGCACACAGACGTGCGCAAGCGCATAACCTTTGCCATAGAATGGCACGCATGCGCGCAAATGTGCACCAGAGCTCGCAATTGCGGGCATGTATGCGCACGCACGTACGAGCCTAATCCCGTTTGGCGCCAGACAGCCTATTTAAAGGGAGTCTGGGCTCTTGTGCCTTGCTGACTGATCTTCAGCAGTGTTCCTGAATCGTGCCCTGATCCTGTGTGTCTTCCCAGTATTCTGACCCGGCTTGCTCTTGACCTTGGCTCTGTGTTCTCTTCCTGTACTATTGCCTATCCCTGACCCTGCTCCGTTCCTGACTCTGGCTCTGTCTATGCTTTGGTACCTCACTGCCTGCTTGCTGACAAACCTGGCTATCCCTGAGACCTTGCTCCTGTCCATGTTCCTGGTTGCTGTTAACCCTTGGTTACCTGCCTGGCTGTTACCTGGTCCTGCACAGCTCATCATAGTCTGCTTCAGGCCTCTGAACCCTACCAAGCTGTTCTCCCGGGACCTCCTGCTCCAGGCACTCGTGTGCCTCCTTTCCTTCGGCTTCCTCTGTCTCACCTTCAGCGGAGCCAGGACAGGAGATATAAGAGAGGCCGACCTTATCAAATCAGTCTCCCACCTGATCCCTGACAGGTTATCTGTAATAATAATTGGAGAACTCTCTGAGCAAGTTCCTTGTCGGTTTTGATATACCACTGGCTGTATGCGCCCTTGAGATGCACCTAACGTGAGACCATCCGTTATGTAAATATGCGTTGCAGTGTCTATGTTCTTTTCTTTTATTATTTGTATAATTTTAGCAATGTAAATAACCAATTACTATTGGTTATTTACATTGCTAAAATTATACAAATAATAAAAGAAAAGAACATAGACACTGCAACGCATATTTACATAACGGATGGTCTCACGTTAGGTGCATCTCAAGGGCGCATACAGCCAGCGGTATATCAAAACCGACAAGAAACTTGCTCAGAGAGTTCTCCAATTTGAAAGGATCTAGTCAACAAGGAAGTATAGATTTGTCACTTAATGTTAACAAAGACGAACAGAGCTGGGGGAGGGAAAATGAAAAAGTGCCTAATAGAAGGTAGGTAGTACACCTTCCATCACGAATATGAAAAGTCAAATGGGTAGATGGTCAAAAACAGGATTAGGAATCACCTTGCAGTGACTGTGGGGTCAGGATCAAGCGTGTTTCAAACTCGGATTAGGCATTACAGATGTGATTACACATCATCTGTAGTAAGGTAAAGAGATATATGCACATCTATAAATCCCAATATATAGATCGAGAGTTCAAAAGAAAAAGAAGAGCAAATAAATATCTCAGGAGATTACCAGGAATGTGTGACCCTGCAGCCAACTGGGACAACAACCGTCAAGTTACAAGACAGGATACCATCCGCATACAACAGGTCACCAATACAATGGTTCCTGTGCTGGACATCAATATTTGAGCCTATAAAGGTAATATCTGTGAATATATAATAACATAAAGCCCCATCAGTGAGTAAAGGTCCTCAGATAGATTGAAGAGTAATAAAGCCAGAATAATAAGAACCTTACCAGATAGCTGTCCCGAAATCGAAAATTGTCCCAGGGTGTAAGCCAGCGCTACACACATCCACCTAGTGTACATACAGCCTTTAAATAGGCTGCCGACGCTACATCCACATTGAACGCGGTGACGTCATCACAGTGCGCCGCTTAGATGCAGCGGCGCATAAACACCGCGGCGCCCAGGAGCAAAGGAGGAACAAGCCCTCCTACCACACGTCCACAGACCACGCCTCCCGCCCAGAGAACATTGACATCTGGGAACGCCAGGGGAGGTAGACCCACACACCGCTGACGTCACTGTAGTGCGCCGTCCTTACACGGCGGCGCATAAACAAACCACCAGACACAGCAATAAACGGGGCAAATAGCTAACAGGGCAACCCGGCACAACGGGGACACAACAACCAGAGCCCCAGGATGAGAAGCGTAAAAGAAGTGAAAAAGGGACACATATAACGAGGAATATATAGTTTTTAACATACTGGGAGTTAAGTAATTATATATAATAAAAACAACCCCCAGAAACCGGTGTTTGAGAGTGAATTGAAGGGCTCACCGCTATATCTATATCAAAGGCAACCGTATGACATGGGACGGCACAAATCGCTGCATTCATAATATTAAAGTGCAGAAGACAGCACAGATACAATAAAACTGAATACAAATCAATTATTTCCTTGTTGCTATAATGGTATGCCTAGAGTGCATCCAAGGGAGACCATCAGAGTAAGCACCATACGTGCAGTGTCATAGTATTCTGCATTTTAAGGGAAACTTAAATATATACACATATGTTAAAAAAATACTTCCTAAATCAATATACACATCTCATAATAATAGTAAAGCATGATTTTTTAGTGCATATATGGTTACTGATACCGCAAATTTACTAGAGGGCAGAAGGAAAGACACTATGGGGCAGATTCACATAGAAATGGATTATCGTAGCGTATCAGAAATACACTACGCCGCCGTTTTTTACCTGGCTCTACGTGGAATTCAGGTAGATTTTGTCCAGTAAACGACGACGGCGTAGTGTATTTCTCCCGTCGCAATCCATATAGACGAGTAGGGGGCGTGAATCATTTAAATTAGGCGCGTTCCCGCGGCGATCGATCTGCGCATGCTCCGTTCGCAAATTTCCCGCCGTGCATTGCGCGAAATCACGTCGTGACGTCATTCGTTGTTTAGGTAGCGTCGTTTACGGGCGATCCTAGTCCCGAACGAGTTACGTAAACAAAAAAAAAAAATTAAATAAATTCGAAGCAGGAACGACGGCCATACTTAACATGGGCTACGTAACGTTAGAGCAGCAAAAAGCTGCTCTAACATTACGTACACAAAAATAGACGAAAGTGATTGCGACGACCACTCGTATCTTCGGGAATCGCCGTAAAAAAACATTTGCATATCCCGACGCATCAAAACGACGCGAACTCCTCCCAGCGGCCGCAAATAGATGGCAGCGTAGATCCGAAGGCTTACGAAGACGTAAGCCTCTCGGATCGAAGCCCGAAGCCGCCGTATCATGGTTTGAGGATTCAAACTAGTGATACGGCGCGCGAAATTTGAAATTACTCCTGTCTAACACCAGTTAGACAGGCGTAATTGCTCTATGAATCTGGCCCTATCTTTCTATATATTTCACCTGTAGTAGCTGTCCAGCTGTTACTTGAAACATAATTTTAACAGAATTCATGCTTACCATTATGACCTGTCTGGTACTAGAATTGCGCATAGTGTCATACATGGATGATAATGAAAACAAACCTTAGAATAAGATTAAAATAATAAGTATGTTAAAAAGGTAAACAACCGAATACAACATGATGTGTGCAAACCGGAAGTATCACAAAATATATCAGACATTCAAAAAGGACTTGAAACTCATGGATTCGTTAAGGCCTGAAAATTGATTGGCCCTAAGACAATAAATCAATTGAGTTTCTCGTTGTAAAACCTTTTGGTCGAAGTTTCCACCTCTTCCATCCTCAATGACAAAGTCCAAAACGGCAAATTTTAGGGATGGAATTTCATATTTGTGTGTAAAAGGCCACGTGGTGGCCCATGGTCTTATTGAGCAGACCATTGGTGATATAATAAATATGATCCTTCATACGCTTCCATAGTGGGCGGATTGTCTTGCCCACGTAGAAGCTGCCGCATGGGCAGAAGATGATGTATACCACTCCTTTTGTCTGACAAGTTATGTGTTTGTATAGCTTATGTATCTGGCCATTGGGATTGGTTTCGCTATATTGACGATGTACTCTTTTTATGGACAGGAACGGTGGAAAGTCTTAATGCTTTTATGCAGCTTTTGGATTTGAACAGCTACAACCTTAAATTCACCATGAGCTTCAGTGACTCAGCTATTGCTTTCCTAGACATTTTAATATATGTTGATTAAATAAATAATATTCAAACTTCACTATACCGAAAGCCAACTGCTGGGAACACCCTCCTACATGCAGCCAGTGCTTATTGTAAACCTAAATTAGGTACAACATAGGCACCAGGCCTGTTTAAATGTGGTCAGTGTGACTACTGCTATCTAATAAGCAAAGGTTCTACTATACACCTTCCCAATGGCCAGATACATAAGCTATACAAACACATAACTTGTCAGACAAAATGAGTGGTATACATCATCTTCTGCCCATGCGGCAGCTTCTACATGGGCAAGACATTCCGCCCACTATGGAAGCGTATGAAGGATCATATTTATTATATCACCAATGTTCTGCTCATATGAAATTCCATCCCTAAAATTTGCTGTTTTGGACTTTGTCATTGAGGATATAAGAGGTGGAAACTTCGACCAAAAGGTTTTACAATGAGAAACTCAATAGATTTATTGTCTTAAGGCCAATCAATTTCCAGGCCTTAACAAATCCATGAGTTTCAAGTCCTTTTTGAATGTCTGATATATTTTGTGATATTTCCGGTCTGCACACATCATGTTGTATTCGGTTGTTTACCTTTTTAATATACTTATTATTTTAATCTTATTCTAAGGTTTGTATTCATTATCATCCATGTATGACACTATGCGCAATTCTAGTACCAGACAGGTCATAATGGTAAGCACGAATTCTGTTAAAATTATGTTTTAAGTAACAGATGGACAGCTACTACAGGTGAAATATATAGAAAGATAGTGTCTTTCCTTCTGCCCTCTAGTAAATTTGCGGTATCAGTAACCATATATGCACTAAAAAATCATGCTTTACTATTGTTATGAGATGTGTATATCGATTTAGGAAGTATTTTTTAACATATGTGTATATATTTAAGTTTCCCTTTAAAATGCAGAATACTATGACACTGCACGTATGGTGCTTACTCTGATGGTCTCCCTTGGATGCACTCTAGGCATACCATTATAGCAACAAGGAAATAATTGATTTGTATTCATTTTTATTGTATCTGTGCTGTCTTCTGCACTTTAATATTATGAATGCGGCGATTTGTGGCGTCCCATGTCATACGGTTGCCTTTGCGACTATATATAGATATAGGGGTGAGCCCTTCAATTCACTCTCAAACACCGGTTTCTGGTGGCTGTTTTTATTATATATACTTTACTCACAGTATGTTATAAACTATATATTCCTCGTTATATTTGTCCCTTTTTCACTTCTTTTACGCTTCTCATCCTGGGGCTCTGGTTGTTGTGCCCACGTTGTGCCGGGTTGCCCTGTTAGATATTTGCCCCGTCTGTTTATTGCTGCGTCTGGTGGTTTGTTTATGCGCCGCCGTGTATGGACGGCGCACTACAGTGACGTCGGCGGTGTGCGGGTCTACCTCCCCTTGCGTTCCTGGACGTCGATGTTCTCTGGGCGGGAGGCGTGGTCTGCGGACGTGTGGTAGGAGAGCTTGTTCCTCCTTTGCTCCTGGGCGCCGCGGTGTTTATGCGCCGCTGCGTCTAAGCGGCGCACTGTGATGACGTCACCACGTTCACTGTGAATGTAGCGTCGGCAGCCTATTTAAAAGCTGTATGTACACTAGGTGGATGTGTGAAGCGCTGGCTTACACCCTGGGACAATTTTCGATTTCGGGACAGCTATCTGGTAAGGTTCTTATTATTCTGGCTTTATTACTCTTCAATCTATCTGAGGACCTTTACTCACTGATGGGGCTTTATGTTATTATATAGTCACAGATATTACCTTTATAGGCTCAAATATTGATGTCCAGCACAGGAACCATTGTATTGGTGACCTGTTGTATGCGACTGGTATCCTGTCTTGTAACTTGACGGTTGTTGTCCCAGTTGGCTGCAGGGTCACACATTCCTGGTAATCTCCTGAGATATTTATTTGCTCTTCTTTTTCTTTTGAACTCTCGATCTATATATTGGGATTTATAGATGTGCATATATCTCTTTCCCTTACTACAGATGATGTGTAATCACACCTGTGACGCCTAATCTCAGTTTGAAACACGCTTGATCCTGACCACACAGTCACTGCAAGGTGATTCCTAATCCTGTTTTTGACCATCTACCCATTTGACTTTTCATATTCGTGATGGAAGGTGTACTACCTACCTTCTATTAGGCACTATCTCTCTTTCCCTCCCCCAGCTCTGTTTGTCTTTGTTGAAGTGATAAACATTAACTGACAAATCTATACTTCCTTATTGACTAGATCCTTTCAAATTGGAGAACTCTATGAGCAAGTTCCTTGTCGATTTTGATATACCGCTGGCTGTATGCGCCCTTGAGATGCACCTAACGTGAGACCATCCGTTATGTAAATATGCGTTGCAGTGTCTATGTTCTTTTCTTTTATTATTTGTATAATTTTAGCAATGTAAATATTACAGATAACCACTTGTTCTCTGTTGTATATTTTTCCACAAAATCCTTGTCAGCGCCCTGAAGAAGCCCCACCGGGAAACGTGCGTCGGCGACTTCTAAGGATTTTGCTTACAGTGGTCATTTCCTGTACATGTATTTTATAATTATGTTTTTCTATGTACTACAGTATATCTATGCTATTAAAGTTTGATTTTTAAACATACTTCCCTGGCCTGAAAGTCCGACCATCAATATCTACCTGTAGTTATTGTTTTTTCTCTAGTACAACAACAAATAGGGTCAGCCGTCAACCATAAATGGTCATGGAATACTAAAGCCCGATAGTTGAGGAAAGCTGGGAGATATTCCCACCAGGAGCTGAGGGGGCGTAAAACTGCAGACAGCCAAGGCGGAGAGCACCACACTCAAGGGGAGCGATGGAAAGTGTCAATGGTGAGCTGCAGGATGATACCTGTAGACAGCTCCAATCTGTATGAAATTTAAATTGTAAAATTATGTGGTCAAGGGAGAATGTGGGGTGTAACTGGCAAGGGGCATAGGGCCCATAGTGATAATGATGAAACATAAAAAAGTGTGTGAAGACCACCAAAGAACCTCACACCAAGACAGACAGAAGGGGCATGGTAAAACAATCTTGAAATCACAACAGGGATTTAGGACTAACCAAAGTGTAAAATCGGGAGAGCAGAAAAGTGTAGTGAGGACAACCAGAGATCCAAGGAAAGACACAACAAACAAGGGGCAAGGGATGTGATAGGTTGTGTAACCATAAAATGTCCATCCACAAATGGCAGCCTCTGCAAGGGGATTAGACACAAAATACAGCATATTTCTACACTTAGAGTCAACTCTCTTCTCTTTTATACTCATTTGTGACATGACACTACTTGTATATCAAGACATTGCTTGTATATCAAGTCAAAATGTATTACAAAATGTTGCTTGTCTTGAAAAACGCTCTCAAACCAAGGTTTTACTGTACTATCTTTGTCTTGTTTAAAGTTAAACTGCAAAGTACCCATCAAATTGTCAAGCAGTACTGTTGAAAATATTATTTAGGGGGCGTGGCCGGCAGCCGGAGTGGATGGTCACGTGAGGAGAGAGCTCCGTACAAGTGAACCTCCAGACAGCGGCATTGAGCGACTTGCCCAGCACTAAAGCCACTGATTTACATCGCGGACGGCAGCGGGATAATAGCGGCTGCTATGGGGAAGAGGAAATCCGACAAGAAGCCGGAAAAGCTAACGGACTTCTTCCCGTCGGCAAGCACTCCTTCCTAGGCCCCAAGATGGCGTCCGGACCTCCGGCTCGCGGCGCGGCTTGCAGAGTGGCAGCGATGCTCAGACCCCATCGCAGCAGACGGACAGATCACCACTCCACAGCGGAAGGGGCGAGAGTGGCGAATCCACCCCGATTTCTCTCCCGATCAATAGTCCACAGAAGTCTGCCCAAAAGAGGTCCGTGGAACACAGATATGCAGGTGAGCTTGAAGCACCATGCAACTCTCAGAATAGCACCAGGGACTTTATTGAACAACTCCATGACTTCCCTACCTACGGGGCTCCCCTCAGTGACACAGTTATGAAGGACATGTTGGTGACACTTAGAGGCTCCCTTCATAGGGATATGATGCAATGTGTCTCACAGATCAGACAAGAAGTCTGTGATATGGGAGGAAGAGTAATGCCGCGTACACACGGTCGTTTTTTAGCGATGAAAAAAACGACGTTTTTTAAAACGTCATTTAAATTGATCGTGTGTGGGCAAAACGTTGTTTTTTGTCTTCAAAAAAACTACCAAAAAAAAATTCCAACATGCTTGAATTTTTTGTGTCGTTTTTCAAAACGTCGTTTTTTGTTTCACAAAAAGTCACCGTGTGTAGCAAAAACGTTGTTTAAAACAACGTTTTTCAACCCGCGCATGCCCAGAAGGTAGTTATGAAGCAAGCTTCAATGGAAAAGAGTGGTGAACGTAACCTCGCTTTTTGTGAAAAAAACGATGGTGTGTATGCAACATCGTCTTTGAAAAGTGACGTTTCAAAAACGAAGTTTTTTACTTCACAGAAAACTTCGTTTTTTTTCATCACAAAAAATGATCGTGTGTACGCGGCATAAGTCACTTGGAGGATAAAATGGCTGATTTCACAGTTGCTCACAATGATCTAGTGGACGCTCATTATGAAGTAGAGGATGATATTCAGGCAATGAGAGAAAAGTTAGCGGATTTGGAGGACAGATCCCGTAGGAACAATGTGAAGGTGGAGGAATCTGTTACTCCATCTGAACTGAGGCGTTATGTGCAGGAATTTATCGCGGCCATGTTGCCAGAGGCATCTAGTACCGAAATTATTGTGGACAGGGCCCATCGCCTCCCTCAAGCCTAAGTTCTTGCCTGAGAAAGTACCCAGGGATGTAATAGCCCGAGTACACTATTTTCACATCAAAGACGACCTAATGCGGTTCTCAAGGAAGAATCATCCTTTGCCTCCCCCTTATTCGGACATTTCGGTATACTCTGATCTGTCGCAGCACACCATGTTGGCACGTAAGAACCTATCTCCTATCACCAAATTAATGCAAAATCACAAGATTACTTATTCCTGGGGTTTTCCTACTAAGCTATTGATTACTAAGGACAACCGCACCCACGTCATTAGAAACCTTGAAGAGGGCTTGGAATTGGCTAAAAAAAAATGCAACCTGCTTCCAGAAGAAGCTCCTACTACTTCTCCTAAAGCTTTGCCTGTCCAATTGTCCCCTGAATGGTGCGCAACCTGATCCCTTTCGCTATGGCTCACTTGCTACCATCCTATGTGAATTATCATTCCTGCTCTGCCTGGGTTGTTGAACAATTTTTTTTTTTTTGATAAGTTTGTCTGTTTTTGGTTCTCTTGGGAGTTTACCTCCCTATATGGAAAATTTGCGAGAGTTACTTTGTGGAGTTCTTCACATTTTTATGTTGCTTGTGTTTGTGTCTTTATTTATTTTTTCTCTTCTATTTTTTGGCTTTGTTTCCTTTTTTCTGCTCTTGCGGAGCACTACGTACCATGCGGTTTCACTGCGGGAGATCCAATACAGCCAACTACTCTCTAATCATCCAGTCAGCCTAAGAAGTGCAATTCTGCTACAACAGCTCCATCTACAGGTAAAATAATTCTATTACAACTGGAGATTTTTACAGTTTTTAACCATAAGCTTGGCAATCCTATACTGATAAAATGGCCTTAAAATTTGTATCCATGAATGTTCATGGGCTTAACAGCCCGTTTAAGAGGAGCACAATGTGGAAGGACTTAAACAAATTTAAAGGTGAAATTCTGTGCGCACAAGAAACGCATTTCATGGCTCACAAGCAACCTAAATGTTCTCATAAGAATTTTACCCAAGTTTTCTTTGCCTCTGCTCAAGTCAAGAAATGAGGGGTCTTGATAGCGATCAAAAATACAGTTGCCTTCAAACTTCACAAAATAATTTGTGACGTACACGGTAGATTCATTATACTGGTGTGTGACCTGAATAATTCCACTTATACGATAGTGAACATCTATGCCCCTAACCGTAGACCGGTTTCCTTTTTGAGGTCCCTCTTAAAAAAAGTTAACAAGGTCAAGCGAGGATCATTTCTTCTTTGTGGGGACTTTAATTGTGTTCCTAACAAGCTCCTGGATTGCTCTGTGACTTCCCCTTCCAATAGGACAGTTCTCTAACCCTTGATGTCTCAGTGTAACCTTTTTGACCCTTAAAGATGCTTACACTCCTCTGAAAAAGACTTTACCTATTATTCTCATCCACATAAGGTCTACTCCAGGATCGACCTTTTCCTCACAGACTTGCATCTCCTCCAGAAGACGGCATCAACAATGATCCACTCTATCACATGGTCGGACCATGTCCCTATTTCTATTGTTATTAAGGGACAATTCTCTACCTCTCCGCAGTACTTATGGCGGAATCATTTGCAAATGTTGGCTAACCCCACTCTTCGATCATGTATTAATTCTCAATTATCTGAATTTTTTAGGATTAATGCCACTGATGATGTTGACATCTCTACACTTTGGTGTTCACACAAAGCCTTTAGCAGGGGTCTCCTTATTTAGGCTGCAACAAGGGAGAAGAGACGCAGAGGGAAACAGCTGAGCAGATTGCTTGAGGAGCTTAAGACCTTAGAACAGGTACATAAACAGACCCCTTCCCCAAAGGTTGAGGCGGAACTATTTCAATGTAGACATCGTCTCCGTTTGTCCCTCCTCTCTGCCCATCAAAAATCTTTGAGGCGGCTTAAAGCTACCTATTATGTCTGCAGCCAAGGGTTCGGATCCCGGTCTCGGCTACATGTGAATTGAGTTTGGTGGTCTCAGCCCGGCTCCCGGTGGGTGTGCTATGCAAGGTACGCCTGTGCTTAGTACGCCCACCCCCCCCCCCCACAAAAAAAACACCACACTTGCACGCACACGAAATTGGTTTAAAAACACATGCACTTTGGCCATGCGGTCTCTTAAAATAAAGAGAGGCAAAGGACCTACGGGGCTGGCTGGGTGGGCTAGGCCCCCTCACTCCCTCATAGGGGGAGTCCCTCTGCCCCATTGGGGTCCCGTTGGGCCCCAGTTGGGCTCCCAAGAGGAGCAGGTAGGGCGGGGTGAGTGGGAGGCCCCCCTTCACACCCGCCATTGCCACCAGGGGCATGGAGAAGGATGGCGATTGCCTCCGGGGGGAGGGTCTGCCTACTCCCAACTCCTGCAGTCCGGCTCCTCTCTCTCGAGTTCACGCACAAAATACACTATAAAAAAAAAAAAAAAAAAAAAAAAAAAAAAAGCTACCTATTATGCCCATGGCAATAAAGCTGGGAAACTGCTGGCTAATTATATTTCTAAACGGCAACAAAAATCCAACCTCGTATCTATTAGAGACCCACATACTGGTATTGTAGAACATCACCCCACTCAAATTGCGAATTCGTTTATGAAGTATTATCGAGATTTGTATAATCTTTCTGATGACAAAGAGACCCCACAACCCACTGAGTATAGTATTGCCTCTTTTTTGGATTCAGTGTCCTTGCCGTCCTCAAGTGCGGAGGAACTGGTCTCATTAAATGCCCCGTTTCGTGATAATGAAATCTTGGATACTATTAATGCACTCCCAAAAAATAAATCCCCAGGTGCAGATGGTTTTCATCTGAGTACTATAGGGCGTTCTCACAGCTTCTGATCCCTCATCTAAGCTCTCTGTTTAGCAGTGTTGCTTCTGCGGCCTCTTTTCCCGAGCCGGATGCTCCTCAGAATTTCAGGCCAATTTCTCTTCTGAACACAGATCTAAAAATTTACGCAAAGATTTTAGCAAACAGAACGGCAAAAATTACTCCTTCCCTTATTAAATCTGACCAGGTGGGCTTTGTCAAAGGTCGGCAAGCGCCTGATGGCACTAGAAGATTACTTAATCTTATACATATTGTGGAAAATAGAAAAGTGCCCACGGCTATTTTGGCTCTTGACGCTGAAAAGGCCTTTGACAGAGTCCACTGGGGGTACCTTAGAGCAACTTTGCAAAAATTTGGCCTACAAGGAAACATATTCTCAGCAATTTTAGCGCTTTACTCTGTCCCATCAGCTTTGGTCTTTACTTCTAACACTATCTCGGAAAGAATTTATATTACCAATGGAACCCGCCAGGGGTGCCCGCTGTCTCCCATCATTTTTACGTTGATGATGGAACCCCTGGCGGAGGCCATTAGGTCTGACAAAGACATCTCGGGGATACAGGTTGGAAACCGCACTCATAAAATCGGCCTATTTGCGGATGATGTGATCTTAACCATTACTAATCCGGCTTCTTCCCTGGTGAATCGTCAAGAAGAGGATTATCAGAGTTGATTTTCTAAAGTGCCACATCCAAATGAGAAATCAAAAAGAATAAAGGCAAAGCCCCCTAGTCGGACTTTAAAGGCACTGTGGTGTGTCAAATGTAGTTAGAGAAAACATAGTATTACAATATAATTTATTGAAGAAGTATCAGATAAAAGTTGATTACATGATCTATAACAAATACAAAAAATACAAAATAATGAAATATAGTTCAACATATATTGCTGTGTGATGTGATGCCCTGTGTGGTCCCGACGTTTCAGGGAGACATAGTCCCTTTCTTCAGGGGTATTCCAGGATTCACAGCTCTAAAAATGTATGGGAAATGATCAGGATAATCCTAATAATGTTGATGATGTTGTTATATAGATTAATACTGAAGTACTTACAGTGAACTGTATGGTACTTCAAGTCAGTAGATCATGTATTTAAAAGCATGGGTTTCCGGATGATCCGAGTCTGCTGGCCTGGCCACTGACGACAGAGCAGAATTGTGAGCAGGGTGTGTTGTTGCCAGATATAAATATGCTGCTGGAATCAGAGGACATTGGAGCCTAAAGTTGTAATGATGTGTGTTAATATTTATGGACATAGTTGTAATAATAAAATGTGAAATAAATTGTGTTTTATAACATTGTGTTTTATAACATTTTCTTGGAGGGATATGGTATGGCTTACCTAGTAAATAGCGATGGAGAGGCTCGTATTAGGCTGGAAGTGTACAAAAGTAATAAGAAATAATGAGTAAATATGTACAATGTATGTAAGTAAAAATATCCATGTTATATTAATGTGGTTAAACCATATATAGTTAAATGTTATAGCAAAAATTGCTCAATAGATGGCGTTCAATGGGGATATTTAGATGTTATAGCAAAAAATGCTCAATAGGTGGCGTTTAAAGGTTGAGTATTAAGGAGTTGATTAAAAAGGACATTTTTTTTTTGTGTTCCTGTAAGTATGAAACTGAATGTATGTAGATAACCAAAACCAGCAGGGAAACTGATAATGTGGTAGCTGTGATTGATATGAAGAAAATAAAATAAAACGTTTTTTACCTTAGGAAGATGGATGCAGAGGAACCGTCATGTTGTCCAGCAAGTTGCTGGATAGCAAATGACTAGTTCCTCTGCTGCTATATAAAGTGCCCATCAGCCAAACTGCGACGCCCAGTGCAAAGGGTTTGCAGCTGTGCTCGGACGGCTAATTGAGGCAGGTGTTTTTTGTGTTCCTGTAAGTATGAAACTGAATGTATGTAGATAACCAAAACCAGCAGGGAAACTGATAATGTGGTAGCTGTGATTGATATGAAGAAAATAAAATAAAAATAAAATGAAACGTTTTTTACCTTGGGAAGATGGATGCAGAGGAACCGTCATGTTGTCCAGCAAGTTGCTGGATAGCAAATGACTAGTTCCTCTGCTGCTATATAAAGTACCCATCAGCCAAACTGCGACGCCCAGTGCAAAGAGTTTGCAGCTGTGCTCGGACGGCTAATTAAGGCAGGTGTGGCGCTCACAGGGCAACTGATTCCATGGGTCATGGCGCATAACATCCGAGATGCGCATGCGTGCGCAGCAGGATGACACGCCATGACCCGTCACCATGACGCGCGTATCCCGCAGTGCGCATGCGCGCGCGGCGGGATGGCGCGGCGTCACGGATTGAACCGACGTCGACCTCACTGTGCGCACGGAGCATGCGCACAGGAGGAGAAAGATGGCGGCCATGGCATGAGTAAATGCCAGGTTGCCAAAAGTTCACCAACAAGGAGACCGATTGGTCTCCTGTAGTGAAAAGTATGTCAGGCAGCATAATTAAACTAGGCAACAAATAGCAGTACAAGAAACTTGTGTTTTATATCTTGTTTCACAAATAGATATATTGAATAGGCAGAGCGCCCTCTAGTGGATAAATTATAGAATTGCTGAGTTTGTCAGGGACAGATCAACTTGGCTCGGACCAGGAAAGAACATTGCTGATAAAGTATTACTTTTAAAATGTGACAGACATTATGACATAGTACAAAGTCAGAAAGAAAAAGGGGGAGAAGGGGAGGGGGGGGGGGAGGGATTGCAAAGAAGGAAAAGGGGGAAGGGGGGAACAAAGTTGATTTGCAGAATTATGCTAAGTATAATTGTAACAAACAATTGATGTATATCGTTGGCAGTGATGTAATTTGAGCTTATGCTAGGAAATATATGCATCATGATAATCAAGATTGCTAAATATAGATATAAATATAATTGCCTATATATCAATATAGCCCTGTGTCTATATAATTGCTTTATATAGTCTATATTGCCAGGTGTTGGAGATACAGGTATTTATGAAATGGTAATTTGGTAACTTGAGAACATGAAAAAAGAATTAAAAATTATTACGAATAATTATCAATACATTGTGGTTTTTGAAACAAACATGTTACATTGTTTAAATATATATGCTATTTTACACGGCCTAAACCAGGGTTGTAAAGTATGTTGCGGGATTCTTGTTGCTGGGCAAGAGCACAATGTAGACGTAAATTACAATCTAATGTGTAATGGAGGAGGAACTTGTAACAAAGGAAACAATTTTTTTTTACATAGAGAAAAGAAAAGAAAAGTAAATGATGTGTTTAAAGTTAATTATTTTGAGGGAGTAGCAGCATGTGGTGGTGTTTAATGAGTTGCATAATTATTTTTCCATTCCCCCGGAGGAGAACCCTTCGAGGAAGGGTTTGAAGCATATTGCTTCATTGAGTCCGGGGGGCAGGGTGGCTTGTAAAGTATAAATCCATCGCAATTCCAGTTGGAGGAGGGACTTATTCCAGTCCCCACCTCTGGGATTGGGATGGATGCGGTCAAGGATTAGGAATTTGATGTTCGGAAATTTGCCTGCGTGTACCAATAAGGTATGGCGTCCAAGAGGAAGTTCTGGGTCGTTTTTGCGCATACTTCTGATGTGTTTGTAGGCGCGTTGCCAGAATTGTAGTTTGGTCTTGCCAATGTAAAAACATCCGCAGTCACAACATAACATGTAAATGACACCTAATGTTCTACAATTGGCAAAGTGTTGAGGATAGAAGGTTTGACCATTGGGGAGTGTAGGGTTCTTTACTGTATGCATACAGTAAAGAACCCTACACTCCCCAATGGTCAAACCTTCTATCCTCAACACTTTGCCAATTGTAGAACATTAGGTGTCATTTACATGTTATGTTGTGACTGCGGATGTTTTTACATTGGCAAGACCAAACTACAATTCTGGCAACGCGCCTACAAACACATCAGAAGTATGCGCAAAAACGACCCAGAACTTCCTCTTGGACGCCATACCTTATTGGTACACGCAGGCAAATTTCCGAACATCAAATTCCTAATCCTTGACCGCATCCATCCCAATCCCAGAGGTGGGGACTGGAATAAGTCCCTCCTCCAACTGGAATTGCGATGGATTTATACTTTACAAGCCACCCTGCCCCCCGGACTCAATGAAGCAATATACTTCAAACCCTTCCTCGAAGGGTTCTCCTCCGGGGGAATGGAAAAATAATTATGCAACTCATTAAACACCACCACATGCTGCTACTCCCTCAAAATAATTAACTTTAAACACATCATTTACTTTTCTTTTCTTTTCTCTATGTAAAAAAAATTGTTTCCTTTGTTACAAGTTCCTCCTCCATTACACATTAGATTGTAATTTACGTCTACATTGTGCTCTTGCCCAGCAACAAGAATCCCGCAACATACTTTACAACCCTGGTTTAGGCCGTGTAAAATAGCATATATATTTAAACAATGTAACATGTTTGTTTCAAAAACCACAATGTATTGATAATTATTCGTAATAATTTTTAATTCTTTTTTCATGTTCTCAAGTTACCAAATTACCATTTCATAAATACCTGTATCTCCAACACCTGGCAATATAGACTATATAAAGCAATTATATAGACACAGGGCTATATTGATATATAGGCAATTATATTTATATCTATATTTAGCAATCTTGATTATCATGATGCATATATTTCCTAGCATAAGCTCAAATTACATCACTGCCAACGATATACATCAATTGTTTGTTACAATTATACTTAGCATAATTCTGCAAATCAACTTTGTTCCCCCCTTCCCCCTTTTCCTTCTTTGCAATCCCTTCCCCCCCCCTCCCCTTCTCCCCCTTTTTTCTTTCTGACTTTGTACTATGTCATAATGTCTGTCACATTTTAAAAGTAATACTTTATCAGCAATGTTCTTTCCTGGTCCGAGCCAAGTTGATCTGTCCCTGACAAACTCAGCAATTCTATAATTTATCCACTAGAGGGCGCTCTGCCTATTCAATATATCTATTTGTGAAACAAGATATAAAACACAAGTTTCTTGTACTGCTATTTGTTGCCTAGTTTAATTATGCTGCCCGACATACTTTTCACTACAGGAGACCAATCGGTCTCCTTGTTGGTGAACTTTTGGCAACCTGGCATTTACTCATGCCATGGCCGCCATCTTTCTCCTCCTGTGCGCATGCTCCGTGCGCACAGTGAGGTCGACGTCGGTTCAATCCGTGACGCCGCGCCATCCCGCCGCGCGCGCATGCGCGCTGCGGGATACGCGCGTCATGGTGACGGGTCATGGCGTGTCATCCTGCTGCGCACGCATGCGCATCTCGGATGTTATGCGCCATGACCCATGGAATCAGTTGCCCTGTGAGCGCCACACCTGCCTTAATTAGCCGTCCGAGCACAGCTGCAAACTCTTTGCACTGGGCGTCGCAGTTTGGCTGATGGGTACTTTATATAGCAGCAGAGGAACTAGTCATTTGCTATCCAGCAACTTGCTGGACAACATGACGGTTCCTCTGCATCCATCTTCCCAAGGTAAAAAACGTTTCATTTTATTTTTTATTTTATTTTCTTCATATCAATCACAGCTACCACATTATCAGTTTCCCTGCTGGTTTTGGTTATCTACATACATTCAGTTTCATACTTACAGGAACACAAAAAACACCTGCCTTAATTAGCCGTCCGAGCACAGCTGCAAACCCTTTGCACTGGGCGTCGCAGTTTGGCTGATGGGCACTTTATATAGCAGCAGAGGAACTAGTCATTTGCTATCCAGCAACTTGCTGGACAACATGACGGTTCCTCTGCATCCATCTTCCTAAGGTAAAAAACGTTTTATTTTATTTTATTCATATCAATCACAGCTACCACATTATCAGTTTCCCTGCTGGTTTTGGTTATCTACATACATTCAGTTTCATACTTACAGGAACACAAAAAAAAAAAAAAAAAAATGTCCTTTTTAATCAACTCCTTAATACTCAACCTTTAAACGCCACCTATTGAGCATTTTTTGCTATAACATCTAAATATCCCCATTGAACGCCATCTATTGAGCAATTTTTGCTATAACATTTAACTATATATGGTTTAACCACATTAATATAACATGGATATTTTTACTTACATACATTGTACATATTTACTCATTATTTCTTATTACTTTTGTACACTTCCAGCCTAATACGAGCCTCTCCATCGCTATTTACTAGGTAAGCCATACCATATCCCTCCAAGAAAATGTTATAAAACACAATGTTATAAAACACAATTTATTTCACATTTTATTATTGCAACTATGTCCATAAATATTAACACACATCATTACAACTTTAGGCTCCAATGTCCTCTGATTCCAGCAGCATATTTATATCTGGCAACAACACACCCTGCTCACAATTCTGCTCTGTCGTCAGTGGCCAGGCCAGCAGACTCGGATCATCCGGAAACCCATGCTTTTAAATACATGATCTACTGACTTGAAGTACCATACAGTTCACTGTAAGTACTTCAGTATTAATCTATATAACAACATCATCAACATTATTAGGATTATCCTGATCATTTCCCATACATTTTTAGAGCTGTGAATCCTGGAATACCCCTGAAGAAAGGGACTATGTCTCCCTGAAACGTCGGGACCACACAGGGCATCACATCACACAGCAATATATGTTGAACTATATTTCATTATTTTGTATTTTTTGTATTTGTTATAGATCATGTAATCAACTTTTATCTGATACTTCTTCAATAAATTATATTGTAATACTATGTTTTCTCTAACTACATTTGACACACCACAGTGCCTTTAAAGTCCGACTAGGGGGCTTTGCCTTTATTCTTTTTGTCTTCCCTGGTGAAGGTATTTTCCGTTCTACAGAGTTATGTAGATGTCTCTTACTATAAATTAAATGTCCAGAAAACATGTAAACAAACTTCCTGGTTGAAAGAGCGATATCTTCTTCAATGGATGTCCAAGTCAATCCCTTATCTAGGCATTAACCTCTTCAGGTCCGCGCTATTGACAGAATACGTCAACAGCGCGGACCTGAGGCGACGGGGTCACGTCTTTGGACGTGATTTACTTGTAATTCCCCGCACGCGCCACAGGGTGGCGCGCGGCGGGGAAAAACAGTCCCAACGCATCACCGAGGATCCGATGCGTGTACCCGGCGTCTGCGATGTCCGTTAGGTACACGCGATCGTCGGTGAGAGAGCAGGGACGTGGAGCTCTGAGTGTAAACACAGAGCTCCACGTCCTGTCAGTGAGAGGAGACAGATGCTGTTTCCCTTGTACATAGGGAGACAGCATCGGTCACCTCCCCCAGTCACCCCCCTCCCCCCACACAGTTAGAACACACCCAGGCAATACATTTAACCTCTTCCTCACCCCCTAGTGTTAACCCCTTCAATGCCAGTCACATTTATACAGTAATTAGTGCATTTTTATAGCACTGGTCGCTGTATAAATGTGAATGGCGCCAAAAATGTGTCAAAAGTGTCCGATGTGTCAGTCGCAATATCGCAGTCCCAATAAAAATCGCAGATCGCCGCCATTACTAGTAAAAAAAAAATATAAAAAAAAAAAATCATAATTATGTCCCCTATTTTGTAGGTGCTATAACTTTTGCGCAAAGCAGTCACTTATTGTGTTTTTTTTTTTTTTTTTTACAAAAATACGTAGAAGAATACGTATCGACCTTAACTGAGAAAAAAAAATATTAAAAAAAAAAAAAATGGGATATTTATTATAGCAACAAGTAAAAAATAAATATATATTTTTAAATTGTCGCTCTTTTTTTCATTATAACGCAAAAAATAAAAACCGCACGGGCGATCAAATACCACCAAAAGAAAGCTCTATTTGTGGGGAAAAAATGGACGCCAATTTTGTTTGGGTGCCACGTCGCACGACCGCGCAATTGTCAGTTAAAGCGACGCAGTGCCGGAAGCTGAAATTTCGCCTGGGCACGAAGGGGGTTTATGTGCCCAGTAAGCAAGTGGTTAAGTTAGCCTTCCCATCCTCCTCCACGTATGAAGCCAATTTCCCAACTTTAATTGATGTCGTTAAAGCGGGAGTTCCATGGTTTTTTTTTTTTTTTTTTTTTAATTGTTGTGCCGCTCTTACCTGCCATAAATAGCAGCCTGTGCGTCCCACTCTTTTCGCCGTCGGCATTCTCTGGTAGCTCTAAAGGATATTTTATATAATCCGGTCCTAGCAGTTTTCATCTTGAATTTGGGCACGTTGAAGCCCAGCAGTATCCATTTCCGGTATACGGTGAATGCTGGCGTCCCTGCATTCACCGCTCTATCCCGCGCATGTGCTGTGCTGTGCTGACGGCGAGCCGTGCCGTCAACACTTCAGCGTTCCCATCGCAACGGCAGGCGTCATAATGACCCGCCCCGTTGTGCTCAACAGCTGGTTTCTCACAGCGATAGCTCAGAACGAATTGAGCAGCTGATGAGAAACTAGTGTATTAGTTAACGCCCACGTCACATGACCCGCTTGCCGAGTCACATGACCGGCGAAATATCGCGGGATTTGATGAGAGAGCCTCTCCTGGGAACGCCAGGACTGAGTCCCAGGAGACATAGCGCCGTCGGGGGAAAATCTATAGGCACGCCCATTCCCCCGCGGTGGCTTTGATTGACAGGGCGCAATAAAAGAAAAAAAAAGGGTAAGCCTTTCTTAAAAAAAAAAAAAAAACGGGATTTTGTATTATGAGTGGAAGGCTGTTTTATTCATAGGAAGTCAAAAATTAGGGTGAACCTCCACTTTAAGTCCGACCTACAGCATATTGCCAAGTATGAACTCTCCTGGCTAGGTAGAATCGCAGCCTTAAAGATGATTGTCCTTCCTAAATTGATTTATTTCTTTAGAACCATCCCAATTTGCTTACCGGAATCCTTTTTCAATACTATTGATAAATTATTTAGACAATATATATGGAACCGCAAGTTAGCTAGAGTTCCTTATTCAATAGTCCGAAAACATAGATCACATGGAGGGGCGGGTTTCCCGGACATCCAGAACTATCAGAAGGCAGCATTGTTAGACCAAGTGAAAACATGGTTTGACCCGCTCTCTTCAAAGCTTTGGGTTCAAATAGAACGTTCAGTGTTATCGGATAGAGATCTCCCATCTCTGCTATTAGCTAAGCTTACTGGTCTACCCCTATTTTGACCCAATTCCCCTTTTATTGATGCAACCCTTGTTGCCTGGGGAAAACTGCATTTGGGTTTTCCCCCGGACAGTCTCTCTACTCAGGACTTATCCAACCTCAAAATTTTTGAATTTCTAATTCCAGGTATCAACATACAACAATGGGCCGCCGAGGGTATTTGTACATATAGAGACTTAATAGCTAAGACGCCTCGCACGCATCCTTTTTCTAAACTTCAAATACAGCATCTTGTGTCGAAGCGTCATACCACTACATTTAACCTCCATGGTGATGTGTGGAGATATCTTATGCTTAATCATGATAAACTGAAAGGCCTATCCTGGTTCTATACTGTTTTGCAGAACTATTCGACTTTTAATAAGACGTCCAGTATGTTAAACTGGGAGAGAGATTTAGGCAAAGATTACTCGTCGGAGACTTGGAACTCTGCTATTAAGAATTGTTATAAGTATTCTCACTGCACCAACCATTGGGACCAGATGATAAAGATTTTGCATAGATCGTACCTAACCCCAGTCAGGCTGTCCATGATCTTTCCATCTGAGACCGACACTTGTTGGAGACGGTTTGGAGCAAGGGGGAATATTTATCACATTTTATGGGAATGCAAAAACGTACGCAGTTTTTGGAACGAGGTGTTTAAACGTATTTCCTCAACAATAGGTTTTTTTGTTAGTCCGTCCCCTCAGTTAGCCTTGCTATTCCTCACCATTCATATTATCCCTAAACAACTTAGGAATATAGTGACTCACATTCTTATCGCTACGAGGCTATTAATCACGTCCAAATGGAAATCTAACTTGACTCCTAATATTAGAGAGGTCATAGACAGGGTGAAAATACAATACTCTTTTGAAAAGCACTTTGCTGTCAACTCCTGTTCAGTTGCCCATTTCAGCAATCAATGGGAACCCTGGACTTCAAAGTTTGGAAATTGACTTCCTGAACCCATTCTTCTCTGGATTATGTATAGATTTTATCTCCTGCAGTGGTACAAACTCTTGTTTCTATTTTTTATTTTCTTCTACTCTTCTCTCTCTCTCTTTTTTTTTGTTTTTGTTTTTTATTTTTTCTCTTTTCTTTTCTTTTCTTTTCTTCAGTCTTTCTGCTTTCTGTATGATTCTTCTCGATTTTAGTTCCTCTCTTATGTCATGCTTTTGTTTTACTGTGTTTGGAGTTATGAACTAGACTCAATGGTATTATCCTTTTGTGTATGATTGGCTACTTACATCTGCCACAATTTACGGTAATTTAATATTGAGTATTAAGTGGGCCCTTTTGTTTGTTCATGGGCACTAAATGTCTCCTAGTTTTGTACCAATAATGGGGGTGCGGAGTCCACACTTAGCAGTAGGACAAGTGCTCCCTGCCACGAAACAAGGATGTTTATGGGGACATTTTCATTGCCACCCTTCTACTGTTACCTTTAAGGGTGATGTCCGTTTTTGCAGTTATTGATAATGATGTGATCTGACCAACATTTGTTGTATTCCTAAAGTTTGGTGTAAGATTGTAACTATTCTTTCCTACTACTAATAAAAATGATTTGAAATGAAAATAATATTTAATACAATTCTTTGTAAAAGAAAAAAGATAAAAAAGATAACAATCTCTTGTCTAACTCTTTGTTAAAGTGGATGTAAACCCTGCAAAAAAATATTTTTAATTAAGGCTTGCACCTGTACAGTAGGGATGAGCCGAACACCCCCGGGTTCGGTTCGAACCAGAACGTTCGAACAGACCGCGGGTTCGCACGAATATTTCGAACCCCATTGAAGTCTATGGGACCCGAACGTTCAAATTCAAAAACGGTCGTTTTAAAGACCAAAATTCAATTAAATGTTGGAAAACGTCGTTCAGAACCCGGGTCTTGCCCCAGGGAACATGTAAAAACGGCCGTTTTTTACGGAGCAGCCATTTTAATGATGCTTAAAGTGAATTTTTTTTTAAAAAAATTCATTTAAATATTAGACCTGATGGGTGTCTATAGTAGTGGCACATGTTTAGAAATGTCCCTGCACAACATGAGAGGACTATAAAAAATAAGTAATTATGGTTACTTGCGCAAGTTCTGTGTGGCAACATTATGTCGAATATTTTAGCGGTGGTGGGGGGCCATTATTGTTTTGTGAAAATTTTTTTTTAGAAAAAAGGGCACCCCTCAAACATACTGTAATTGGAGCGCAACAAGGAGCCACGTGCAAATTATTGCATCAAAAATTGTTATTAGGCGCCCCTGTTAAACGGGCTGGAAAATTGTGCCATGGGCACAACACAACACTTGCAACCCCTCCCAATAACTCCAATTGGCGCGCAACAAGGAGCCACGTGCAAATTATTGCATCAAAAATTGTTATTAGGCGCCCCTGTTAAACAGGGGCAGAAAAATTGGGCCTTGGACACAACACAACACTGCAACCCCTCACAATAACTCCAATTGGAGCGCAACAAGGAACCACGTGCAAAGTATTGCATCAAAAATTGTTATTAGGCGCCCTTTTAAAACAGGGGCAGAAAAATTGGGCCTTGGGCACAACACAACACTGCAACCCCTCACAATAACTCCAATTGGAGCGCAACAAGGAGCCACGTGCAAAGTATTGCATTAAAATTTTTTATTAGGCGCCCCTGTTAAAACAGGGGCAAAAAAATTGGGCCTTGGGCACAACACAACACTGCAACCCCTCACAATAACTCCAATTGGAGCGCAACAAGGAGCCATGTGCAAAGTATTGCATCAAAAATTGTTATTAGGCGCCCCTGTTAAAACAGGGGCAGAAAAATTGGGCCTTGGGCACAACACAACACTGCAACCCCTCACAATAACTCCAATTGGAGCGCAACAAGGAGCCACGTGCAAAGTATTTCATTAATTTATTTTTATTAGGTGCCCCTGTTAAAACAGGGGCAAAAAAATTGGGCCTTGGGCACAACACAACACTGCAACCCCTCACAATAACTCCAATTGGAGTGCAATAAGGAGATACGTGCAAAGTATTGAATCAAAAATTGTTATTAGGCGCCCCTGTTAAACAGGGGCAGAAAAATTGGGCCCTGGGCACAACACAACACTTGCAACCCCTCCCAATAACTCCAATTGGAGCGCAACAAGGAGCCACGTGCAAAGTATTGCATCAAAAATTGTTATTAGGCGCTCCTGTTAAACAGGGGCAGAAAAATTGTGCCTTAGGCACTGGTGGCGAAGCCCAGAAACACAACATTTCTTACTAGCTATCCGCAAGAAAAGTGAGGAGGAGAAGGATATTCCATCAGCAGCATAAGAGGACAGTCACTCAGCATCAGCAGTCTAAAAGGGATCCGACATTTCAACAAAAAGATATTATTCATTAACATCAGCATCAGGTACTTGGTAGCTGGTGTTGATCCAAGCCTGATTCATTTTGATGAAGGTCAGTTGATCAACAGAGCCGGTGGAGAGGCGCACCCTGTGATCAGTCACAAAGCCTCCAGCAGCACTGAATGTCCGTTCTGAAAGAACACTGGATGCAGGGCAAGCCAGTAGCTCAATTGCGTACTGGGCAAGCTCTGGCCAGTGATTCATCCTCAAGACCCAGTAAGCCAGAGGATTTTCGGTGGGGAAGGTGTCCAAGTCGGATCTTGCCCCTAGGTATTCCCGGACCATGTAAACCAAACGCTGGCGATGGTTGCTGGAGCTGGTCAGACCTTGGGGCTGCGGACTAAAAAACTGCCTGAACGCATCGGTCAGACGACCACCTTCTCCACCGCCCCTTCTGTGACTCACCGAAGCCTCAGCAAGACGTTGTCCAGAGCCAGGTTTTGGTAATCCCCCCGGTTCTGGGAACGCATTGCACAGACCCTTCTGCAAGGCCTCCCGCAGAAGTTTCATCCTCTGCGATGGCAACATAAGGTCGGCAACCTTACTCTTGTAACGTGGATCAATGAGAGTCGCCAGCCAGTAATGATCCCTCTCCTTAATAGCACGTACACGAGGATCCTTACGCAGGCTTTGCAGGATCAGGGAGGCCATGCAGCGTAGGTTTGCAGAGGCATTCGGGGCACAGTCCTCTGGGTCACTGAGGACTAGTGTTGCTCACGAATATTTGTATTGCAAATATTCGGCTCGAATATGGCATATTCGAGTATTCGCGATATATTCCGAATTTCGCGGTGAATATTCGCTATTTAGAATATTCGTATTTTTTCAATTTTTTTTTAGAACAGATCACATCCTAGAGATCCCCATCGACGTCTAAAAGCATTGCTGGTATGATTAGAGACCTTGGGCCGAGTAGCTGCAGCGATCATTTTATATTGCCGAAAAATCGCAATGCGATTATTCGGCAATAGCGATATCGCGCGATTATTTTCGAGAAATTCGCAATATTGTTTTTAGCTAAAATAACACATATATTCGATTTCAGAGTGTTACTGTCGAAATTCCGCAATCAATTTCTCATTCGCATTTTTGCGAAATTACGATAAAATATCAAGAATATTCTGAGCCAATCAGAGTGCTCCTTCCGCATTTGCCGAATATTCGCAATTATTTTGTATTGTAATATATCACGAATATTCTGAGCCAATCAGAGTGCTCCTTCCGCATTTGCCGAATATTCGCAATTATTTTGTATTGTAATATATCACAAATATTCTGAGCCAATCAGAGTGCTCCTTCCGCATTTGCCGAATATTCGCAATTATTTTGTATTGTAATATATCACGAATATTCTGAGCCAATCAAAGTGCTCCATTCCGCGTTTCTCGAAATTTCGCAATTATTTGGTATTATAAAATATCACGAATATTCTGAGCCAATCAGAGTGCTCCTTCCGCATTTCTCGAAATTTCGCAATTATTTGGTATTATAAAATATCACGAATATTCTGAGCCAATCAGAGTGCTCCTTCCGCATTTCTCAAAAAATTTCGCATTCGCATTCGCGATAGCAAAATTTCGCAATCATTTAATTTCCAAAAAATATCACGAATATTCGTATTTAGCGAATATATCTCGAATATTCGACTATATATTCGAGATATATCGCAAAATCGAATATGGCATATTCTGCTCAACACTACTGAGGACGACAGGATCCACAGGCACCTCATCCCAGACACGTAAAACTCCACGTGCTCCTTGGGACTGTAAATGATCCCTTGAAGACTGCTGCAGCTGAGTGCTAAGCTCCACCTCCATGCTGCTGATACAATCCTCCTCCTCCTCCTGCTCCGCCTCCTCCTCCTCTTCCTGTGTGCTAGGTGGACAAGCAGGACCACTGTCTGGGTAAAGGGGGCCTTGAGAGGTAAGGAAGTCCTCCTCTTCCTCCCTCTGTTCTGTCTCAAGGGCCCTGTCCATTATTCCACGTAGCGTGTGCTCCAACATGTGAAAAAGAGGGACAGTCTCACTGATGCATGCACTGTCACTGCTCACCATCCTCGTGGCCTCCTCAAATGGTGACAGGACAGTGCATGCATCCCTGATCAAGGCCCACTGGCGTGGGGAATAAAAACCTAGCTCTCCTGACCCAGTTCTGCTGCCATATTGGGACAGGTACTCATTGATGGCCCGTTGCTGCATGTGCAGCCGCTGCAGTATGGCCAACGTTGAGTTCCATCTGGTGGGCATGTCACAAATTAGGCGGTTCTTGGGCAGGTTGTATTCCCTTTGGAGGTCAGTCAGCCGAGCAGTGGCATTATATGACCTTCAAAAATGCACACAGACTTTCCTGGCCTGCTTCAGGACATCCTGCAAGCCCGGGTACCTGCCCAAGAACCGCTGCACCACCAAATTGAGGACATGCGCAAAACAGGGCACGTGGGTGAGTTTTCCCTGTCGCACGGCAGAGAGGAGGTTGGTGCCATTATCGCTGACCACCATTCCAGGCTTCAGCTGGCGTAGCGTCAACCACCTCTCAGCCTGACCCTGCAGAGCTGACAAAACCTCTTCCCCAGTGTGGCTCCTGTCTCCCAAGCACACCAGCTCTTGCACCGCATGGCATCTCTTGGCCTGCATTCCTGCGTATCCCCTCGTACGCCTACGGAGCACGGCTGGTTCGGAGAAAACATCCCCACAGGAAGAGGCCACAGAGGAAGAAGAAGAAGAGGGGGTGGAGGAAAGAGGTGTGTCACAAGCAGTAGTATTGTTTTGGAGGCATGGTGGCGGAACAACCTCCAAAACTACTGGACCTTGCCCTGCGTCCTTCCCAGCTGCCAGCAGAGTCACCCAATGTCCCGTAAAAGACAGGTAACGTCCCTGTCCATGCCTGCTGGACCATGAGTCAGCGGTAATATGCACCTTACCACTGAACGCCCTGTCCAGCGAGGCATGGACATTGCCTTCCACATGCCTTCCACATGACGAACCGGAGAACCGGAATAGCCTTCCGTGAGAAAAAGTGGCGTTTTGGTACTTGCCACTGAGGTACTGCACATTGCACAAACTCACAGAAGGGGGCAGAATCTACCAACTGAAAAGGTAGCAGTTGAAGTGCTAGCAATTTCGCTAAGCTAGCATTCAACTGCTGGGCATGTGGATGGCTGGGATTGTACTTCTTTCCGCGCTGCAGCAGCTGGGGCAGGGAAATTTGCCTGGTACTATCAGTAGATTGACCACTACTACTAGCTTGTGACACACCTATTTCTACACCTTCACTGCAGGCTTCAGAGAGGACTGGGGGTCTACTGGGGTTGGAGGTCCCAGAAGGGCAAGGGGGGTACGCTTTTGGCTTTTGGTGTGGGTATTTTTGGTGTGCTTGCCAACGAGATGCATGGCAGGTGGACATATGTCTGGACAAGAATGTGGTACCCAGGCGGTTGATGTTTTGGCCATGTGAGATAGGCTTGCGACATAAGTTGCAAATAGCAAAGGTACGATCTTGTGGACATGTTTCAAAAAAGGCCCACACCAAAGAACTTTTGCTGTACTGGTCAGACACAGCAGCGCCATGCACAAGCGCCGTAGATGTGCGCTGTAATGCAGTGGGTGTGACCTTAAGCTGACCCCTGGAGGGCATCCTGCCTCTTTGGAGATGTGCCTGTGCCTCGTCCTTCTCCTCCTCCTCCTCCTCCTCTCTCCTATCAGGCACCCAGGTAGAGTCAGTGACCTCATCATCCCCTCCCTCCTTATCACTGTCAACAACCTGGCAGTATGCTCCAGCTGGGGGAACATCATCACTAACAAATTGCTGTCCCTCTCGGCCACCCCCTCTCCCTGGGCTCACATCAATGCCTTCCTCTATCAGTGTTCCGTCATTGGAGTCTTCAAAACGCTGCGTATCTTCCTGCAGCATGTACCCAATACTGTGTTGAAACAGTTCGGGGGACTCCTCAGGAGGACATGGTGGTACTAGGGAAGTATTGTGTGAAGCCATTGTGCAGAGGGAAGAGGACGCCTTGGCAGCTGCTTTGCCAGATAAACTTTGATCAGTCTGTGTGAGAGAGGATGAGGAGGATGAGGACGGCTTGGTCATCCACTATACTAATTTCTCTGCATGTTGAGGCTCAACACGGCCAGCTCCCGAAAAGAAGGACGAGCTGCCACGGCCACGTGCTGAAGAGGATGCACCACATACACTACCAGCATTACCTCTACATGCAGAGCCTGCTTGCCCTCGTGACGCTCTGCCTCTCTTTGTTGTCCTTCCAGACATATTTATGCGTTCAGGTGGTATATAACAGCACACGTCCAGTGATACTAACTGCGCTCAGGTGGTATATAACAGCACAGGTGCGGTGACACTAACTGCACTCAGGTGGTATATAACAGCACAGGTGCGGTGAAACTAAATGCGCTCAGGTGGCATATAACAGCACACGTCCAGTGACACTAACTGCGCTCAGGTGGTATATAATAGCACACGTCCAGTGACACTAACTGCGCTCAGGTGGTATATAACAGCACACGTACAGTGACACTAACTGCGCTCAGGTGGTATATAACAGCACACGTCCAGTGACACTAACTGCACTCAGGTGGTATATAACAGCACAGGTGCGGTGACACTAACTGCACTCAGGTGGTATATAACAGCACAGGTGCGGTGAAACTAAATGCGCTCAGGTGGCATATAACAGCACACGTCCAGTGACACTAACTGCGCTCAGGTGGTATATAATAGCACACGTCCAGTGACACTAACTGCGCTCAGGTGGTATATAACAGCACACGTACAGTGACACTAACTGCGCTCAGGTGGTATATAACAGCACACGTCCAGTGACACTAACTGCACTCAGGTGGTATATAACAGCACAGGTGCGGTGACACTAAATGCGCTCAGGTGGTATATAACAGCACACGTACAGTGACACTGACTGCGCTCAGGAGGTATATAACAGCACACGTCCAGTGACACTAACTGCGCTCAGGTGGTATATAACAACACAGGTGCGGTGACACTAACTACGCTCAGGTGGTATATAACAGCACAGGTGCGGTGACACTAACTACACTCAGGTGGTATATAACAGCACAGGTGCGGTGACACTAAATGCGCTCAGGTGGTATATAACGGCACACTTCCAGTGACACTAACTGCGCTCAGGTGGTATATAACAGCACAGGTGCGGTGACACTAACTGCACTCAGGTGGTATATAACAGCACATGTGCGGTGACACTAAATGCGCTCAGGTGGTATATAACAGCACACGTCCAGTGACACTAACTGCGCTCAGGTGGTATATAACAGCACAGGTGCGGTGACACTAACTGCACTCAGGTGGTATATAACAGCACAGGTGCGGTGACACTAAATGCGCTCAGGTGGTATATAACAGCACACGTCCAGTGACACTAACTGCGCTCAGGTGGTATATAATAGCACACGTCCAGTGACACTAACTGCGCTCAGGTGGTATATAACAGCACACGTACAGTGACACTAACTGCGCTCAGGTGGTATATAACAGCACACGTCCAGTGACACTAACTGCGCTCAGGTGGTATATAACAGCACAGGTGCGGTGACACTAAATGCGCTCAGGTGGTATATAACAGCACACGTACAGTGACACTGACTGCGCTCAGGTGGTATATAACAGCACACGTCCAGTGACACTAACTGCGCTCAGGTGGTATATAACAGCACAGGTGCGGTGACACTAACTACGCTCAGGTGGTATATAACAGCACAGGTGCGGTGACACTAAATGCGCTCAGGTGGTATATAACAGCACACGTCCAGTGACACTAACTGCGCTCAGGTGGTATATAACAGCACACGTACAGTGACACCAACTGCGCTCAGGTGGTATATAACAGCACACGTACAGTGACACTAACTGCGCTCAGGTGGTATATAACAGCACACGTCCAGTGACACTAACTGCACTCAGGTGGTATATAACAGCACAGGTGCGGTGACACTAACTGCACTCAGGTGGTATATAACAGCACAGGTGCGGTGAAACTAAATGCGCTCAGGTGGCATATAACAGCACACGTCCAGTGACACTAACTGCGCTCAGGTGGTATATAATAGCACACGTCCAGTGACACTAACTGCGCTCAGGTGGTATATAACAGCACACGTACAGTGACACTAACTGCGCTCAGGTGGTATATAACAGCACACGTCCAGTGACACTAACTGCACTCAGGTGGTATATAACAGCACAGGTGCGGTGACACTAAATGCGCTCAGGTGGTATATAACAGCACACGTACAGTGACACTGACTGCGCTCAGGTGGTATATAACAGCACACGTCCAGTGACACTAACTGCGCTCAGGTGGTATATAACAACACAGGTGCGGTGACACTAACTACGCTCAGGTGGTATATAACAGCACAGGTGCGGTGACACTAACTACACTCAGGTGGTATATAACAGCACAGGTGCGGTGACACTAAATGCGCTCAGGTGGTATATAACGGCACACTTCCAGTGACACTAACTGCGCTCAGGTGGTATATAACAGCACAGGTGCGGTGACACTAACTGCACTCAGGTGGTATATAACAGCACATGTGCGGTGACACTAAATGCGCTCAGGTGGTATATAACAGCACACGTCCAGTGACACTAACTGCGCTCAGGTGGTATATAACAGCACAGGTGCGGTGACACTAACTGCACTCAGGTGGTATATAACAGCACAGGTGCGGTGACACTAAATGCGCTCAGGTGGTATATAACAGCACACGTCCAGTGACACTAACTGCGCTCAGGTGGTATATAATAGCACACGTCCAGTGACACTAACTGCGCTCAGGTGGTATATAACAGCACACGTACAGTGACACTAACTGCGCTCAGGTGGTATATAACAGCACACGTCCAGTGACACTAACTGCGCTCAGGTGGTATATAACAGCACAGGTGCGGTGACACTAAATGCGCTCAGGTGGTATATAACAGCACACGTACAGTGACACTGACTGCGCTCAGGTGGTATATAACAGCACACGTCCAGTGACACTAACTGCGCTCAGGTGGTATATAACAGCACAGGTGCGGTGACACTAACTACGCTCAGGTGGTATATAACAGCACAGGTGCGGTGACACTAAATGCGCTCAGGTGGTATATAACAGCACACGTCCAGTGACACTAACTGCGCTCAGGTGGTATATAACAGCACAGGTGCGGTGACACTAACTGCGCTCAGGTGGTATGTAACAGCACACGTACAGTGACACTAACTGCGCTCAGGTGGTATGTAACAGCACACGTCCAGTGACACTAACTGCGCTCAGGTGGTATATAACAGCACAGGTGCGGTGACACTAACTGCGCTCAGGTGGTATGTAACAGCACACGTACAGTGACACTAACTGCGCTCATGTGGTATATAACAGCACTAACTGCGCTCAGGTGGTTTATAACAGCACACGTCCAGTGACACTAACTGCGCTCAGGTTGTATATAACAGCACAGGTGCGGTGACACTAACTGCGCTCAGGTGGTATATAACAGCACAGGTGTGGTGACACTAAATGCGCTCAGGTGGTATATAACAGCACACGTACAGTGACACTAACTGCGCTCAGGTGGTAGATAGCAGCACACGTCCAGTGACACCAAATGCGCTCAGGTGGTATGTAACTGCACACGTGCGGTGACACCAAATGCGCTCAGGTGGTATGTAACAGCACATGTGCGGTGACACCAAAAGCGCTCAGATGATATGTAACAGCACACGTGCGGTGACACCAAATGCGCTCAGGTGGTATGTAACAGCACACGTGCGGTGACACCAAATGCACTAAGGTGGTATGTAACAGCACACGTGCGGTGACACCAAATGCGCTCAGGTGGTATTTAACAGCACACGTGCACTGACACCAAATGCGCTCAGGTGATATGTAACAGCACATGTGCGGTGACACCAAAAGCGCTCAGATGATATGTAACAGCACACGTGCGGTGACACCAAATGCGCTAAGGTGGTATGTAACAGCACACGTGCGGTGACACCAAATGCGCTAAGGTGGGTTGTAACAGCACACGTGCGGTGACACCAATTGCGCTCAGGTGGTATGTAACAGCACACGTGCGCTGACACCAAATGCGCTCAGGTGGTATGTAACAGCACACGTGCGGTGAAACCAAATCCGCTCAGGTGGCATGTAACAGCACATGTGCGGTGACACCAAAAGCGCTCAGATGATATGTAACAGCACACGTGCAGTGACACCAAATGCGCTAAGGTGGTATGTAACAGCACACATGCGGTGACACCAAATGCGCTCAGGTGGTATGTAACAGCACACATGCGCTGACACCAAATGCGCTCAGGTGGTATGTAACAGCACACGTGCGGTGACACCAAATGCACTCAGGTGGTATGTAACAGCACACGTGCGCTGACACCAAATGCGCTCAGGTGGTATGTAACAGCACACGTGCGGTGACACCAAATGCGCTCAGGTGATATGTAACAGCACACATGCGATGACACCAAATGCGCTAAAGTGGTATGTAACAGCACACGTGCGGTGACACCAGATGCGCTAAGGTGGTATGAAACAGCACACGTGCGGTGACACCAAATGCGCTCAGGTGATATACAACAGCACAGGTGCGGTGACACTAAATGCGCTCAGGTGGTATATAACAGCACACGTCCAGTGACACTAACTGCGCTCAGGTGGTATATAACAGCACTGGTGCGGTGACACTAACTGCGCTCAGGTGGTATGTAACAGCACACGTACAGTGACACTAACTGCGCTCAGGTGGTATATAACAGCACACGTCCAGTGACACTAACTGCGCTCAGGTGGTATATAACAGCACAGGTGCGGTGACACTAACTGTGCTCAGGTGGTATGTAACAGCACACGTACAGTGACACTAACTGCGCTCAGGTGGTATATAACAGCACACGTACAGTGACAGTAACTGCGCTCAGGTGGTATATAACAGCACAGGTGCGGTGACACTAACTGCGCTCAGGTGGTATATAACAGCACACGTCCAGTGACACTAACTGCGCTCAGGTGGTATATAACAGCACATGTGCGGTGACACCAAAAGCGCTCAGATGATATGTAACAGCACACGTGCGGTGACACCAAATGCACTAAGGTGGTATGTAACAGCACACGTGCAGTTTCACCAAATGCGCTAAGGTGGTATGTAACAGCACACGTGCGGTGACACCAAATGCGCTCAGGTGGTATGTAACAGCACACGTGCGCTGACACCAAATGCAGTCAGGTGGTATGTAACAGCACACGTGCGGTGACACCAAATGCGCTCAGGTGGTATGTAACAGCACACGTGCGGTGACACCAAATGCGCTCAGGTGGTATGTAACAGCACACGTGCGGTGACACCAAATGCGCTCAGGTGATATGTAACAGCACACGTGCGGTGACACCAAATGTGCTAAGGTGGTATGTAACAGCACACGTGCGGTGACACCAGATGCGCTAAGGTGGTATGTAACAGCACACGTGCGGTGACACCAAATGCGCGCAGGTGATATATAACAGCACAGGTGCGGTGACACTAAATGCGCTCAGGTGGTATATAACAGCACACGTCCAGTGACACTAACTGTGCTCAGGTGGTATATAACAGCACAGGTGCGGTGACACTAACTGCGCTCAGGTGGTATGTAACAGCACACGTACAGTGACACTAACTGCGCTCAGGTGGTATATAACAGCACACGTCCAGCGACACTAACTGCGCTCATGTGGTATATAACAGCACAGGTGCGGTGACAATAACTGCGCTCAGGTGGTATGTAACAGCACACATACAGTGACACTAACTGCGCTCAGGTGGTATATAACAGCACACGTCCAGTGACACTAACTGCGCTCAGGTGGTATATAAGAGCACACGTCCAGTGACACTAATTGCGCTCAGGTTGTATATAACAGCACAGGTGCGGTGACACTAACTGCGCTCAGGTGGTATATAACAGCACAGGTGTGGTGACACTAAATGCGCTAAGGTGGTATATAACAGCACACGTACAGTGACACTAAATGCGCTCAGGTGGTATATAACAGCACACGTACAGTGACACTAACTGCGCTCAGGTGGTATATAACAGCACACGTCCAGTGACACCAAATGCGCTCAGGTGGTATGTAACAGCACACGTGCGGTGACACCAAATGCGCTCTGGTGGTATGTAACAGCACATGTGCGGTGACACCAAATGAGCTCAGATGATATGTAACAGCACACGTGCGCTGACACCAAATGCGCTAAGGTGGTATGTAACAGCACACGTGCGGTGACACCAAATGCGCTAAGTTGGTATGTAACAGCACACGTGCGGTGACACCAAATGAGCTCGGGTGGTATGTAACAGCACACGTGCGCTGACACCAAATGCACTCAGGTGGTATGTAACAGCACACGTAAGGTGACACCAAATGCGCTCAGGTGGTATGTAACAGCACATGTGCGGTGACACCAAAAGCGCTCAGATGATATGTAACAGCACACGTGCGGTGACACCAAATGCGCTAAGGTGGTATGTAACAGCACACGTGCGGTGACACCAAATGCGCTAAGGTGGGTTGTAACAGCACACGTGCGGTGACACCAATTGCGCTCAGGTGGTATGTAACAGCACACGTGCGCTGACACCAATTGCGCTCAGGTGGTATGTAACAGCACACGTGCGCTGACACCAAATGCGCTCAGGTGGTATGTAACAGCACACGTGCGGTGACACCAAATGCGCTCAGGTAGTATGTAACAGCACACGTGCGGTGACACCAAATGCGCTCAGGTGATATTTAACAGCACACGTGCGGTGACACCAAATGCGCTAAGGTGGTATGTAACAGCACACGTGCGGTGACACCAAATGCGCTAAGGTGGTATGTAACAGCACACGTGTGGTGACACCAAATGCGCTCAGGTGATATGTAACAGCACACGTGCAGTGACACCAAATGCGCTAAGGCGGTATGTAACAGCACACGTGCGGTTACACCAAATGCGCTAAGGTGGTATCTGTAACAGCACACGTGCGGTGACACCAAATGCGCTAAGGTGGTATGTAACAGCACACGTGCGGTGACCCCAAGTGCGCTCAGGTGGTATATAACAGCACACGTCCAGTGACACTAACTGCGCTCAGGTGGTATATAACAGCACACGTACAGTGACACCAACTGCGCTCAGGTGGTATATAACAGCACACGTACAGTGACACTAACTGCGCTCAGGTGGTATATAACAGCACACGTCCAGTGACACTAACTGCTCTCAGGTGGTTTATAACAGCACAGGTGCGGTGACACTAACTGCACTCAGGTGGTATATAACAGCACAGGTGCGGTGACACTAAATGCGCTCAGGTGGTATATAACAGCACACGTCCAGTGACACTAACTGTGCTCAGGTGGTATATAACAGCACAGGTGCGGTGACACTAACTGCGCTCAGGTGGTATCTAACAGCACACGTACAGTGACACTAACTGCGCTTAGGTGGTATATAACAGCAAACGTCCAGTGACACTAACTGCGCTCAGGTGGTATATAACAGCACAGGTGCGGTGACAGTAACTGCGCTCAGGTGGTATGTAACAGCACACGTACAGTAACACTAACTGCGCTCAGGTGGTATATAACAGCACACGTACAGTGACACTAACTGCGCTCAGGTGGTATATAAAAGCACAGGTGCGGTGACACTAACTGCGCTCAGGTGGTATATAACAGCACATGTCCAGTGACACTAACTGCGCTCAGGTGGTATATAACAGCACAGGTGCGGTGACACTAACTGCGCTCAGGTGGTATCTAACAGCACACGTACAGTGACACTAACTGCGCTTAGGTGGTATATAACAGCAAACGTCCAGTGACACTAACTGCGCTCAGGTGGTATATAACAGCACAGGTGCGGTGACACTAACTGCGCTCAGGTGGTATGTAACAGCACACGTACAGTAACACTAACTGCGTTTAGGTGGTATCTAACAGCACACGTACAGTGACACTAACTGCGCTTAGGTGGTATATAACAGCAAACGTGCAGTGACACTAACTGCGCTCAGGTGGTATATAACAGCACAGGTGCGGTGACAGTAACTGCGCTCAGGTGGTATGTAACAGCACACGTACAGTAACACTAACTGCGCTCAGGTGGTATATAACAGCACACGTACAGTGACCCTAACTGCGCTCAGGTGGTATGTAACAGCACACGTGTGGTGACACCAAATGCGCTCAGGTGGTATGTAACAGCACATGTGCGGTGACACCAAAAGCGCTCAGATGATATGTAACAGCACACCTGCGGTGACACTAACTGCGCTCAGGTGGTATATAACAGCACAGGTGCGGTGACACTAACTGCGCTCAGGTGGTATATAACAGCACACGTCCAGTGACACTAACTGCGCTCAGGTGGTATATAACAGCACAGGTGCGGTGACACTAACTGCGCTCAGGTGGTATGTAACAGCACACGTACAGTGACACTAACTGCGCTCAGGTGGTATATAAAAGCACAGGTGCGGTGACACTAACTGCGCTCAGGTGGTATATAACAGCACATGTCCAGTGACACTAACTGCGCTCAGGTGGTATATAACAGCACAGGTGCGGTGACACTAACTGCGCTCAGGTTGTATGTAACAGCACAGGTGCGGTGACACTAACTGCGCTCAGGTGGTATATAACAGCACACGTACAGTGACACTAACTGCGCTCAGGTGGCATATAACAGCACACGTCAAGTGACACTAACTGCGCTCAGGTGGTATATAACAGCACAGGTGCGGTGACAGTAACTGCGCTCAGGTGGTATATAACAGCACAGGTGTGGTGACACTAAATGCGCTCAGCTGGTATATAACAGCACACGTACAGTGACACTAACTGCGCTCAGGTGGTATATAACAGCACAGGTGCGGTGACACTAACTGCGCTCAGGTGGTATATAACAGCACACGTCCAGTGACACCAACTGCGCTCAGGTGGTATATAACAGCACACGTCCAGTGACACTAACTGCGCTCAGGTGGTATATAACAGCACACGTCCAGTGACACTAACTGCGCTCAGGTGGTATATAACAGCACACGTACAGTGACACTAACTGCGCTCAGGTGGTATATAACAGCACAGGTGCGGTGACACTAACTGCGCTCAGGTGGTATATAACAGCACAGGTGTGGTGACACTAAATGCGCTCAGGTGGTATATAACAGCACACGTACAGTGACCCTAACTGCGCTCAGGTGGTATATAACAGCACACGTCCAGTGACACCAAATGCGCTCAGGTGGTATGTAACAGCACACGTGTGGTGACACCAAATGCGCTCAGGTGGTATGTAACAGCACATGTGCGGTGACACCAAAAGCGCTCAGATGATATGTAACAGCACACCTGCGGTGACACTAACTGCGCTCAGGTGGTATATAACAGCACAGGTGCGGTGACACTAACTGCGCTCAGGTGGTATATAACAGCACACGTCCAGTGACACTAACTGCGCTCAGGTGGTATATAACAGCACAGGTGCGGTGACACTAACTGCGCTCAGGTGGTATGTAACAGCACATGTACAGTGACACTAACTGCGCTCAGGTGGTATATAACAGCACACGTACAGTGACACTAACTGCGCTCAGGTGGTATATAACAGCACACATCCAGTGACACTAACTGTGCTCAGGTTGTATATAACAGCACAGGTGTGGTGACACTAAATGCGCTCAGGTGGTAAATAACAGCACACGTACAGTGACACTAACTGCGCTCAGGTGGTATATAACAGCACACGTGCGGTGACACCAAATGCGCTCAGGTGGTATGTAACAGCACACGTGCGGTGACACCAAATGCGCTCAGGTGGTATGTAACAGCACATGTGCGGTGACACCAAAAGCGCTCAGATGATATGTAACAGCACACGTGCGGTGACACCAAATGCGCTTAGGTGGTATGTAACAGCACACGTGCGGTGACACCAAATGCGCTAAGGTGGTATGTAACAGCACACATGCGGTGACACCAAATGCGCTCAGGTGGTATGTAACAGCACACGTGCGCTGACACCAAATGCGCTCAGGTGGTATGTAACAGCATACGTGCGGTGACACCAAATGCGCTCAGGTGGTATATAACAGCACAGGTGTGGTGACACTAAATGCGCTCAGGTGGTATGTAACAGCACACGTACAGTGACCCTAACTGCGCTCAGGCGGTATATAACAGCACACGTCCAGTGACACCAAATGCGCTCAGGTGGTATGTAACAGCACACGTGCGGTGACACCAAATGCGCTCAGGTGGTATGTAACAGCACATGTGCGGTGACACCAAAAGCGCTCAGATGATATGTAACAGCACACCTGCGGTGGCACCAAATGCGCTAAGGTGGTATGTAACAGCACACGTGCGGTGACACCAAATGAGCTAAGGTGGTATGTAACAGCACACGTGCGGTGACACCAAATGCGCTCAGGTGGTATGTAACAGCACACGTGCGCTGACACCAAATGCGCTCAGGTGGTATGTAACAGCACACGTGCGCTGACACCAAATGCGCTCAGGTGATATGTAACAGCACACGTGCGGTGACACCAAATGCACTAAGGTGGTATGTAACAGCACACGTGCGGTGACACCAGATGCGCTAATGTGGTATGAAACAGCACACGTGCAGTGACACCAAATGCGCTCAGGTGATATATAACAGCACAGGTGCGGTGACACTAAAAGCGCTCAGGTGGTATATAACAGCACATGTCCAGTGACACTAACTGCGCTCAGGTGGTATATAACAGCACAGGTGCGGTGACACTAACTGCGCTCAGGTTGTATGTAACAGCACACGTACAGTGACACTAACTGCGCTCAGGTGGTATATAACAGCACACGTCCAGTGACACTAACTGCGCTCAGGTGGTATATAACAGCACAGGTGCGGTGACACTAACTGTGCTCAGGTGGTATGTAACAGCACACGTACAGTGACACTAACTGCGCTCAGGTGGTATATAACAGCACACGTACAGTGACACTAACTGCGCTCAGGTGGTATATAACAGCACAGGTGCGGTGACACTAACTGCGCTCAGGTGGTATATAACAGCACAAGTCCAGTGACACTAACTGCACTCAGGTGGTATATAACAGCACAGGTGCGGTGACACTAACTGCGCTCAGGTGGTATGTAACAGCACACGTACAGTGACACTAACAGCGCTCAGGTGGTATATAACAGCACACGTACAGTGACACTAACTGCACTCAGGTGGTATATAACAGCACACGTCCAGTGACACTAACTGTGCTCAGGTTGTATATAACAGCACAGGTGTGGTGACACTAAATGCGCTCAGGTGGTATATAACAGCACACGTACAGTGACACTAACTGCGCTCAGGTGGTATATAACAGCACACGTTCAGTGACACCAAATGCGCTCAGGTGGTATGTAACAGCACATGTGCGGTGACACCAAAAGCGCTCAGATGATATGTAACAGCACACGTGCGGTGACACCAAATGTGCTAAGGTGGTATGTAACAGCACACGTGCGGTGACACCAAATGCGCTAAGGTGGTATGTAACAGCACACGTGCGGTGACACCAAATGCGCTCAGGTGGTATGTAACAGCACACGTGCGGTGACACCAAATGCGCTCAGGTGATATATAACAGCACAGGTGCGGTGACACTAAATGCGCTCAGGTGGTATATAACAGCACACGTCCAGTGACACTAACTGTGCTCAGGTGGTATATAACAGCACAGGTGCGGTGACACTAACTGCGCTCAGGTGGTATATAACAGCACAGGTGCGGTCAGGTGGTATGTAACAGCACACGTACACTGCGCTCAGGTGGTATATGTAACAGCACACGTACAGTGACACTAACTGCGCTCAGGTGGTATATAACAGCACACGTCCAGTGACACTAACTGTGCTCATGTGGTATATAACAGCACAGGTGCGGTGACACTAACTGCGCTCAGGTGGTATATAACAGCACAGGTGCGGTGACACTAATTGCGCTCAGGTGGTATATAACAGCACACGTCCAGTGACACTAACTGCGCTCAGGTGGTATATAACAGCACAGGTGCGGTGACACTAACTGCGCTCAGGTGGTATATAACAGCACAGGTGCGGTGACACTAACTGCGCTCAGGTGGTATGTAACAGCACACGTACACTAAATGCGTTCAGGTGGTATATAACAGCACACGTACTGTGACACTAACTGCGCTCAGGTGGTATATAACAGCACACGTCCAGTGACACTAACTGCGCTCAGGTGGTATATAACAGCACAGGTGCGGTGACACTAAATGCGCTCAGGTGGTATATAACAGCACATGGTGCGGTGACACTAAATGCGCTCAGGTGGTATATAACAGCACACGTGTACAGTGACACTAAATGCGCTCAGGTGGTATATAACAGCACACGTACAGTGACACCAAATGCGCTCAGGTGGTATGTAACAGCACACGTGCGGTGACACCAAATGCGCTCAGGTGGTATGTAACAGCACACGTGCGGTGACACCAAATGCGCTCAGGTGATATGTAACAGCACACGTGCAGGTGACACCAAATGCGCTCAGGTGGTATGTAACAGCACATGTGCGGTGACACCAAAAGCGCTCAGATGATATGTAACAGCGCTCAGGTGGTATGTAACAGCGTGCGGTGACACCAAATGCGCTCAGGTGGTATGTAACAGCACACGTGCGGTGACACCAAATGCGCTCAGGTGGTATGTAACAGCACACGTGCGGTGACACCAAATGCGCTAAGGTGGTATGTAACAGCACACGTGCGGTGACACCAAATGCGCTCAGCACACGTGCGGTGACAGCACACGTGCGGTGACATGCGCTAAGGTGGTATGTAACAGCACACGTGCGGTGAGCGTGGTATGTAACAGCACACGTGGTATGTAACAGCACACGTGACACCAAATGCGCTCAGGTGGTATGTAACAGCACACGTGCAATGACAGCTAATGCGCTAAGGTGGTATGTAACAGCACACGTGCGGTGACACCAAATGCGCTAAGGTGGTATGTAACAGCACAAGTGCGGTGACACCAAATTCGCTCAGGTGGTATGTAACAGCACACGTGCGCTGACACCAAATGCGCTCAGGTGGTATGTAACAGCACTCGTGCGGTGACACCAAATTCGCTCAGGTGGTATGTAACAGTACACGTGCGGTGACACCAAATGCACTAAGGTGGTATGTAACAGCACACGTGCGGTGACACCAAATGCGCTAAGGTGGTATGTAACAGCACACGTGCGCTGACACCAAATGCGCTAAGGTGGTATGTAACAGCACACGTGCGGTGACACCAAATGCGCTCAGGTGGTATGTAACAGCACACGTGTGGTGACACCAAATGCGCTAAGGTGGTATGTAACAGCACACGTGCGGTGACACCAAATGCGCTAAGGTGGTATGTAACAGCACACGTGCGGTGACCCCAAATGCGCCCAGGTGGTATGTAACAGCACTCGTCCGGTGACACCAAATGCTCTAAGGTGGTATGTAACAGCACACGTGCGGTGACACCAAATGCGCTCAGGTGGTATGTAACAGCACACGTGCAGTGACACCAAAAGCGCTCAGATGATATGTAACAGCACACGTGCGGTGACACCCAATGCGCTAAGGTGGTATGTAACAGCACACATGCGGTGACACCAAATGCGCTAAGGTGGTATGTAACAGCACACGTGCGGTGACACCAAATGCGCTCAGGTGGTATGTAACAGCACACGTGCGCTGACACCAAATGCGCTCAGGTGGTATGTAACAGCACTTGTGCGGTGACACCAAATTCGCTCAGGTGGTATGTAACAGTACACGTGCGGTGACACCAAATGCGCTAAGGTGGTATGTAACAGCACACGTGCGGTGACACCAAATGCGCTAAGGTGGTATGTAACAGCACACGTGCGCTGACACCAAATGCGCTAAGGTGGTATGTAACAGCACACGTGCGGTGACACCAAATGCGCTAAGGTGGTATGTAACAGCACACGTGCGCTGACACCAAATGCGCTAAGGTGGTATGTAACAGCACACGTGCGGTGACACCAAATGCGCTCAGGTGGTATGTAACAGCACACGTGCGGTGACACCAAGTGCGCTCAGGTGATATTTAACAGCACACGTGCGGTGACACCAAATGCGCTAAGGTGGTATGTAACAGCACACGTGTGGTGACACCAAATGCGCTCAGGTGATATGTAACAGCACACGTGCGGTGACACCAAATGCGCTAAGGTGGTATGTAACAGCACACGTGCGGTGACACCAAATGCGCTAAGGTGGTATGTAACAGCACACCTGCGGTGACACCAAATGCGCTAAGGTGGTATGTAACTGCACAGGTGCGGTGACACCAAATGCGCTAAGGTGGTATGTAACAGCACACGTGTGGTGACCCCAAATGCGCTCAGTTGGTATGTAACAGCACACGTGCGGTGACACCAAATGCGCTAAGGTGGTATGTAACAGCACACGTGCAGTGACACCAAATGCGCTCAGGTGGTATGTAACAGCACATGTGCGGTGACACCATATGCGCTCAGATGATATGTAACAGCACACGTGCGGTGACACCAAATGCGCTAAGGTGGTATGTAACAGCACACGTGCGGTGACACCAAATGCGCTAAGGTGGTATGTAACAGCACACGTGCGCTGACACCAAATGCGCTAAGGTGGTATGTAACAGCACACGTGCGGTGACACCAAATGCGCTCAGGTGGTATGTAACAGCACACGTGCGGTGACACCAAGTGCGCTCAGGTGATATTTAACAGCACACGTGCGGTGACACCAAATGCGCTAAGGTGGTATGTAACAGCACACGTGTGGTGACACCAAATGCGCTCAGGTGATATGTAACAGCACACGTGCGGTGACACCAAATGCGCTAAGGTGGTATGTAACAGCACACGTGCGGTGACACCAAATGCGCTAAGGTGGTATGTAACAGCACACCTGCGGTGACACCAAATGCGCTAAGGTGGTATGTAACTGCACAGGGGCGGTGCACCAAATGGTGGTGGTATGTAACACAGGTGCGGTGAAATGCGCTAAGGTGGTATGTAACAGCACACGTGTGGTGACCCCAAATGCGCTCAGGTGGTATGTAACAGCACACGTGCGGTGACACCAAATGCGCTAAGGTGGTATGTAACAGCACACGTGCAGTGACACCAAATGCGCTCAGGTGGTATGTAACAGCACATGTGCGGTGACACCATATGCGCTCAGATGATATGTAACAGCACACGTGCGGTGACACCAAATGCGCTCAGGTGGTATGTAACAGCACACGTGCGGTGACACCAAATGTGCTCAGGTGGTATGTAACAGCACACGTCCAGTGACACTAACTGCGCTAAGGTGGTATGTAACAGCACACGTGCGGTGACATCCAATGCGCTAAGGTGGTATGTAACAGCACACGTGCGGTGACACCAAATGCGCTAAGGTGGTATGTAACAGCACACGTGCAGTGACACCAAATGCGCTCAGATGATATGTAACAGCACACGTGCGGTGACACCCAATGCGCTAAGGTGGTATGTAACAGCACGCGTGCGGTGACACCAAATGCGCTAAGGTGGTATGTAACAGCACATGTGCGGTGACACCAAATGCACTCAGGTGGTATGTAACAGCACACGTGCGCTGACACCAAATGCGCTCAGGTGGTATGTAACAGCACACGTGCGGTGACACCAAATTCGCTCAGGTGGTATGTAACAGCACACGTGCGGTGACACCAAATGCGCTCAGGTGATATGTAACAGCATACCTGCGGTGACACCAAATGCGCTAAGGTGGTATGTAACAGCACACATGCGGTGGCACCAAATGCGCTCAGGTGATATGTAACAGCACACGTGCGGTGACACCAAATGCGCTCAGGTGATATGTAACAGTACACGTGCAGTGACACCAAATGCGCTAAGGTGGTATGTAACAGCACACGTGCACTGACACCAAATGCGCTAAGGTGGTATGTAACAGCACACGTGCGGTGACACTAAATGCGCTAAGGTGGTATGTAACAGCACACGTGCGGTGACCCCAAATGCGCTCAGGTGGTATGTAACAGCACATGTGTGGTGACACCAAATGCGCTAAGGTGGTATGTAACAGCACACGTGCGGTGACACCAAATGCGCTAAGGTGGTATTAAACAGCACACGCACAGTCAGAGCGACTGCGTTTCTGTGCAATTCAATAGCCCACTTGCATTAACAGCAACTGCCTTTCTGTGCAAATAAATAGCACACGTGCAGTAACAGTTAATGCGTCTATGTGCAATTAACTAACACGTGTACACTGACATGTTAGAGCATCAGGCACAATCTCCTGCCTGACAGATACTAATCGCAGAACTAGCTAAGGTATACAGTTTATAAATATATTGACAACTCTTAGGGATGTCAATATATTCTCTACAAACTGTACATTTAACTATACTAACTAGTAGCCTCCCTGATCTATCTATCTATCTATCTTTCTATCTATCTATGTGAAAAGACACTGTGGAGTATATCGATATGCGCCGCGTAACTGTAAAGATGCGCCGTTGTATCTATGTGGCCGTACCCACCAACCTAGATGCGCTAGAAAACGGGCCTTTTCCGATCGGCTTAACTTTCCCTCGCCAGAGTATCGTTAGCGCATATTTTCACTTGTCGCATCCGTCGCGCCTATTGATTTGCCATGCAAATATGCAAATGAGGGAGATTTCCCGATTCGCGAACGGATTAGCACCATACGCTGGCTACATGCGCCGCACGTATGTGGAACGGCTAGCGCAAAGTTATTTCTACAAATAGCTGCTTTATCTTTACTCCAGACGGCCACAGGTCAGCAGGAGAGCAGCTACAGCAGCAGCGTTACCGACGAAACTAGCAAGCTGAACAACCACATGTGCAAGGACAACACCTCTGTGTGCCAACATGCCAGGGGCAGTCGCGGTCCTAGCACTACTGATGGGTCCCCCGGAACGAAGGAGACGGGCACGTGAGAGGATATACCGCACGCGCATGAGCCTCTTTGGCATGGGGGATGAGGAGGTGTATCGCCTCTTCAGATTCAGCCCTGATGCAATACTTGAACTAACCACAACCCTGCAAGGTGACATCACCAGCAAGACACACCGCTCACAAGCAGTGCAGCCACTGGTGAAGGTACTGGCAACACTTCATTTCCTTGCAAGTGGATCATTCCAGCGTACAAGTGGAGTGGTGGCTGGGATGTCACAGTCCTCCATGAGCAGATGTGTGCACCAGGTTGTCCCTGCAATCCTCAGACGCATGTTCAACCAGTTCATCAGACCCACCACTGAGGAGCTGCGGCTGAAGGCAATGACAGATTTCTACAACATTGCAGGGTTCCCACGCACTGTGGGGGCCATTGATTGCACACATGTGGCCCTACAGCCCCCCAGTGCCACAGAGCACATATACCTTGCAATCGGAAGCATTGGCATTCCATCAACGTACAGGTGATAGCTGATGCCCAACGCCTCATATGGCACGTCCGTGCCAACCCCCCCCGGATCCAGCCATGACAGCTTCATATACAATCAGAGCCCCATCCCAATGGAATTCGAACAGAACATGTATGGGGACAGCTGGCTGGTTGGTGAGTGACATGGGTGGCAGGCATGACTGTCCCCCCCATGATGCACACATCACAAGGGCCACATGCATGACTAACATCCTCCTGTCTTTTCCCTTACAGGTGACTCTGCATATGCACTGGGACCCCATCTCATGACTCCTTTCCGGAACCCCCAAACCAGAGGAGAGAGAAAATACAATGAAGCACACATCAAAACCCGTGCAGTGGTGGAGCAAACATTTGGGCTCTTGAAGTCCCGTTTCCGCTGCCTGGATAAGTCTGAGGGGGCCTTATTGTATTCCCCTACCTTTGTGTGTCAGTTTATCGGGGCATGTTGCATTCTGCACAACTTTGCCATAAGAAAAGGCCTGCAGATTGACATGCGTGATGACCTGACCCCCCAACCAGACAATCCCCCCCTGCCAGAGGAGACCCCGTCTGCTGATGGAAGAGCAGTCAGGAGGGTCCTCGCCGTAGGCATCTTTGGACACTAAACAAATACAATGATCACACGGACAATGCATGCATGCACACCACTGATGTCCCTAGATCACACACACCACATCCACATCGCATTGGATTAGCCCAAGTCCAACATGTAGGACTTGGGAGCAGCAACGCCAGCGTCAAGACCCCAATGATGTCACTGTCCATTCATACACCTTTCACACGTCATTCATTCAGCCGTGGGGTTAACTTCACCACCACGGCCGAGGGTGACACCTCTTACTGGCAGGAGTGCCACCCCCTCACATTCACACACCATTCACACTGCAACGTGTGCAGTATCAATAAAAAAAAAAATCTCATGTCCTGAGCATTAAGAAGAAATAAAATAAAAATCTCATGTCCTGAGCATTAAGAAGAAATAAAATAAAAATCTCATATCCTGAGCATTAAGAACAACAAAAAAAAAAACCATCATCTGGGATGCCGGGGGCTCCTTCTGGTGGCCCCTCTCTGGCTCCTCAGCTGCCTGGATGGAGTGGGTGGGGGTGGGGGGCATCTGGAGGTGGCTGATCCCCGGGTGGGCCACTCCTGGCATGTGTGGCCTGCATGCCCTCCAAGGCCATGGCTATCCGGCCGAGGTAACAGTTTATCTGGGCCTGCATCCTGAGCTGCTGGGCCTGCATCCTGAGCTGCCGGGTGACCTGGTATTGTTGGGCCCGCCGACTTTGCCTCCCCTGGTCCCGGATGGCAGCAGTGTTTGCCTGGACGGCTGCAGTGAGGTGCCTTATATCACCCTGCACCTCCCCCAGACTGGTCACCACTGCAGCGCAGTTGCAGCTGACATCCTGGACTGCATTGGATATCTGGGCCACGGAGCACAGGTTGTCAGCCACTCTGTCCAGGTGCCCAACTATGTCCCCCATTTGCTGGGTCTGCCTGGGGTGATCCCTCGCCACCTGGTCCTGGACCAGATCAGACACCCCCTGGTCTTCCGGGTGGCCTTCCTGGGGCCAGGAGATAGTTGTCCCCGGGGGGGTTGAGTCTCCCTTGAGGGGCTTCCTAGGATGGGGGAGGGTATTACAGAGGGCCCTGCAGAAGGGGAGGACTCCTCCAAAAATAAAATAATGTCCTGCTCTGCCACAACAGGCTGCTCCTCAACCACCTCTGCAGGTGAGGTGTGGGCACTCTCCTCCACCTCGGTCTCTTCACCACCCAGGGGCTCGGGCACAGGATGCCGTTGGGGGGATGGGGTGGACTGGCTGCCAACAGATGATGGCCCAGCTCCGTCATCTGTGGATGACACAAAGCAGACACATGTTGGATGGTCCCACACACTTGGCACATGTACCCTCCCCCCCACATGTAACACACCAAAAAGGGGGTAAAAATCACTTACCTGTCCTGGAGCCTTCCTCCATGGAGTCAAATCCAGGGACCCCCTCCAACTGCTCCCTGTCCAGGCAGCGGGCGACCACCTCCTCCTCCGTGGTCAGGCTGACCGCACATGGGGGTCCACCACCCGTGCCCCTCTCATGCCTCCTGATGGTGGCCACCTTGCCACGGACCTTGCGCCGCAGGTCATTTTTTTTTTGTATATGGCCAGCAGTCCGGGTGGAGTACCCCAAAACATTCACCCTGCCAGCAATGGTCTCCAGGATGGCTTGCTTCCTATCCCGGCTGGTCTTCCGACTTTTTTTGCCGTGGAGGAAGTCATTAAAAGTCTCCATAGCGGAGATTATAACAGAGACCTCCTGTGAATTGAAATGAAGGTTTCTCCTCTCTTTGGGGGTAGCGGGAGCAGCCATCTCTTTGCAAAAGTAACTTCCCTGGGGTGGGGGGAAACGGAAATACTTTTGCGCTGAAATGGCGCTTCCGCTAGCGCTTTTAAACGCACAACGGAACACATTGAGCTGACGTTTACCGTGAAGTGGTGCCGACAGAAGTTGTGACCATGCGCACAGGGGGCCGAGTGAAGCCTCACTCACTGCGCATGCTCCGTGGATGATTCGCTGAACGTAAGCCTCTGTGCTGGGCTCTGCCCATCATTTACATATGATCACACCCACTTCCACTTGCGTCGGGTTACGCCAGCGCATTTCCGTTACTCCGGCGCAAAGTAACGGACAGGCGCTTGGTGAATATTGTACTTCACTCGCTAGTTTGCATCAGCGCAGCGTATATGCGATGCGATACGCTGGCGAAAATATGCGCGCATCTACCTGAATCTGGCCCTGTGTCTCTATATCTCTCTCTCTCTCTCTCTGTCTCTGTCTGTCTGTCTCACTTCTCTAAGCAAGCCGGAACACACTACACGAGGCCGCCCGGGAGGCGGCCTTTTATAGTGTGGGGCGTGTGCTAAAGCCCTGAGCCCTAATTGGCCAAAGCACCCAGGCTTTGGCCAATTAGGTCTCTTCGTTTTTTGGGTGCTGTGATTGGCCAAGCATGCGGGGTCATGGTGCATGCTTGGCCAATCATCAGCGCGCAACGCCGTAGTGAATTATGGGTCATTCGAATTTGGCGCGAACGACCCGATTTGTTCGTTTTCGACAAACGGCCAATGTTCGATGCGAACATGTGTTCGCACCGAACACGAAGCTCATCCCTACTGTACAGTATAGGAATTTATGTCATATGTGCCCAGTCTTGCCACAAAAAGTTATTCCAGCTCTGAGCAGTCCTCTTATCTTTTTTTCAGTGAGATTAAAACTGATGCACAGAGAAATAGGAGTCAGTTCTTCCCCCTTGCTGTGAGTGACAGGTGATTTACATAACTCATGCACAAGCCTGAGAGAGGCATTCTGTGTACTTCAGATCCCCATCCTCCTTTCTTCTCCAGCTCTTCCAGGATTGGCTGCTCCACACCTCAGCATGATTGGGCATGCTGAAGTCATGTGGTGACTCTTCTGGATTTTGACTGGATGTTAGTGATCATATCAGAAGTCAGTGTAAGAAATACACAGGAGAAAATGCATGTTGACGAGGGGAGTGTAGAGGTGGGCGGAGAGTCTACTGACATCAAGACTACACCCACCGAGCTTCGGACAACAGACCCACCCACAGAATCTGCAGTTTTTCAGTTCTTTTAACAGACAAAGGGGAGATATTTGACAGGTAAGAATACATGCAAGGAGGCATGTATATCCTTATAGATAACCACTATGGCAGTAGTTTAAAAAGGATGAGAGTGGGTTTACATCCACTTTAACCCTATTTAGCTTACTCTCCTTCTCTCCTTATCCATTATTTTGCTGATATTTTTTTTAAATTACTTTTAACATTAAAAAAAATGTTCTTCATTAATTTTATACTGATGCCTTCAAAAAGAACTATAAAGTTGCAAAAAATGCCTTTATTTCATTCAAATTGCTTTGCTTTTTAATGGAAGCAACATTTTAGTGTGGAGTACGGGAACAATTATAGAGTAAAATGTTAATTTTTAATCAACTTGGACATTTTAAATCAAGAAAAAACCTGTTTGCGATTTATCTTGTCTAATGGAAAAGTAATCACCAATTTAATAGGCCCATAGCTGGAATGTAGGATTGCGCTGGTCCATAAGGGGTATACAGGTGCAAACACTGCACTGGCTAATGTGCTTTTATGTTCTGTTCCAGTTTTCTATTTCCCCTAAGGACTTTATTTCACTTCATCCAAAAACATAATGGTAGGTTAACTGGCTTCAACCAGACTGACTATATAATAAGCATGCTTTACCTGTGTTTCTCTATAAATTAGGAAGTGGCATTCATAGGCGTGCGCACAGGGTGTGCCAGGTGTGCCCAGGCACACCCTAATCACCCTTGTGCAGAACAGATTCCCCCTACTGCCTAGGTCCCCCCCTCCTTCTCCGTGCAGCGCTACCATCTTTCCTACTCTCCTCTCCCTCTGGCTGTTGCTGCAGGGATGTTTTAGGATGAGTGCGGGAAGGGGCCTTCCCTTCCATCGTGAGTAAACTGTAGTTTGTGTTTGAGCTTTGGGGTGCGCACCCTAATGCAATAGGCTGTGCACACCTATGGTAGCATTAAAGTTTAAGCTCCTTACGGAGCAGATTCAAACATGAATGGTTTTGTGCTTAGGGTTTGTGTGTGTACAGTATACTGTATATACATATACTGTGTATATGTATATACACTAGTATTTCATTGTTCAGTGTCCACTTATTAGTTGCTCCAGGAAGAATCTTTTCATAGTGCAGTTTAACCAGTGTAGTCTGCAGCTAGCACACATCTCCATGGTTAAGAGAAGTGGGATTTATCTTTCTTTTTTTTATGAATAGTGTAGGACCCAATGAAAATGGGCTACTTTGAGGCAGTGGTGGGCTCAAGCATGGTATGGCCATATTATGTGACTACATCCCCATATTTACTCATTAAGATTAGGTGCTTTTAAGCAGCCTTGTAAGAATTAAAAGTTACTCCTTTTGCATTTTTAAATTTGTGCGCTATCCTCTATGGTTCTATTTATCTATAGGTCTTTATAGCAGCACCAACTTTAGATATTCATGTTTAGGGTGTGCCCCCCCCCCCCCCAGCTCTTGTCTGTTTGTTACATATATTGGGCCAGATTCAGGTAGAGTTACACCGGCGTATCAGTGATAAGCCGGCATAACTCACACTTTGCGCCGGCTTATCTGTTTTCTGTATGCAGAAAACAAGATACGCCGGTTTGCAGCAAAGACCCGACAGGCGTAATTGTATTACACCATCGGATCTTAAAGGCAGTTTTAAAATGGCCACCGGGGGCGTTCTCGCTGATTTACGCCGAGAATATGTAAATCAGCGAGATACGGCAAGTCACGAACGTACTCAGGCCTGACGTTTACGTAAGGGTTTTCCCAGCGTAAAGATAAAGCAACAAAAAGCAGGCGCATCCTATGTTACGTATGGACGTCGTGACCGCATCAAATTGGAAAAGTTTTACGTCATTTGCGTAACTCGTCCGTGAATGGGGATTGACGTCATTGACGTTCACTTTGAAAACACTGGGATACATTGATGGCCGGCGCATGCGCAGTACGTTCGCCCCGGGATCGCGCCTATTTTAAATACTACACGCCCCTACCCGCCCAATTTGAATTCCGCCGGCCCATTTACGCTACGCCGTCGCAATTTTAGGAGCAAGTGCTTTGTGAATACAGTACTTACGCGTAAAGTTTTCGGCGGAGTAACGTAAATGGGAAACGTTACGCCGGAATAAAGAACCGCTCGCCATCCTGAATCTGGCCCATTGTGTATATATGTGTATGTGTTTAATATCTACTATATTAATTAACCACTTTATAACCGCCCTATAGACAAAGGACATCTACAGGGCGGTTGCTTAAAGCGGAAGTAAACCCATCGATTTAACAGTTTCAAAAAGCAGTTAAATTTCCGGCATTCCGGGATTGCCAACTGTCACATTGGTTGTGGTCTCAACCAAACTGTCAAACCATCCAATGGCTGGTGTCATAACTGATCACATGTGCAGCACCACGGCAGTTAAAGATTAAACAGAGGCCAAGATGGCAGCTTCCTTGGCTGAAAATGATAGAAGGGTTTACTTCCACTTTAACTCTGGGAGGCTGTTAATTAACGGCCTCCCAGATTTGCACTCCCGCGCGCCCCCTGAGGCGCGCACACGGCAGTGTCCGTGACCGATGGGTCCGGAGGACCCAGGCGGATCACGTATCACGGTAAATCGCTGCTGATAGCAATGACGCAGCGATCACTTGTAAACAAGCCGGCGCCATGTAATGACGCCGGTTCCTCCCTCCCCTCTCTGTACCGATCGGTACAGTGTGAGAGAAGAGGGAAGGGAGCGGATGTCAGCGGCAGTGCTGTGGGCTGTATCTGTGACAAATGTAGTCACAAATCCACCCATCTATCCCTCCCTCCCTGCTCAGCCATCCCTGCTGCAATACTCTGCTGGGCAATACTCTGGGGGCCAATACTCTGCAAACTCTGGACAATACTCTGCTGGGCAATACTCTGGGGGGCCAATAATCTGCAAAATGTGGGCAATACTCTGCATACACTCTGGGCAATACTCTGCATACACTCTGGGCAATACTCTGCAAATACTCTGGGCAATACTCTGCAATACCCTGGGCAATACTCTGCAAATACTCTGGACAATACTCTGCATACACTCTGGGCAATACTCTGCATACACTCTGGGCAATACTCTGCATACACTCTGGGCAATACTCTGCAAATACTCTGGGCAATACTCTGCAATACCCTGGGCAATACTCTGCAAATACTCTGGACAATACTCTGCATACACTCTGGGCAATACTCTGCATACACTCTGGGCAATACTCTGCATACACCCTGGGCAATACTCTGCATACACTCTGGGCAATACTCTGCAAATACTCTGGGCAATACTCTGCAATCACTCTGGGCAATACTCTGCAAATACTCTGGGCAATACTCTGCAATCACTCTGGGCAATACTCTGCAATACCCTGGGCAATACTCTGCAAATACTCTGGACAATACTCTGCATACAATCTGGGCAATACTTTGCATACACTCTGGGCAATACTCTGCATACACCCTGGGCAATACTCTGCATATAGAATCGGAAGTGAAAGGGCGCTAAGTAATACAACATCAAATTATGTGTATATATATATACATAGAAAAATGTGCAATCTTTAGAAAAACATATATTAGTATTACAGTGTCCATATAATGAATCAAACCATAAAACATATAATAAATAAAATAAGTCCAAATAGTGCTGAATAATAAGCACCCAATATTATTCTTGATTCAAACAAAAAACATGTGAATATTGCAGTTCTGGAACCTCCACCATAAATTTGCACCCGGTGAGATCAATAGAAATGGCTCCTTACCAATACTAGTGGACTCTTTTAATTAAAAAAGAAGTCATAAACCGCTTGTGTCAAAAAGATGACTCAGAGTAATCCAGATAGGCACGTTCAGATGATCCAGCATTCATATAAGTAAAAACAGAGGAGCAATCATAGTGAAATACTGTTTATTAAAATAAATTTAAAAGTAACATGCCAAATGGCTGCTTACTCAGGATTGTGCCCTGATCCCGGCACTGAGGCTTATGGCGTTTTTCGATATCCAATCGAATCCGCAGATTGCGATGTGGTACGGTACTCCGTCGCGCTGGTGGTCTCACTAGCCGGCGTCCGTCCGTTATACCATCGAAGTGCCGTTGTATTCGGAGATAGATCGAAAATCCGTCGCACTACTATTTCGATAGTCGGCGTGCGTTCCACCGTCGGAAAACCAACGGGCCCGGAAATCGGAAGTGGTAGGGAAAAAGCGTAACTGGTTAGCGCCTCGACGTACGTTTCGTTGGTTTACGTCATCAGGAAGCGTGACCAGTTACGCTATGGTGTCGAATTTAACCCAAAGGCCTATTATGATTGATAGGAAAGCCAGCCAATCGAAAAAAAGCCTATGTAAAAAAACCCTTAATCGAAAAGCCTCGGTCCCGTTATCATATGCCATACACTAAAAAACACTAAAAAGTACCAATAACATCTAATGGATACTACGCTTGCATTATTGGCAATAGTAATAACTTATGTCCAATATTACATACATGCGCCATTGTTGATCCATGGTGTAATAATACATTTTACAATGCCAATATATGGCAGTATATTTAAACTTAACAACATTCTATTAGAATTAAAATTACATTAAAAAATATATATAACATATAAGATAATAACAAATTAGAGTACCCCTGTGAGGAACCAGCATATCTATATGTATGTTGTATAGTGCGGCTGCTCTTATAATACCCACTATTACCAATCGGGTTTGCTAGCTGTACTAACAATTATCAATTGGTACTATTAGTTGAAAAACTTGCTACCAAGACTGTACATAAGAAATAATCTTTTTACTTGTTGCTCAAAAAGCAGTTGAGGTCTAGTTCTACATTCATGCCTTGAGGTTGCATAACACGAAGGCGATGTATCCATAATGTCTCGTTTTGGGATATCGCCTTGGTGAGATCTGAACCTCGCCAGTGACTAGTCACTCTATCTATCCCATAGAACGTCATTTGTCGAGGATCTTTATTATGACAAAGGTCAAAATGTTTAGAGACACTATGGTTGGGATAGCCATTTATGATATTTGCCACATGCTCATTTATGCGCACTTTCAGTTCTCTAGTAGTGCGCCCTACATACTGCAAGTGGCAAGGGCACTCGATAACGTATATTACAAATCTGGAATGACAGGTAATAAGTGGTTTAATTTTAAATTCTTGCTGTGTAACATTAGATTTAAACTGAAGTTTTTTCTTGCCCTGTCTCTTAGATGTTTTACACGATCTACACCTAGTGCAATAATAGAAACCGGGAGTATCCAGGAAGGTGAGAGGTTTTTTCTGGGGGATCTGGAACATTACGTGCTACCATATTTCTCAACCCAGGGGCTTTGGTGTAAATAAATTTTGGTTTGGCTGGTAGTACTGTAGCCAAATCGTTATCTTTCAATAGTATTGGCCAAAATTGTTTTATGACTTTTTCCACGCTCTTATATTCTCTATGGAACCCTGTGAGGAATGTTATCTCTCCGTGAAAGGGAACCTTAGTTTTTGGTGCTAGCAAACCTGGCCTTTCCATTGCCGAAACTTCTTTTTTCGTAGTCTCAAGGCTTTGGGCATTGTACCCCTTTTCCACAAATTTGTCTACCAACATATTTGCTTGTTCATCAAAATCAGTGATCTGGTCACAGTTTCGACGTATGCGCATTAATTGGCTTTTGGGGACACCCCCTAGCCATTTTGGGTGGTGGCAGCTGGAAAGTGCGACATAACCATTCCGGTCTGTCGGTTTGAAGTAAGTTTTGGTACTGATTGAATTACCTCTTTTTGTGAGCGTTAGATCCAGGTAGTTAATGGTAGATAAGTTGAATTCTGCTGTAAATTTTAACTCATATTGGTTGCTGTTCATTGCCATTATGAAGTTCTCCAATGAGGGTAAGTTCCCATCCCAAAACAGTATAATATCGTCTATATAGCGTTTGTAGTACAGGAGAGCTTTATTTTCCTCTTTGTATATTGTTTCCCTTTCCCACCTATTTAGAACCAAATTGGCTACACTCGGCGCATATCTAGCGCCCATGGCGACTCCTTTTGTTTGATTATAATACTTGTTCTGCGCCCAAAAATAATTATTACCCATGGCCTGTTTCAAGCCCTGTACAATAAACTGAATTTGTATCGTTTGAAGGTCAGTACCTGTTTCTAAGGATTCGGTGACTGCTATGATTCTATTTGTATTTTCACACACTGAAAATTTTTAGGTGGCAGCTCTTAAACTGGTATATTTAATTTATTTAGGTTTAATTGTTATTTTATTCTACCCTTTAGTTGGGAGAAATAATATTGGTTTCCCGTGGCGCATATTATACACACTTTTTTCCACATAATTCAACTAATAATTTTTTAGTTTGGTGTATTGCTGACATGGATGTTTTTAATTTTATGCAAGGTCGTGAGATCAATGTAGAAGAAATATTTCTACAACAACCTACTCCAAACTTAGATTTGGAGAGAGGTTTTAAAAAACTACAATTTGATTTAGAAAAAACAAATTCGCTTGTGGTGGGACATTGCATCGTTTGAGATGTATATCTCAAAAAATCTCACACCACGTAGGTTGAGATGGGATGTACACCCGGGCGATGGAATTGAGGACCTCACACAGACGGATGAATGGTTCCAATTTTTTAACGCTTGTGAACAGAAGTTATTACAACTAATGATTCGAAGGCGTAGGTCCAAAAATGTACTTTTGGAGGCCAATATAGCGGACCTCAGAGAACAAATGAGACCACATATGGGCTCCCAGGAGTTCCTAGATAGATCTCAAACCTTACAGGTGCATTTGTCTAAGTATGATGGTGAAATCAAACAAAAGAAATTGAAAAAATATCAGAGAGACATCATAGACTATGATGAACACAAGGTATACAAATGGCAGTCAGATTTAGATCCAACACAACCAAAATCATTAACTGGAGAGATAGGAAAAGAAGTGCGTACAGGGACTACCCAAGGTATGGATAAATCCAACAAAAACACCAGTACCCCTAAAAAACATCCGAAAGGCCTTAATAAAATTAAAGGCCCGTACCCTCAGGTAGATAGGAATCGACCACCTAATAACCAGACCCCACAGTACCCACAAACTTATAATATGTACCCCCCATATGGTGCACCTACTTACAATAGGTATGCCCCATTAGATGATAGAGGGGGAGATGAAAATTACTATCATTACAATCAGGGCCCTAGCCAGTACACACCCAGACCACCACGGGGGCACTATAGAGGTAATCATAGAGGGCGAGCCTCATATTACCAAAATAACCAACCGCGGGGAGGGGGGGAATGGAGAGGCTGGAAAGAGCCATACAAAATTGCCAGTCCCGCCCCCCACCAGCTGGGAAAAAATATAGAAAAAGAGGTAAGAGAGGGGGAACCCGAAAGAAAAAGACCACGAGACGATTAAATGAGGGGATCTACAACCTAGCGGGAATTGACTTTACTAATGCAGAATTAGAAGTACTTTCAAAGGGTATGAAATTTGCACCAGATAAACACATGGATAAATTTGAGGTATTTATCGATGTGGAGAAATTTGTTAGAAAGTTGAATATTAAAAAACATTTTGCGCAACAAACCATGAACACCACCCAGGTTGACACTACGGGGTATCAACATACCAATTTAAAAAAACAATTCCACCTTTAATCCCAAAAAGGGCACACACCATCATATACAAGTATTCAGGAATATGGTGCAGGAAGAAATTAGATCTTTGGACACCAAAAATTCCAAACCCAATAGACTGTTGAGGGAAGGTATCACAAAATTAGAGAAGAATAAAAACATAGTGGTGCGTACTGCAGATAAAGGGGGGGTGTGGTAGTACTCACGAAAGAGAGTTACTACAAAGAAGTTCAGCGGTTGCTGGATGATATCAACACCTATACGCCATTAGTAGGTGACCCAGTATGCAGATTAAAAGCACAATTAAAAACTTGGGTCGATGAAGGAGTTTCAAAAACTATTCTTACTCCACAAGAAGCACTTTATTTAGTGCCTGAGGTACCACGTACTCCGGTACTGTACATTGCACCAAAAATTCATAAAAACAATACCAACCCCCCAGGCCGACCCATTGTTAGTGGGATCGGGTCACTTTACTCCAGATTGGGTGAATACCTCGATCAATTTTTACAACCACTAGTACAAAAAGGTCAATCGTATTTGAAGGACAGTACCCAGCTGATAAATGCACTATCCACAATACGGGTAACCCCGGATACATGGTTAGTAACAGTGGATGTAGAATCCTTGTATACAAACATTAAGCAGTCTGATGCTATCATAGCAGTCACCGAATCCTTAGAAACAGGTACTGACCTTCAAACGATACAAATTCAGTTTATTGTACAGGGCTTGAAACAGGCCATGGGTAATAATTATTTTTGGGCGCAGAACAAGTATTATAATCAAACAAAAGGAGTCGCCATGGGCGCTAGATATGCGCCGAGTGTAGCCAATTTGGTTCTAAATAGGTGGGAAAGGGAAACAATATACAAAGAGGAAAATAAAGCTCTCCTGTACTACAAACGCTATATAGACGATATTATACTGTTTTGGGATGGGAACTTACCCTCATTGGAGAACTTCATAATGGCAATGAACAGCAACCAATATGAGTTAAAATTTACAGCAGAATTCAACTTATCTACCATTAACTACCTGGATCTAACGCTCACAAAAAGAGGTAATTCAATCAGTACCAAAACTTACTTCAAACCGACAGACCGGAATGGTTATGTCGCACTTTCCAGCTGCCACCACCCAAAATGGCTAGGGGGTGTCCCCAAAAGCCAATTAATGCGCATACGTCGAAACTGTGACCAGATCACTGATTTTGATGAACAAGCAAATATGTTGGTAGACAAATTTGTGGAAAAGGGGTACAATGCCCAAAGCCTTGAGACTACGAAAAAAGAAGTTTCGGCAATGGAAAGGCCAGGTTTGCTAGCACCAAAAACTAAGGTTCCCTTTCACGGAGAGATAACATTCCTCACAGGGTTCCATAGAGAATATAAGAGCGTGGAAAAAGTCATAAAACAATTTTGGCCAATACTATTGAAAGATAACGATTTGGCTACAGTACTACCAGCCAAACCAAAATTTATTTACACCAAAGCCCCTGGGTTGAGAAATATGGTAGCACGTAATGTTCCAGATCCCCCAGAAAAACCTCTCACCTTCCTGGATACTCCCGGTTTCTATTATTGCACTAGGTGTAGATCGTGTAAAACATCTAAGAGACAGGGCAAGAAAAAACTTCAGTTTAAATCTAATGTTACACAGCAAGAATTTAAAATTAAACCACTTATTACCTGTCATTCCAGATTTGTAATATACGTTATCGAGTGCCCTTGCCACTTGCAGTATGTAGGGCGCACTACTAGAGAACTGAAAGTGCGCATAAATGAGCATGTGGCAAATATCATAAATGGCTATCCCAACCATAGTGTCTCTAAACATTTTGACCTTTGTCATAATAAAGATCCTCGACAAATGACGTTCTATGGGATAGATAGAGTGACTAGTCACTGGCGAGGTTCAGATCTCACCAAGGCGATATCCCAAAACGAGACATTATGGATACATCGCCTTCGTGTTATGCAACCTCAAGGCATGAATGTAGAACTAGACCTCAACTGCTTTTTGAGCAACAAGTAAAAAGATTATTTCTTATGTACAGTCTTGGTAGCAAGTTTTTCAACTAATAGTACCAATTGATAATTGTTAGTACAGCTAGCAAACCCGATTGGTAATAGTGGGTATTATAAGAGCAGCCGCACTATACAACATACATATAGATATGCTGGTTCCTCACAGGGGTACTCTAATTTGTTATTATCTTATATGTTATATATATTTTTTAATGTAATTTTAATTCTAATAGAATGTTGTTAAGTTTAAATATACTGCCATATATTGGCATTGTAAAATGTATTATTACACCATGGATCAACAATGGCGCATGTATGTAATATTGGACATAAGTTATTACTATTGCCAATAATGCAAGCGTAGTATCCATTAGATGTTATTGGTACTTTTTAGTGTTTTTTAGTGTATGGCATATGATAACGGGACCGAGGCTTTTCGATTAAGGGTTTTTTTACATAGGCTTTTTTTCGATTGGCTGGCTTTCCTATCAATCATAATAGGCCTTTGGGTTAAATTCGACACCATAGCGTAACTGGTCACGCTTCCTGATGACGTAAACCAACGAAACGTACGTCGAGGCGCTAACCAGTTACGCTTTTTCCCTACCACTTCCGATTTCCGGGCCCGTTGGTTTTCCGACGGTGGAACGCACGCCGACTATCGAAAATAGTAGTGCGACGGATTTTCGATCTATCTCCGAATACAACGGCACTTCGATGGTATAACGGACGGACGCCGGCTAGTGAGACCACCAGCGCGACGGAGTACCGTACCACATCGCAATCTGCGGATTCGATTGGATATCGAAAAAACGCCATTAAGCCTCAGTGCCGGGATCAGGGCACAATCCTGAGTAAGCAGCCATTTGGCATGTTACTTTTAAATTTATTTTAATAAACAGTATTTCACTATGATTGCTCCTCTGTTTTTACTTATATGAATGCTGGATCATCTGAACGTGCCTATCTGGATTACTCTGAGTCATCTTTTTGACACAAGCGGTTTATGACTTCTTTTTTAATTAAAAGAGTCCACTAGTATTGGTAAGGAGCCATTTCTATTGATCTCACCGGGTGCAAATTTATGGTGGAGGTTCCAGAACTGCAATATTCACATGTTTTTTGTTTGAATCAAGAATAATATTGGGTGCTTATTATTCAGCACTATTTGGACTTATTTTATTTATTATATGTTTTATGGTTTGATTCATTATATGGACACTGTAATACTAATATATGTTTTTCTAAAGATTGCACATTTTTCTATGTATATATATATACACATAATTTGATGTTGTATTACTTAGCGCCCTTTCACTTCCGATTCTATTTGTATTTTCACACACTGAAAATTTTTAGGTGGCAGCTCTTAAACTGGTATATTTAATTTATTTAGGTTTAATTGTTATTTTATTCTACCCTTTAGTTGGGAGAAATAATATTGGTTTCCCGTGGCGCATATTATACACACTTTTTTCCACAATACTCTGCATACACCCTGGGCAATACTCTGCATACACTCTGGGCAATACTCTGCATACACTCTGGGCAATACTCTGCATTCACTCTGGGCAATACCATGGGCAATACTCTGCAAATACTCTGGGCAATACTCTGGGCAATACTCTGCAAATACTCTGGGCAATACTCTGCAAATATTCTGGGCAATACTCTGCAGTATTCTGGGCAATACTCTGCAGTACTCTGGGCATACTCTGCAATACCCCACAATATACCCCCCCCTGCTTATGCTGATCGAAACCAGGATTGTTTTTTTTTCAGGCTTCCCAGCCTAGAGGTGAGATGTGGGGTCTTATTGACCCCATATCTCACTGAAGAGGACTTGTCATGTCATATTCCTATTACAAGGGATGTTTACATTCCTCGTAATAGGAATAAAAGTGATCAACATTTTTTATTTTTTGCGGAAAAAAGTGTCAAACTAAAAAAAATAAAGTAAAATGAACAATAAAATATATATATTTTTTTTAAAGGGCCCCTGTCCCCGTGAGTTTGCATGCAGAAGCGAACGCATACGCAAGTCCCGCCCACATATGAAAATAGTGTTCAAGCTACACATGTGAGCGAGAGAAATCATGTTGGCCCTAGACCTTCTCTGTAATTAAAAACATGTAGCCAGTAAAAATATTTAAAGCGTCACCTATGGGGATTTTTAAGTAGCGAAGTTTGGCGCCATTCCACAAGCGTGTGCAATTTTGAAGGGTGACATACTGGGTATCTATTTACTCAGCGTAACTTCATCTTTCATATTATGCAAAAACATTGGGCTAACTTAAACTTTTTATTTTTTTTTAAAACAAAACTTTTATTTCCAAAAAAAACATGTTCGAAAAATTGCTGTGCAAATACCATGGGCGATAAAAAGTTGCAACGACCGCCATTGTATTCTCTAGGGTCTTTACTAAAAAAGCATATATAATGTTTTGGGGTTCTATGTAATTTTCTAGCAAATAAATTATGATTTTTCCATGTAGGAGAGAAATGTCAGGCCGCGTACACACGGCAGGGAATCTCGACGGGCAGAACACATCGTTCCGCCCGTCGAGGTTCCCTGCCGGCCGTCGAAATCGGCGACCCGCCCGTCGGGAATGGCAACCAGCCATTCTTCCGGGCGGGCCGTCGAGGAAATAGAGAGCGTGCTCTCTATTTCGGCTCGACGGGCTTCCCGACGGGAAGCTCGCCGAGACCGTACACACGGCCGAGGTCCTCACTGGAATGTGCATTCCAGCGAGGTTCTCGCTGGTTTTCAGCGAGAACCTCGGCCGTGTGTACGGCGGCTCAGAATTGGCCTTGGTGTTCCAGAACGCCTGATGGTGCTCCCTGCATGTTGGGCCTCTGTATGTGGCCACGCTGTGTAAAAGTCTCACACATGTGGTATCGCCATACTCGGGAGGAATAGCAGAATGTGTTTTGGGGTGTAATTTGTGGTATGCATATGCTGTGTGTGAGAAATAACCTGCTAATATGAAAATTTTGTGGAAAAAAAATTTAAATAAAAAAAATCTTGATTTTGCAAAGACTTGTGGGAAAAAATGACAACTTCAAAAAACTCACAATGCCTCTTTCTAAATACCTTGGAATGTCTTCTTTCCAAAAGGGGGTCATTTGGGGGGTATTTGTACTTTTCTGGCATGTTAGGGTCTCAAGAAATGAGAGAGGCTGTCAGTACATCATGTGTGATGAAATTGATCAATTTTCAGTAATTGGTACCATAGCTTGTAGACCCTATAACTTTCACCCAGACTAAATAATATCCCAATTTTTTTTTTTTTTTTACCAAAGATATGTAGCGGTATACATTTTAGGCCAAATTTATGAAGAAAAATTTCTTTTTTGCAAAATTTTATAATAGAAATTAAGAAAAATTCATTTTTTTTACAAAATTTTCGTTCTTTTTTCATTGATAGCGGAAAAAATAAAAGCCGCAGAGGTGATCAAATACCACCAAAAGAAAGCTGTCATTTGGTTACAGTGTTATATGACTGAGTTATTGTCATTCAAAATGTGATAGCACCGAAAGCTAAAAATTGGTCTGGGTATTAGGCCGCGTATACACGATCAAATCTATCTGCTGGAAACGGTCGGCCCGACCGTCCCAGCAGACAGATTCAATCGTGTGTACGGGCGAGCCGACGGATTTGGCCAGCCGACAGATTTGAAAGCATGCTTTCAAATCTGTCGGCTGGGAACCCATCCGCCCGACATGTCTGCTGGTTAGTACGCTAACCAGCAGACATGTCTACTCGCACACGCGTCGAATGGTTTCGACGCATGCGCGGAAGTGTTTTACTTCCTGGTGCGGTGACGTGGCAGCGTCAACGTCACCGCCACGTCAGCGCACCGTCTGCCGGCGGGGATTTTGGTTTGATCGCGTGTACACGATCAAACAATACGTCCCCAGCAGACAGATTTGTTCAAATCGGTCTGTCCGACCGATTTGAAAAAATCTGTCTGCTCGTGTGTATGGGGCCTTAAGGGTGTTTAAGTGCCCAGTGGTCAAGTGGTTAATATTATAAAGGAAATTTTAAGTTGCCCAAAATGCTTTTATTGCTTTCCATAGTTGCTTGATTCATCCAAAGACCCTTTGGCATTTTATTAAAATAAGATTGGTTCCACTTGACTTTATTCAAAAAACTAAAACTCAACGCGATTCTCAGATAATGCTGCTGCTCGCTGAAGCCATTATTGCTAAGAGATGAATAGTGCAGCAAAGACTATGCGCAAGATCAGTGGTACGAGTGAATAAGAAGGGTTTAGATGTAAACAGCTTGGACATGATTGTGTTTTGGATTAGGAACCTACATTACTCTGCAACAGATGTTAGTAAATTCACAGCAATGAGTCGAGGTGGTTTGTGGGCTCTGGGATTAGATAGGCACAGCAACAGAATTATAAGCAGTTTGTTGCCCTCAAAGCTTTATGCACAGCGTTTCTTCTTACTCATTCTGTGAAACACATAGAAAATATTGGATGTGCCATTATATATTGGAATATCATGAATCTTCCATCAGAAGTTGCTTCATCTGCAAGGTTCCTACATAAGACAACATCAGTAAGTTTTTATGTTTCACCACATTTTTACTAATAAGATGTATCCTGTAGTAATGGAAATGTTTTCCGAACTGTGAGGTGTATACAGTCTTTAATCAGTATATGTTCCATATACAATATGCATGTAGAGTATTTTATGTTTTCTATTACTGCTTTTAAAAACACTTTGTGGCTATTTTACTTTATTGTTTAATATGTATATTTACAATATGTTTTTATATCCAGGAGCATCCTATTGATTACCATGGGTTGCGCCGTGGCAAGTGCTTAGCACTGATGCCGCGTACACACGATCATTTTTTGCGATGAAAAAAAACGACGTTTTCAATCATGAAAAAAAAAGAAGTTTTTCAAACTTCATTTTCCAAAACGACGTTGTGTACACACCATCGTTTTTTCAAAATGCTCTAGCAAAGAGTGGTTACGTAAGACACGTTCGACCGCACTCTGTTCCATTGAAGCTCCGTCTCATAACTTGCCTCTGAGCATGTGTGGCTTTAAAAACGTTGTTTTCAACATCGTTTTGCCCACACACCATCACTTTTTATGACACAAAAAACGACGTTTTGAAAAATGACACAAAAAATTCAAGCATGTTGGAATTTTTTTTGGTCATTTTTTTTAAGACAAAAAACAACGTTTTGCCCACACACGATCAATTTAAATGACGTTTTAAAAAACTACTTTTTTTTTCATCGCAAAAAACGACCGTGTGTACGCGACATTACTTCTAGCAGCACTAGGGTCATAGGTTTAAATCCCAATCATGATACTACCTGCCAGGAGTTTGCATGTTCTCCCTGTGCGTGCGTTTCCTCCAGGTACTCTGGTTTCCTCCCAAACTCCAAAGACATGCTGGTAGGTTAATTTAATCCTGTCTAAATTGGCCTTAGTATGTGTATATATTTTGAGAAACCTCCACGCCAAACAAATAAGGTTTTAAATTAAATAAAAATTGGAGAAAAAAGCTGCTCCCCTTGCAAAGTGATACTTCACCTGATTATAGGTAGAGTGGGATAGGGGGCGCTACTTGATTATATTACAATAGTGAGTGGTATACACTTGTGATGAATCAATTAATTAACATACATAGTATATCATGACTTAAATCTAATGCAAAACAAATGTGAACATATCCTTATGCCGTGTACACACAATCATTTTTCGTCATGAAAAAAAAAAACAACGTTATTCAGCATGTAGAAAAACGTCATCATTAAAACAACGTTGCCCACACACCATCGTTTTTTAAAAATGCTCTAACAAAGCGTGGTGACGTACACGTACGACGGCACTATAAAGGGGAAGTTCCATGTGGATGACGCCACCCTTGGGGCTGCTTTAGCTGATTCCGTGTTAGTAAAAGACGATTCACGCTTTTCTGTCTGTTACAGCATGATGAATGTGCTTACTCCATTATGAACGGTAGTTTTACCAGAACGAGCGTTCCCATCTCATAACTTGCTTCTGAGCATGCGCAGGTTTTTAACGTCGTTTTAGCCCACACACGATAATTTTTTACAACCCGAAAAACGTTAAATAATGCAGCATGCTCAAAAAAATGTTGGTCGTTTTTCAGAAGCCGAAAAATTATGTGAAGCCCACACACGATCATTTTAAATGAAATTTTTTTAAAACAACGTTTTTTTCATGCCGAAAAATGATTGTGTGTACGCGGCATTAGTTGATAACAATAAAGTCCCAACAGAATATCATATAATTAGTGAAAATCCATTGACAGAAATACAGTGATATGACCGTCCCAACAGATAATAGAAATCCATAGAATCCATAAAAATCCAGTGTCAGAAAAAATCTTGCTGTGTGATAATGATTGCTCCACCAAACAGATAAGTATTCCTTCGCCAAACAGCTTGGGCCAGATGCAGGTAGATGGGCGCTTCTTTACTTTGGAGTAACGTTTCTCATTTACGTTACTCCGCCGTAACTTTAGGAGCAAGTACTGTTATTCACAAAGCACTTGCTCCTAAAGTTGCGGCGGCGTAACGAAAATGAGCCGGCAGAATTCAAATTGGGCGGTTAGGGGCGTGTATTATATTAACTATGCGCGATCCCGCGGCGAACGTACTGCGCATGCGTCCACTGTCAGTGCGCATGCTCCAAATTCTTTCAGGGAACGTCAATGACGTCAATCCCCATTCACGGACGTTTTACGCAAACGTTTTTTTTGCAACGCGATGACGACGGCCATACTTAACATAGGATACTCCACTAGGGGGCTGCTTTATCTTTACGCCGCGTATCTCTTACGGAAACGTCGGAAAGTCACTGCGTCGCGCCCGAATACGATCGTCAATTTCCGATTCCCGCTGATTAACATATTCTCAGCGTTAATCAGCGGGAACGCCCCGCGCGCCATTTTTAAAATTGAAGTTCCGATACGACGGCGTAATACAATTACGCCGCTCGTATAGGAACTCCAACCCAGCGTTTCTTGTTTTCTGGTTACAGAAAACAAAAATGCCGGCTCAAAGTGACAGTTAGGCTGGAGTATCAGTAACTCTACCTGAATCTGGCCCCTTGAGATACAACACCCAAAGTGCTAAGGATAAATAATCTGCTTACCAGACGTATTTGACTTCTTTAATTACAAAGAAAGTCAGATATCGCTTTGCCAGGATAATTCCTGCTCACATGTGTTAAGGCTGGCCGCAGGCTAGCCTGTATTTGTGGGAGGAGTCTGCTGAGTACTTAAGGCTCCTCCTATGGCGGGTCCGGTGTTAGCGCCATTCCAGGTTGTCACAGCCGATGTACGTCACGGCCGGCATCTCTGCAGAGGGCGGTCAGCAGCAGCCGCAGGATTTCATCCACCCACGTTGCCAGGGCTTTAGCCGGCTAGGAGGGAGCTGGTCCATCCACCCGCTAAGTTTCTGGGGCTCCATCCAGCATGCCGCCCGGCAGCTTCTCGCAGGGACATCCGCCGCATGCTGCCCGCCCGCTTCTCCCAGGGTTCACGGGGGGGGGGACATCCGCCTGCTCATTTGCTCTATCGCACATGGAGGAAGCCGCCCCCACTTCCCCCTGGTTCGCGCCGGGGGGGGGGGGAAACATCCACCTGCTCATTGCTCCATCGAGCATGGAGGGAGCCACCTGCTGCTGCTCCCGGGGTTCACGCTAGGGGGGAGGGGGTTCGGCCGCCTGCTTACTGCCCGAGGTACCACCGAGCATGAAGGGAGCCACCCGCTGCTGCTCCCGGTTCTCATGCGGGGGGGGTCATGCGCACGCCTACCTTGCCTCTGGCTGCATCCACCCACTCACTCCTTTGGCAGCTCGCTGGTTGGGTGGGGGGCCATCCATCCATCATTTACTCCTCTGGGGGGGGTGTCCTTCAATCCATCCATTCATCACTTCTCCGGGTTCTCGCTGCTACTCCTCTGGGGGGGGGCCCGTCCAGCCATCCACCCTCCCACTCCTCCGGGCACACACTGGTTTGCGGGGGCTGCCCGCCCCTCCTCCCTGTCAGTTTTGAGCTCATGCTGAGGGGGGGGGGCTATCCATCCAGCTGCTCCTCCGAGCGCACGCTGGAACTTGCAGGGCTGACTGTCCTCGCAAGGGGGGGTCACTCATCCAGGGGGTAACGGGGGAACGGCTGCTCGTGCTCCTCCCACTCCGGAGGCCCCGATAGAGGATACAGGGAGCCCCAAGTGCAGAGTCGCACAAGCGCCTGGCAGGATCGCTGGTGCCGGTAGCGTAGGTATCCGCTGTACACCTGGGCGGGATCAACAGAGCTGAGGATGATACCACTGGTCAGAGTTCAGCACAGAGGGAGGTGTTCCGTAGTACCAAGTCTATGGCAAGATTAGGCCGGCACAGAGGGAGGTGTTCCGTAGTACCAAGTCTATATCAAGATCAGGCCAGCACAGAGGGAGGTGTTCCGTAGTACCAAGTCTTATAGCAAGATCAGGCCAGCACAGAGGGAGGTGTACCGTAGTACCAAGTCTATAGCAGGATCAGGCCAGCCGGAACAATGTGAGCGAGCGGATCTTGGTGCAGGAGTTGAGCAGGGATGGATCGTGAACAAGCCGGGGGTCAGTAACTGGCGGACGGCAGACAGGCAGGCGGGACAAGCAGAAGCGTGGTCAGACAGGCCGTAGGTCAGGGCAGGCGGAGATCAGAGTAGTCGGAAGGCAAGCCGGTTTCAGGAACGGAAGGTCAACAGGTACAGGTATCAGGTCGGTTTCCAGGGACGCGCTGTAGATCCAGCAGCAAGAGGCCAAGGGATCAGCACACTTAAATAACCCCTCCTGGGCGCCAAGATGGCGTCCACACGTGCCCGCGCGCCGTTGCCGACAGCCCGCTGCTGCCATCTGGTGGCCGAGTTTGGCCGTGACATTGCCCCCCTCCAATGGGCAGCCTCCGAATGCCCAACTGAGCAAATTTCAGGGGGTGAGAGTCCTTAAAGGATTGGATCAATCTCTCCGCATGGATGTTGTTTTCAGGCTCCCATGAGTTTTCTTCTGGGCCGTACCCCTTCCACTTCACCAGAAACTGGACCTGATTCCGCCTTTTCCTGCAATCCAGGATGGACTCTACTTCAAATTCCTCCTCGCCGTTAACCAGGATTGGTTCAGGAGGGTCGGTGCTTCGCCCAGGAAAGGGATTAGGAACATTAGGTTTCAGGAGGGCAACATGAAAAACTGGGTGGATGCGGAATGAATCAGGTAACTGAAGTTCGTAGGCCACACTGTTGATTTTCCTTTTTATTGGGAAGGGTCCCACGAATCTAGGGCCCAGTTTCTTCGAGGGACAGGCAAGTTTTAGGTTAAGAGTTGATGGTCACACCTGGTCTCCGGGTTCCAAGTTGAGCTCTCCCCTCCTGTGCCTATCAAATACCTCCTTGTTGTGTACCTGTGTTTGAGCCATGGTCTCTTCTAACAGTTTATTATTGGTGCTGAAGAAGTCCAAGGTCCCCTGGGCAGCGGGTACTGGACACTCTGGAATGCAATTGGACAGAAACAACGGATGGTAGCCATAGTTTGCATAAAACGGGGACTGCTTAGTAGCGGAATGAATTGAGTTATTGTATGCAAATTCAGCTAATGGTAACAGAGATACCCAGTCCTCCTGTGAAAAAGATGAGAAGCAGCGCAGATATTGTTCAAGGGTTTGGTTAGTACGTTCAGTCTGACCGTTTGATTGTGGATGGTAGGCAGATGAGAATGACAGATCGATCTTAAGGGCCCCGCAGAGTGCTCTCCAGAACTTGGATGTAAATTGTACCCCCCGATCCGATACAATGTTTGCAGGTATGCCGTGGAGCCTCACAACTTCTTTAATGAACACTTTGGCCGTCTCGGGGGCAGATGGTGTACCCTTCATGGGCACAAAGTGTGCCATTTTGGACAATCTGTCCACGATCACGAAGATGGTTGAAAAGCCTTCGGAGGGAGGGAGTTCCACAATGAAATCAACAGAGATCATCCTCCATGGTTTTTCTGGTACAGGCAGGGGCTTTAAGAGGCCCCAAGTTCTGGACTTTCTCCCCTTATTCCGGATGCATGTGGTGCAGGATTCCACATAGCACCTACAGTCCTTCAAGAGTTGGGGCCACCAGAATGTCCGCTGCAACAATTCGGAGGTCTTGAGTACTCCGAAATGGCCAGCCAATTCATGGTCGTGACAGGCGTTTAGCACACTGACCCGTAGGTTTTCCGGTACAAAAATGTTATCTGTATGCCACAAAAGACCGTCCCTGAGTTGAAGGTCCATGCCGGTTGAAGTGGAGACACCTGCAGAGGCTTGTCTGATTTGGGAAAGGAGGTCACCCTGTAGCAGCAAGAAGTTCCCTGGAGACAGGATAGTGTCCGGAGGGGTAGTAACTTCCGAATCGCCGAACATCCTATAGAGGGCATCAGATTTAGTATTTTTTGACCCGGGCCTGTATGTTATGTGGAATGAGAATCGGGTAAAGAAGAGCGCCCACCTGGCCTGACGAGGTTTTAGTCTTTTGGCAACTTTCAGATACTCCAGGTTCTTATGGTCAGTGTAGATTAGAATTGGATGTGCTGCGCCCTCCAGAAGGTATCGCCACTCCTCCAGTGCGGCCTTTATTGCCAGCAGTTCCCGGTCCCCTACGTCGTAGTTCCTCTCTGCCTCGGACAACTTACGGGAGAAGAAGGCGACCGGGTGCAGAAGGGCCTTGGGCCCCTGTCTTTGGGAAAGTACCGCTCCGACTGCTGTTTCCGATGCGTCGACTTCCAGGATGTACGGTAGCCTTGCGTCAGGGTGTCTGAGAACTGATGCGGATGTGAATAGCCTCTTAAGGGCGTCAAAAGCTTCTTGCGCTTCGGGTGACCAGTGGAAGCGAGTGGTTTGCTTAGTCAGGTTGGTTATAGGGGCAATTATGTTAGAAAATCCCTTGATAAATTTCCTGTAAAAATTAGCGAATCCGACGAAGCGCTGAACGCCCTTTTTATCTGCGGGCGCCGGCCAGTCGAGGATCGCTGCAACTGTCTGGGGGTCAATCTCGATACCCCTCACGGAGATTATCAGTCCCAAAAATTGTATGCTTTCCTGCTCAAACTCACATTTTTCGGGTTTAGCGTACAGTCCATGTATACGGAGTCGGCTGAGTACAGACTTAACATGTTCACGGTGCTTGTCCAGGGACGGAGAGAAGACGAGAATGTCGTCAAGATAAACAATAACAAAAAGATCGAGGAAGTCCTTAAAAATGTCGTTTACAAAGTGCTGAAACGTAGCGGGGGCATTGCACAGGCCAAAGGGCATTACAAGATATTCAAAGTGGCCAAAGCAAGTCCGGAAAGCTGTTTTCCACTCGTCGCCGTCCCGGATGCGTACCAAGTTGTAAGCCCCACGGAGGTCCAACTTAGTGAAGATGACCGCAGTTCCCAGTCTTTGAAACAGCTCGGGTACAAGGGGGAGAGGGTACCGATTCTTGATTGTCACCTTATTGAGTGCCCGATAGTCCACGCATGGGCGGAGGGAACGATCCTTCTTTTCAACGAAGAAAATCCCTGCCCCTGCTGGCGACGTGGAGGGGCGGATGAACCCCTTCTCCAGATTTTCATCAATGTAGGTCTTCAAGGTTTCCAATTCTAGTTCTGTCAGAGGAAAGATCCTACCAAAGGGGATCTCGGCTCCGGGAAGGAGCTCGATCGGACAGTCATAAGGTCGGTGCGGAGGAAGGACCTCGGCCCCTTTCTTACTGAAGACGTCCAGGAAGTCATGGTATGCTTCCGGGACAATTTGGCAGGTTTCAGCGTCAGCATCCATACAGAGCAGGGAAGAAGGATGCTGGGGTTCCTGCAGACAATGTTGCTGGCAGTAGGAGGAACGGAAGCTGACCTCTCCAGTGGACCAGTCTATTTGGGGGTTATGGGCCCGAAACCAGGGCATGCCCAGGATTATAGGAAACAGGGGGGATTGGATGACATCCAGACAAAGGAATTCCCGGTGGTTACCAGAGATAGTTGTGGCTAAGGGTAGAGTCTCCGGTACAACTGGTCCGGATCTTAGTGCTGACCCATCTGCAAGGTAAACGGATAACCCCCTGGCCCGGGGTCGCAGAGGAATGCGGTGTTGTGTGGCGAAAGAGGAGTCCATAAAGCAGCTGCAGGCTCCGGAGTCAATTATGGCGTTGGCCCGGATATTCCCTCCTGGGAGCTGAAATAGAATTGGGATAGCCAGGTGAGAAGAGTTATGAGGAACAACAGCTGTATGAACGGTAGATAGAGGGCAGCACTTACTGAGCTTTGCTGGACAAGTCCTCACGTAGTGTCCGGGTTCTCCACAGTAGAGGCAAAGGTTGTGAATGCGACGACTTTGTCGCTCCTCCGGGGTCAGTGAGGGGCGGAGCAGGCCCAATTGCATTGGTTCTGGAGCGTCCACCGGTGGAGTGGTCAGGATCGGGGGTGTCGGGTTAGAGAAGGCGGGTACCCGAGGCATCATCCAGGTCGGACGGGGCATACTGGCGGCTCGTTCAGCCTTGCGCTCTCTTAGTCGCCCGTCAACTTGTATGGTCAGATTGATAAGGGCCTCCAAGGTTGCTGGGACCCCTACGCTTGCAAGTTCATCCTTAAGTGGCTCTGAAAGTCCTAAGCGGAATTGGTAACATAAAGCCGCATCGTTCCACTGCGTGTCGGCACTCCATCTCCGGAACTCGGACACATAGTCCTCTGCGGGTCTGCGACCTTGTTAGAGAGCATACAGGGCGGCTTCAGCGTTAGCGGCCTGGTGCGGGTCCTCGTAAAGTAAAGACATGGCCTGGAGGAGGGTGTCCAGGTGGTTAATGGACTCATCCTTCTGTTCCAGCAGACAGTGGGCCCAGGCTTGTGGTTCGCCGGACAAAAGGGAGATAACGAAGCCCACCTTGGTAGTCTCTAATGAGAAAGTCCTTGGCTGCAGAGCGAAATAGAGCTCACAAGCGTTCCTAAATGCTCTGAATTTGCTCCGATCTCCAGAAAACCTCTCGGGCGTGGGGACCTTGGGCTCTGGTGGCAGCATAATTACAGATGGAGAGGCAGAGGTTCCAGCAGAGGAGGTGGACGGAGCGGACAGAGCCTGGACCCGGTTCTCCAATCTGGTATAACCTTCCTGCAAAGTCCTGACAGCTTGGGTTAGGCCATCCAGATGTCGGCAGAGTTCTGCCATAGGATCCGTTCCCTGCACAGGCTCAGACATGGCTGCTGGATACTGTCACGCACCTGGTGGTGGAGCCTGATGTGCAGGGAACGGCTGCTCGTGCTCCTCCCACTCCGGAGGCCCCGATAGAGGATACAGGGAGCCCGAAGTGCAGAGTCGCACAAGCGCCTGGCAGGATCGCTGGTGCCGGTAGAGTAGTGATCCGCTGTACACCTGGGCGGGATCAACAGAGCTGAGGATGATACCACTGGTCAGAGTTCAGCACAGAGGGAGGTGTTCCGTAGTACCAAGTCTATGGCAAGATTAGGCCGGCACAGAGGGAGGTGTTCCGTAGTACCAAGTCTATAGCAAGATCAGGCCAGCACAGAGGGAGGTGTTCCGTAGTACCAAGTCTTATAGCAAGATCAGGCCAGCACAGAGGGAGGTGTACCGTAGTACCAAGTCTATAGCAGGATCAGGCCAGCCGGAACAATATGAGCGAGCGGATCTTGGTGCAGGAGTTGAGCAGGGATGGATCGTGAACAAGCCGGGGGTCAGTAACTGGCGGACGGCAGACAGACAGGCGGGACAAGCAGAAGCGTGGTCAGACAGGCCGTAGGTCAGGGCAGGCGGAGATCAGAGTAGTCGGAAGGCAAGCCGGTTTCAAGCAGGTACAGGTATCAGGTCGGTTTCCAGGGACGCGCTGTAGATCCAGCAGCAAGAGGCCAAGGGATCAGCACACCTAAATAGCCCCTCCTGGGCGCCAAGATGGCGTCCACAAGTGCCCGCGCGCGTCACCGCGAATGCGCGCGCCTGCGCGCCATTGCCGCGAATGCGCGCGCCCGTGCGCGCCGACGGCCCGCTGCTGCCATCTGGTGGCCGAGTTTGGCCATGACACATAGCATTTCTGCCCCGGCATCTGTCAAAGCTTTCTGCCCCAGCGTTTCTTTTTTTTTTTTTTTTTATTTTTTTTTTAAAGTGTATTTTTGTGCGTGAACTCGAGAGAGAGGAGCCGGACTGTAGGAGTTGGGAGTAGGCAGACCCTCCCCCCGGAGGCAATCGCCATCCTTCTCCATGCCCCTGGTGGCAATGGCGGGTGTGAAGGGGGGCCTCCCACTCACCCCGCCCTACCTGCTCCTCTTGGGAGCCCAACTGGGGCCCACGGGACCCCAATGGGGCAGAGGGACTCCCCCTATGAGGGAGTGAGGGGGCCTAGCCCACCCAGCCAGCCCCGTAGGTCCTTCGCCTCTCTTTATTTTAAGAGACCGCATGGCCAAAGTGCATGTGTTTTAAACCAATTTTGTGTGCGTGCAAGTGTGGTGGTTTTTGTGGGGGGGGGGGGGGGGCGTACTAAGCACAGGCGTACCTTGCATAGCACACCCACCGGGAGCCGGGCTGAGACCACCAAACTCAATTCACATGTAGCCGAGACCGGGATCCGAACCCTTGGCTGCAGAGGTGAATGGCTTGTCAGCGCAGTGCCAATCACGTTGAGCCACCACAGCTCCCTTCTGCCCCAGCGTTTCTGTCATAGCGTTTCTGCCCCAGCGTTTCTGTCATAGCATTTCTGTCCCGTCGTTTCTGTCATAGCATTTCTGCCGCGGCGTTTCTGTCGTAGCATTTCTGTCATAGCGTTTCTGTCATAGCGTTTCTGTCAGAGCGTTTCTGTCATAGCATTTCTGCCCCGGCGTTTCTGTCATAGTGTTCTGCCCCGGCGTTCTGTCATAGCGTTTCTGTCTGTGCGTTTCTACCCCAGGGATTTCTGTCATAGCGTTTCTGTCACAGCGTTTCTGCCCCGGGGGTTGCGGTCACAGCGTTTCCGTCATAGCATTTCTGCCCCGGCGTTTCTGTCATAGGATTTCTGCCCCGGCGTTTCTGTCGTAGCGTTTCTGTCATAGCGTTTCTGTCAGAGCGTTTCTGTCATAGCGTTTCTGTCATAGCATTTCTGTCCCGGCGTTTCTGTCATAGCATTTCTGCCCCGGCGTTTCTGTCGTAGCATTTCTGTCGTAGCATTTCTGTCATAGCGTTTCTGTCATAGCGTGTCTGTCAGAGCGTTTCTGTCATAGCATTTCTGCCCCCGGCGTTTCTGTCATAGCGTTCTGCCCCGGGGGTTCTGCCCCGGCGTTCTGTCATAGCGTTTCTGTCTGTGCGTTTCTACCCCAGGCATTTCTGTCATAGCGTTTCTGTCACAGCGTTTCTGCCCCGGGGCAATTTGTATGCAAGTCGGAACATGTACTATTTTTTAGTGTACTGTAGCTTCAGGCCAAAAAAATGCTCCTCAGTTGTCGTGGCGACAACTCGGTGGGGGGGGGGCATCACGAGGAGGTGCATCCCCTGGGCTGACACTCCTGGAGCTAGTTGCAGATGTTGCTTGCATCCCCTCCAAGGCAATGGCAATGCGGGTCAGCATACCATTGGTCTCAGCCTGCACCTCCCTCTGCCTGGTGTTGTTCTGGCGCTGTAGGCGCCTGTTCTGGCGACCCTCTAACTGGATAGCGGCAGTGTTGGCCTGCAGGCTCCGAACCTCCACCACGAGACCTGCTGCTGTGGCCTGCAGCTCCACAATAGCCCTGGTGTGCCGTTCCTGGGTGGCCTGTACATCCAATCCCTGGTCCCCAGATGTAGAAGAACCCCCTGCTACCATGTGGTGATGCATGGCATCCAGGGTCTGGGATTGATCACAGAGGCATGTGGCCATGGCTGCACAGTTGGCATTCACCTCCTGCAGACAGTCCGAGATGGCCATCGTGTGTTCAGCCTGCTGGTTGAGGCACTGCTGCATTGCGGCTGCAGTGCCCTGCACAGCCACTGTGCACTCAGCCTGGGTCTTTGCCGAGGACCCGACAAAGGAGGCCAGGTTGTCTGACACTCGGTGCAGGTCGCAGGCAATATCTGCCATGTGGCGTGTCTGCCGCGCCTGTTCCCTCTCCAGCCTTTCTTGGAGGGATCCGGCTACACACCTGGTCTTTCACAGAGCCTTCCTGGGAGAAGTAGCCTGTTGTGTCCGTCTGGACGGGGTGGCCCTCGGGGGGGGGTTCCTCTGACCGTGGTAGCCCTTGAGTGGGTTCCTCTGGCTGGGGTAGCCCTTGAGGGGGTTCTTCTGGCCGGGGTAGCCCTTAAGGGGGTTTGAGACCGTCAGGGGGTCCACTGTCTCGGAGGGACCGGCGAACATGGCATCCTCATCAAGGTAAAGGCATTCCTCCTGATGGATGTCCACCTGCTCCTTCTCAACGACCTCAAGAGCAGAGGTGTGGACACTCCCCTCCACCGATGATTCATGGCTTCCCAGGGGGTCAGATTGAGGAAGATGTTCCTGGGATGGCGTGGGTCGTCCACAGGCAGAAGATGGCCCAGCTCCCTCCAGCACATCTGTGGATGACACAAAGCATTCACATGTTGGTGGACCCACACACTTGTCACATGTTCCCTTGCACCCTCTCACATGCTCCACACCGGATGCGGGATGAAATACACTTACCTCTCCTTTTTTTGGACCTCCTTCCAAGTCCTGGTTTCATGGCCAAGGCCGTTTATCTCCAGGGTCACCTTCTGCAGTATCTCCAACTTCCTGGCCTTGCTGGTCCTCCCGCTCTGTGCGCCATAGAGGTACGTATCGTACCTGGCAATGGCCAAAGTCAGGATCGCCCTCTCAGCCACAGAGAAATTCTTCTTCCTCTTCTCTCTTTCAAACTCAGTATCTGACATGGCTCAGATCACAAAAGCACCTCTGCACCAGGGAACACAGGCTGGCATACTTTTGCGCTGGACGTGCGTCTGGCTGGGCGTACTTATGTTCTCAGCGTACGCGGTGGGCCGGCGTATCTTAGGCTGTTGTGCTGGCGTAGTTGTGAGGTTGCGCAGAGGGGTGCTGTGCATGCATCCACCTCACAGCGCATGCGCCGTTCGTGATACGCCGGGCGTAAATCACTGCGCCACAACGGCGTACCTGTCTGGCGCTCGCCCCATCATTTGCATGGGGTCACTCCCACTTCCACCTATGCCGGCCTGTGCCTTCGAAACCTACGCCACACCGACGTTGGGAGCAATAGCTTGCTGAATGCAGTGCTTGCCTCTCCGCGCTGCGTCGGCGTAGCGTACGCGTTTGCGCTACGGCAGTGTAATGTGCGCCTACTCTCTGTGAATCTGGGCCTTTTTTGTCTTTTTGTCGCTATATTTTCTTTTTCTACCTCTTCCTTTTTTTCTACGTTTCATATGGAGTGTGGATTGGGGAAAAGTTAGTGTGTGTGGTTGTACTGGAGATTGGTTGATAGATCGTATGAGGACTCATAAAAAAAAAATTCAGAGCTGTTGGTACTGATGATAGGTGTAGGAGGTTTAGAGATCTTGGGCTTGAAGAAATGTGTGATGTTTTGTTATTTGGGTAGAATTTGGGGCGATGTAGTTTCTTTTTTTCCCATAGGATGGTCTCGGGTGTACTGATAGGCCTTGTACACACGATGGGATTTATCCACTGTAAACGGTACACTTCCGCGCGCATGCGTCGGATCCATTCACAGGATACGACGCATGTGCGGGCAGATATGTCCACTGGTTTGCCGTACTAACCAGCGGACATATCTGACGGGCAGCTATCCGGCGGAAAAATTCCAAAGCATGCTTTGAAATTTTTCCGCTGGAGGAATCCGGCCAGAACGGTCAGTTTGCCCATACACACGAGCGGATTTTTCGGCTGAAATGGTCCATCGGACCATGTTCAGCGGATTTATTCCCTCGTGTGTACAAGGCCATAGTGTCTGTCTTTTTTTTTTTTTTCACATCAGCTCATACCTTTCGTTTGAGACCCGCTTATGTTTGCAGCTCCAATCGTCTCTACTAGCGTTTTTTTGCATCATCTGTGAGTCATTGCTTTATTTACTTCCTTACAATTTTTTTTTTTTTTTTTTAGTGTCTGTCTTGAGGGGCAGAATGTATCCTGGCCAGTCTGTGCGGATGGTGTTCCCCTATCCTTTTCCTACTCGTCTGGAACCTATCAAACTGATGACCTGACCCTACACTACCTATACACCAAATTTCCACCAAGCCTGGGAGCCAGGGTCTCAGAGTCCCAGGGTGTACATCTAAGTGACACACGTGTCACTTAGATGTGTCACTTAGATGTACACCCTGGGACACGGACCCTGCTTTCAGACAACCCCTGGAAAGTCTGTCTCAAACTTTTAGGCCTCAAACATAGACGTGTCTAGCGGTTGTTTAACACACCTGGAGGACTTCAAGTTCAGCCTGTGATAATTGGTTATGTGTCCCAGCTGGCTCCAGGGTCTTTCACCATTGAATGGAGGTTGCCAATAGCGTCACGGTTTATATGAACCATAAAGCTATTCTTTCTCTGACTTTGTTGTCGATTAAAGATCTGTAATAAGATCTTGAAGCAAGTACCTACCATACCATTGACTACCCGCCTGCGGTGTGCGCCCTCGAATGCATTCAGTATAGGATCGTCGGCTATATAACTATTTGTTTTCTGACTATACATCTTCTCACAAAATCCTTAACAACCGTCCTGAAGAAGCCCCACGGCGAAACGTGCGACGGCGACTTTTTATACAGTGGTCCATCCATGTATATGTACTATTGTTATTTCCATATATTTGTTATTATGTATTTATCTTTTTGTATTTAATTGAAGATATTAAATTTTTTATTTTTTAACTTACTTTCTTGGCCTCAAAGTCCGACCATCAATACCTCTCCAGTTATTGTTTTTTCTGTTTTTGACCATATATACGGATGTGGCCCATGTGAGTGCAACTCCCCTGTATTTTCTTATCCCCTTCTATTCCCCCGGTCCATCCTTCCCTTTCCCCATCACTATTTTTTTCTACACCCTGCTGTATAGAGGCGTACGTAATGTTAAGTATGGACGTCGGGCCAGCATAGATTTTTCCATCGTTTGCGTAAACCATTCACGAATAGTGATTTGCGTAAGTTACGTTCACGTCGTTTTCATTGATGTTTTGCGACGTGATTTCGCTCATGCGCACTGGGATACGTCCACGGCCGGCGCATGCGCAGTTAAAAAAAGCGTCGTTGGCGTCGGGTCATTCATAATTATAATAAAACGCGCCCCCCACTAGTAAATTTGAATTACATCCGCGTATGCCGGTCCATTTAAGTTACAGCGGCATTTCTTTGTGGATAAGGATACGTCGCTGTAACTTACAGCGGCATAGAGTAAATGGACACGCCGCGCGGGCGGGGCAGGTATGTGGATCTGGCTCATGGAGTCTGTCTCAGATTACATGAGACAGAAGGATTTGAGGCAGTCTATCTACATGTCAAGCTCCTTCGAAAACGAGCACTGCGTACCTAGAAGAATTTATGCTGATTTGAAGGCAAAGGGTAGTCACACCAAATATTGATTTGATTTTGAAAAAGAAACCAATTAAAATATATATTTTTGAAAAAATTCTTGCGTTACAGAATTTCTTCACACCTGCCAAAACCTTTTTGCACAGTATAGACACTATATTAAAAATTAACCCTCTCAATTTGTCATGTTTACAATTATAAACAAAAGTGGAAGAAAATCCCACATTGTGGATTGTCCCCTCAACAGGAATAAAGGAAAAAAAATTCAATGAGGACACTAGTTCTAGTGACCTTGTTAACGACAAGAGATTTTCCATCACATTCCTCTCACTTTCTGTTTTGGCTATGAAACAGGAAATTAAGGAACATTTCCCAAAAGGGAGACAGATGGAAATCAAACTGAAATATGATGTTAAATATGAATAACAAGGTTTTGCTTTAGTTCTACTGTAAATTTGACTGGATTTTTACACTATATGACCAGATTGACAAATGTATGTTAATGACTCTTGTATTATTTTTAAGTTCATAACTCTTTTTTAATTTTAGATTGAACTCAAAAAAGTTGTTCATTGGCGTCGTGCAGTCATGGCTATGAGCTTCAACTTAGTATCCCTCACACTCTCTACCATAGCCCTACTTAGCAGCTATTGGTGCGAAGGCACCCAGAAAGTTCCAAAGCCTCTTTGTGGGAATGGTAAGGCTACCAAATGCATAGTTGTTCCAATAGCCGTGGAGAGCATCAATGCATCTGGGCAAGATGTGGTCCATTATAGCTGGGAGACTGGAGATGACAGGTTTGCTTTCCGCTATTTTCATACCGGGATCTGGTATTCTTGCGAGGAAAACATTCTAGGTACAGGTAAGCAAACAATATGTTTTTTGTGTTATCATTTAACAGGCATTTGAAATTTTATGATGTTTACTGTTGGTCATTGTTGGTTAAAGGTTAAGTACACCTAAAGTTTATTTGCCATTTTTGCTTTTTCCAAAATGCATGCTTAGCCGCGTACACACGATTGGTTAACCAGAGGACAACAGTCTAATGGACCGTTTTCATCGGTTAAAACGGATCGTGTGTAGACCCCATAGGTTATTTAACCTTCGGTTAAAAAAAAAGCCAACTTGCTTTAAAATTCACGCATGCTCAGAATCAAGTCGACGCATGCTTGGAAGCATTGAACTTCGTTGTTTTAAGCACGCCGTTGTGTTTTAAGTCACCGCGTTCTAACGCGATGGTTTTTTTAACCGATGGTGTGTAGGCACATCAAACCAGTCAGCTTAATCGGTTAACCGATGACAACGGTATAATTACAGCCCAAAACACATTTTGGCATGCCTCCATAGTATGGGGATACCACATGTTTGAGATTTTTTAATCCTTTGGGCTTTCAAGGAGCATAAATTAAGCTTCTAATTTCAGTGGAAATAACCACAAAATTACCACATTTTGGAAAGCAAACACTTTAATGTATTTTCTGAAAGGCATTATGAGTCTTTCGAAAATATAATTTTACCACACGTTTTTGAAAAATGCAGGAAAGAAAATACAAATGCATCTTTTTACACAACTTGTCAATTTAATAAGATATTTCTCACATACAGTATGGACATACTTATATGTACAACCTAAAACACATTTTGCTACTCCTGCTGAGTATGGCAGTACCACACATGTGAGAGCAATACCACACATGTGAGACCTTTTCAGTGTCTGGACTGATTATGTACAGGTTATTGTATCTTTTGTATAACACAAACCAATCAATGGTGTGAAAACAAATTTACTATAATGGTCGCCTCTGTATGAGTGGTCAGGGAATATAGCTAGTTTAGCTTCACATGTAGCAGTCCCAATTCCTGTCCCATGCAAGCCTAGCCTAGTTATACATGGTTGTTCCCAGGAATGCCATGTTCACTGGCCAGGAAGTACAGGAAGCTGAAGAGGGAAGAACAAAGGAGTTCCAGGAGTGCAGGTGTTTGCAGGGAATCACTGAGACTGGTGTCTCTCAGGAGTGTCCTCAGAGGGATGGGTCAGTTCAAGCACAGGCAGGCACATGGTCAGCAAACAGGCAAAGTATCAGTCCAGGCAGCAGGCAAAATGATGTGGCGACACTGCAACATGTGTGGTGGTGTCATGAATAGGTGTGACCAGAACCGTGTGAACTGCGACAGAGGAAAACAAGCATATATTAAGTGAATAATTATTTAAGATAAGTAATATAAATATACAAACACCTCTAATAATAAACCGTGAACAACCAACCAGACAGTGACCCATAAATAATTATATACAATAAATGGGAAGTACCGGAATCATAAACGTAGCCAGGCCAGGGTCATACACAGGAGATCAGCATATGGGGACAGGAGAGGGAGAAGGTGGACGGGTTAAGGCTGCAGGGCAGGGATGCATGGTAACAGGAGGGATGGGATCAGGTTCAGGTACACAGGTAACAGGATCAGAATCAGAATCAGTATCAGAATCCGAGGTAACAGGTTCAGGTCTGCCGCCTACTGTTAGTAGGCGGCAGTGATTACAGACACTGACTAGCATCACTGGTCTGGTGACATTTTACTGCTGTGGTTGTGATCAGAGAAAATGGCTGGCAGCAGTGATATCAGAGTAGGCAGTCATTGTACATGATCGTCGCCACAGCAGTATGATGTCACCACAGTGACAGTGCTCTTGCTCTGGTGACAGTATGTTCTGGTGACAGTTAGGGGGTTGATCAGGATCTTTATTTTTTTTATTGCTTATGATTGCTTTTACAATGATAACTGTATAAAGAATCCATGATGCCATTGTTTACTATTGTGATTGATCACAGCTATTACATAGTACAGGGCTGCTGTGATTGGCCCTGTTCCATGTGATCACTGTACCAATCAAAGAGATCACAGTAATAAGCAATGGCGTCATAAATGACAGCCATTGTTTAGTATTTTTCATGTGATTTCTGTGATTGGTCACAGTGATCACATGGTACCAGGGCCAATCACACTGACCCAGTACCCCTATCTGTAATCTGCTGTATCCAGAAAAGAGTTCCAGAAGTGGGAGGACACACAGATGCACCCTCCCAGATTGCTTGTTCAATGTAAGGAATGTAAATACTGTACATTATATTGTGTTTATATCAGTCTCTTGTTGACCTAAGAGAAGGCCAATTCTTTGAGCCAAAGAGGCTCTGTTGTGTGCACATGTATGGGTAAAGAACATGCTAACAGCTAGAGAAATTACACTCTACATTCTGCTGCTGCTCTTTCAATCTCTAGGTACAGGCTGATAGTAGAGAGTTCTTCAAGTTGAATTACTTACAGTAAGAAAATGTGAGAATAATGTTTTGGCTATGCCATGTAGCAGGGCTCTATAAATCTCATGAATGGAACAGATGGAAAAAAAAAAAAAAAAAATTTTCAGCTAACTTACTTGTAATATTTCAAACAACTGTAAATATACCCACATTAGTCGTATATAACTATATCAGTAGTGTACTCTATGTATCAAAGGAACAGGAAAGGTAGAAGAGGGGGAGTGTGCCCGTATGTCAACAATGATTTGCTAGTGAACACAAGGGAAGACATTGTTAATGGGGCAAGGGAGGAGGTGAAATCATTGTGACTGGAGCTTCAGGGAGAAAACAAATGGGAAATTAATAGTGGGCGTATGCTACAGGCCCCCTAAATGAAGGAAAATGAGGAGTCTGATCTCATGTCACAGATAGAGATGGCAGTGAGAAAAGGCATTGTTATTAAAATGGGGGACTTCAATTATCCAGCTATTGACTGGGCAGACATAACTGTTCACTCATATGAGGCTTATCATTTGAGTTGTCTTGCAGGACAACTTCTTGTGTCAATTGGTGGATGCCTCAAATAGAAATGCTCTGCTAGATCTACTATTTACAAATCACATAGATCTGCTTGCAGATGTGGAAATAAGGGATAACTTAGGAAACAGAGATCACAGAGTAATTACATTCACTGTAAATCATAGGAAAATAAGTCACAAGAGTAGTAACACTAAATTTAAAGAGAGTGCTCCATACTGCAAGAAATTAACTCCTTTGTGCTGACCGCCTCCAGGCACTTTAGGAGTTTTAAAAGTCAGGATGCCGAGGCAGGCATTCGGCTCATGTGACTGCTATGATTGACTGTCACAGCAGTCACATGATCAGAAAGTTCACGGTTGCAAGTATGCATCGGAGCTTACCAATCCCTGGTGGCTACTGTGCTGGGAGCTCACAGGGAGTGGGCTCTCAGCACGGTTAGTAGTTTACACAGGGCCACATATATGTGTGCAGCGAGCATCAAGATGTTAAATAGGATCGAATTATAGGTGCAATGAACACTGATGAAAAAAGGGAGCGCTTTAAGAACATATTGAATAATGGCATAAGCCAGTGTATTCCAATGGGCAACAAATGTGAAAGAGCTAAGGTTAAACTTGGGCGGATAAACTTTAGAGTAAAAAGGCATATAAAAGTTGAAAAGTACCCACATACATGGGTGAAAGAAGTGCTGCTCGCCCCAAAAATACTAATAACAAAACAGAAAATGCCCCCAAGGGTTTAGGCAGCAAAAAAGATCAAACTAATACAAAGATTAGTGTGTAGAATTTGTTTTTTTATTGATACAAAAAATGTAAAAACAACTTGATTAAAACATGAGCTCTGGTATGCATAACCTCAACAGCAAAAGACGCCTTTGTTATACAGACAGATAACAGTTTATACATAGAAATATTCAACTTAGTAATACTGCCCAAGGGACCCCAATTCGTTTCGATTTTGGTAGTCCAAATCTTCCTCAGGTGGATGAGGACATCTAAATCATAGAACATATCAAAAAAATGTTTTACATTAAAATAATATGTGTAGCGCCCCCCTACTTTCAGTATGGGCACTACACTAAAGTTAGTGGGGGGAGTGAGAGAGTTATGTTGCTCTCACTCTTAATTTTGTTAAATTTGGGCTGCTGTCATTTTTAAAACTGTCCTGTGGGTCAGTTTGCGCTGCGGGGGTGTCAATCTCACCCCCGGACGACAGATGGCGCCAGAGGGGTTCTAGCAGAGCCACTTTTCACCAGCAGCCAATTGGAGGGGCATGCTGGGGAGGGGTATATCTGTGGCAGCCGACAATTTTCGGGGTTCTTCGCGGGTTCCTGGTTCCAGGTGTGGCACCCACCTTCAGGGTGTGCGTATCCAACAGACCCCGGCGGGGTCGAAAGCTACGCCGAGTTCCTAGCAGATGCTGCCGAGGGGCCCCAGTGACTTGCTGGGTCCCCTCATTACCAAGAGAAAAGATCCTAGGCCGCTGGCTGTACAGTGGGGATTCGGCTTAAGAAGAACCCGAAGGCAGGTTATCTGAGAGACTTGAACGAACCATCGGGGATCTGGTGACCGACACACTGACAGGTACACTTCAACTGTAAATTTGTCACCCAATTGCAATTGACTAGAAGGGTTCGCTCTGTTGTTCACATTGTCAGCATAGAGCCTGTTGCAGAGGCCTCACCTGACATCTTAAATCCAATTAGAGCCAGGTCCACAACAAGGACCTGTTCCTTCCAGCAACTTTAAAGTAGAACTCCGGCTGCCAGGCTTGTGGCAGAAGTCTGTCCGGGGATCGCTTCACCCACTCTGGCTAGAGTGGCGACGATATATGTTGTTACTGAGAGCAGGCTTGCTCTCCTGTTCATCCAAGCCTGATATCGCAAGGTTTTCTCTACTTCATCAACCTGTCCTGTCTACCTCCTGTTGATGTTGGTTGTGTTGGACCCAAGAAATAAAGCATTTTGAAAACCTCATCTACTAGCTGGACATTCGCTTACTGCTCTGCTCAATGATTTCACCCCTAGACAAAGCTGAAAGGTAACTTAATATGCCGATCCCAAATCAACCAGCGGCTCCCGAGGGACTATCGCTACACGTGGGGGATTTCGGCTGTTACTATTGACAACAGATCGTTGCACTAGAATCCCTTAATGGTGTATGACTCCCAAAAGGATATGTGAAATGAAAATAATACCAACATAGTGTAAAATCGTATTTAATATGTTAAGGATGACATCAGAGAAAGCCAAATGGCTGCTTACTTTAAAAGTGCCCCGATCCCGGCACTGAGGCTAGATTGTGTGGCTAAATGTAGTCAATTGCCCGGCCGGTGTCTGAAGTCAATGGTAGTGTGGAGCGGCGTGCGCTCCACTCGACAAGCGTCACAGAACCAGCGAGACAGGAAGTGACGATGGGTGCGTGCGTGACCAGGTGATGTACGTTTTGTTATACTACGTCCTGCCACCAGAAGGCACTTGTTCCTTTTTGCCCACAAGAATACCCACTCAGGACCAGTAACCAATCCAGTGAGTCCAGCACAGTCTCCAACACAAGCTATTTTTTTTTATACTTCAGAAGCTCTGTTGGACCTCCAGTAAGAAAGGGGTTATTGAGAACACAATGAGGACGTGAGCTCGTGTCTGAGGGAGGGGCTCGTTCTCGTTGCTGGTCCGAAGAGAGCTCCAGGAAGGACCATGATAGCAGTGCAGGAGCTACACCACCGCTAGTGAAGCCCTTGCTTTGCTTTACTTTGCTTTGCATATGCAGTGCCGTCCAGGATTCTTGTCAAGCTACTGATTCCTACTGATTCACACGTGTTACCGAGCACAGAAGGAGCACAGAAGGAGTGAATTTCTGACAACACCCCCCCCCCCCTCCTCCACTGCCTGACTTCCCTGTGCCTGGATCAGAATAACAGCTGAAAACAGCCCACTCATCTCAGAGCAACAGACGGACATCCCTGTGAAGCTGTGGAGATAGGTGTGATTTCCCACGAGAGGGAAGGAAGATAAGGAAGATAAGGTAATGCTGTAACATACATCGTAAAACCATGTGAGGGGCTCTCTCTGAGATAGCCGATGCCCGAGAGTGAAATCTTCCCCTTACAATACTCTGACAAACTGCATTATCTATAAACGGCTAGGAACAGCTGTTAGTGAACAAAAACCTCATGCTGCTGCAGGTAATGAGAATATTTGCTGGTCTGATCAGTTTTTCTTCTCTAAAACTTTGACATATATTAAAAAGGAAAATTAAATTGAAATATTCATAGTGGTGGCTGTATTGAAATGCTGGAATGATGGAATGTGGACATACTATTTAACTCTATGTATATTTTAAGGACCGCATACAAGCTGGACTAAATGAATGAGAGGAATCCTAAGTTAAACCTGTGTAAATACTTGTTTATTTAGAGCAGCAACACAGTAAATAATGGATCATTATAAGTAACTATGTGTGATTACAAGTAAAGGTGAATATTTTGTGTTCTCGGCTACCGTCAGTATTGCTGGAAAGACGGCCACAGTAAATAAAGTAAACAAAGTAAATTAAACAAAGCAAGTAAAACAAAACAACACAGAAATAAATATTCCACCAAGAGGACTAGAGCACAGGGGAGTTAAAGTGGAATAAAGTGGAATTTGGACACTGCAACTACACTCTGTACACTCTGTAAATTATATATTTTTTAACAAGTTAACGGACCTATCAGATCAAAGGGCGATTGCTATAGTAGATGGAAAAAAATGAAAAATGAAATACTGATGCGCTAATATCAATATCAATTTATGTTACTTATGTTACCCAATATATATACAAATTTAAGGTATAAAAAGGTGTAACCTGAATCAATCTACAATTATACAGCTGCACCCCATAGTGGTGGTGGCTAGGAACTACAGAAACAGCCCCCTAACCTATAACTGGTACAGATCGTGCAAAGTTTCAGAAAAGTGAATTAGAATATAAATTTAACTAAGTCTCTGAACATTTGGAGAGATTTGATTGAAAACTGTAATCATGGACAGGTCTGACATGGCTGAGTGAGGCAGTCATCTTATTGTGGCACAGGCCTAAGGCCTATTCACCGGCGTCCCTATTCACCAGGGTTTTAGAGTTCTTAAAATCTCTAAACCGGTATGCACCCTTCTAAAAGGTACAATACAAGAGCAACGACAAAGGGAGCCCTTTCCACTAAGAAAGCGGGAGACATACAACGATACTTTAAAGTTCAGCAAGAGATCTCTTCCAGAGTAAAAACAGCAGCGCTACGCGGCACCACTTGTGAGACTGCAAAAAAACAAAACAAAAAAGCCACCGAGGCAGCCTCTGGCACCTCTGAACAGCTGGATAGTCCTATAGAGACCCTCTTACCCCCCTATCAACCTATGGCCTCCCCCCGAGACCCCCGGGTGTGGCTGCGCTCGACCAGGATATCAGGGAGATGCTTCAGGCTCTCCCTACTCAGACAGCTATTGAAGCTTTAATCCTTCGATTAGAAGAGACCCATCGGAGGGACATACTAGAAGTAAGGGGCGAGGTGTCCACCCTATCAGAGCGGATGACAGTTGGAGAGGTGTCAGTGACCTCCTTAGAAAATCGTGTGGCAGCATTGGAGAGGTCCCGGGACCTCCATAGAGATACGGCGACATCACTCCAGCTTCACATAGAAGAAATGGAAGACAGGAGCCGCCGTAATAATCTCCGCCTCCGCGGTATTCCAGAGGCAGATGCGGCAGAGAATGTCTCTGAAGTCGTACGGGAGATCTTCCGGACAGTTCTTGCTGAACCGGAGGCAGACATCATACTGGATAGGGCCCACAGAGCCTTAGGTCCAAGATCAGCAGACTCAACAAGACCGCGGGATGTTATTTGCCGCTTACATCGGTATGCCCAGAAGGAGACAATTCTACGGATGGCCTGGGACCATGGAGATGTGGAAATAAGGGGGTCCAAAGTCAGGATTTTACCGGATCTATCCAGAGCCACTTTAAGACGCCGAGCCCTTCTACGCCCTTTACTAGACCTGGCCAAACAGAAGGGCCTGTCCTATCGCTGGGGTTACCCTTCTCAGTAACTTTTCGAGGAGAGCAGGGAGCCTATACGCTGCAGACTGTGGCAGACCTGCCAGGGCTTTTTGTCTTTATGGGTGCAGACCCAATCCAGGTCCCTGACTGGTTACAGATTCTTCCGCAGCAAGCCGGCAGATCGGGCGCCTCAACCCGATATGGTCCCCCACCACCTCGAAGGGAGAGGGGCAGACGTCAGCAGCAACCTACCTTGGAGGAGCCTGCACGAGAGTAGGCCCTGAGCCGCTTGCTGTTCCCTGTCACTTCAGTGCCCAGTCTGAAGGAACTGAGTCCAATAAGACTCTACCGGAACTTGTACTGTATTGAAATGCCCCATATTGCTCTTTACTGCCCTGCCCCTGCCTCTCCTTTGCCCCTTTTCTTTTTTTGGGGGGAGGGGTATGATTTATCCCTATGGTTTAACCCATGGACCAAGCTTTTTAATGTTGTGCTGCCTTGACTGACTGATCTTATTGGACTTTGGATGAGAAGTTGCAGCCGATAGAGATCTAGCAGCTTGAGACACCTGGGATACCATCCTATAGCGTGCTCACTAACCCCCCCCCCCCTCCTTCATTTTTTTTTTCTCTTTTTTTTTTTTCTCTCCCTTTCCCCTTTCGAGCAGCTGGAACTTGCGGGCTCACCTGGCGGTCTACAAGTTTTAGTATATCCAGAGGGAGAAGAGGGGGGATGAAGAGGATAGACGTGTAATTAGGAGGAGAGCTCAATAATCCAGTAGAAGAGGATGTGTACCCCTAGAGGGGGAAGGTCCGGGGTGGGTGGAAGGGAGGAAATGTGGGCATTAACTTAATATTATGGAACTGGTTTTGGGTATATCACTATGATCTTGACTAATGTTGGATCCCGTGGAGACAAGACCTCTCCTTTTTTTTTTTTTACCTCCCAGGAACCTGTAAGGCCAAGTTTGTATAATGAATATCGATTAACCACCCCCCCCCCCCAATCTACACCCCTATTTTTTTTTTTTTCCTTTTCCTTTGAATAATTTTTAAAAAGGAAGGGGTTGGGGAAGAGAGGGTTTGTTGATCAGGAATATATAGGTCTTGTCTCTCACGGGATAGGAACACGACTGAGATCTCAACTGTAAATGTTTTTTTTTTTTGTATTCTAGCTATTTTCTTTTTTCTTATAAATACTGTGCATCTGATCATTGCAATGCCTGTTTGAATTGCTTTATTAGATTGTACCCCTTACAGCTAAACGCTGCACTGTATCTATATTATTTGTATTATCTTTCTCGACGGTCCTACTTTCTGTTGTTATCTACATATAGATTTACCTGGGGTGGGGGGGGGCTCCAGGAATGTAAGTTCTGGCCCCTCCTATAGACTATCCCAATTAGGTCGCGCTCGATACCCGGAATAGTATCCGGAGAGCGTACTAGCTAGTTAGGCTATATTTAGTACACTTAAAGCTACGCTCTTTTGCGTTAGCTTCCCCCTTTTCTTTTTTTATTTATTTATTTATTTATTTTTTTTTTTTTTTTTTGTTTATCTCACTACCCCATTTATCTTTTTCTTTCTTCACCCACACCTTATTCTTTTGCAGACATGGATTCACTTAATATCTTTTCTTTAAACGTTAAAGGTCTTAACTCACCTGAAAAACGACGAATGTTGCTACATGACATGCGTCGAGCCAAAGCGGACATTGTCTTAGTGCAGGAAACACATTTCAGAGGAGATAATCTTCCACTACTTAAAAACAGGCACTACCCGGAAACTTTCCACTCTAATTACACTGAAACTAAATCCCGAGGAGTGTCTATACTTATCTCTAATAGAGTGCCATGGAAGTTTATAGATTCTCAGATAGATAGTGAAGGACGATTTCTGTTCTTGAAGGGACAGATTGGAGAAGAAACCGTGACCCTCGCGAACCTATACGCACCTAATAATCATCAGGACGTATTTTTGAGGAAACAGATAGGGCGACTTTTACATTTTTATGATGGACACCTTATAGTAGGGGGTGATTTGAATATACCTTTATTGCCGATGGAAGATACCTCCTCAGGAACATCGTCGACACCGCGTGACATGCGTAGACGAATTGGATCGACGTTTCACTCCGCACAGCTGATAGACGTTTGGCGTCTTTTCCACCCGGGTGAGCGGGACTATACTTTTTTTTCAAAACCACATCAAACGTACTCACGGATTGATTATTTCTTAGTTCCGCATGGTCAGCTACATGCAGTGGAAGATACCTCGATCGGATTAATTACATGGTCTGACCATGCCCCGATCAGTATACGATATGTTTTATCACGGGCACGTACGAGACAAAAATTGCAGTGGAAACTTAATGAAAGCCTGTTACAAGATGCAGAGGTTTTAGCTGATGTGGTCAGAGAAATTGGGTATTATTTTGACACTAATGCAACACCAGATAGTGACGCAGGGGTAGTGTGGGAGGCCCATAAGGCCGTTATAAGAGGAGTCCTTATTAAACACGGCGCAAGACTAAAGCATTTGCGGACAGCACAATTGGATATGTTACTTATTAAGTTACATAATTTAGAGACTTCCCATAAAGCAACCCCGACTAGACAACTCGGATCTGAATTGGACATGGTACGTTCACAGATAACCGATATCTTGCAATTTAAAGCTAAGGCAGCAATGCAGGTGTGCCGAAAGAAAGTGTATGAATCAGGTAATAAATGTGGTAGGCTCCTTGCCCAAACTTTGAGGAAACAGCGAATTGCGTCTTACATACCACATATAGTAAACTCCATAGGTCAAAAAAAAATCATTACCTCAACAAATTGTCCAGGAATTCAGAATCTTTTATGGTTCTTTATACAACTTGAGTGTACCTACCCCCGCACATGAGGTTATGGTGTCATATTTGTCCCAATCTGCTATGCCTTTATTGCAGCCTGAAACACGTGAGCTTTTGGAAGACCCTATCACGTTGACCGAACTTCAACAAGCCTTAGATAGTACGAAACCGGGCAAAGCCCCGGGACCAGATGGTCTTTCTATTGCATATTACAAGGCCCTGTTTCCTTTTTTAGGACATCGTTTAGTAGACCTGTTTAATGGCCCGGGTAAAGTCTTCCACAAAACTACATTACAAGCACAGATATCGGTTATTCCGAAGGAAGGCAAAGACCCAAACCAATGCGGGAGCTATCGGCCGATCTCTCTTCTTAATACTGACTTTAAGTTATTTACTAAAATCCTGGCCGTTAGACTCCAACAGCATCTAACGTTTCTCATTCATTTAGATCAGGTAGGTTTTGTCCCGACTAGGGAAGCCAGAGACAATACCACTAAAGTCTTAAACCTGTTACACATTGCAGTAGATAAAAAAACACCATGCCTTTTCCTTGGGACGGACGCCGAAAAGGCGTTCGACCGGGTCAATTGGGCGTTCATGTTTGAGACGCTGCGATATATAGGCCTGGGGAGTAAGATGCTTCGTTGGATAACTGCAGCTTACACTGAACCTACAGCCAGTGTTAGAGCTAATGGGGTTCTCTCAGAGACCTTCACAGTTACCAACGGCACTAGACAGGGCTGTCCCTTATCACCCCTCCTGTTTGCACTCTCTCTGGAACCCTTCTTGTGCCACATCCGACTGAATCCAAATATTACAGGTATAGGAGTGAACGAAAGGCAATATAAAATCTGTGCCTACGCTGATGATCTGATGTTCACCCTTACAAACCCTATGACCTCCCTGCCAAATCTGTTACACGAATTCGAATTATATGGTCAGCTTTCTAATTTTAAGATCAACTATAATAAATCAGAGGCAATGGGCATAGGGATTCCACCTACTCAACTTATTAGACTTAGAGATAGCTTTCACCTGAAATGGACAGATACGGCTTTGTTGTATCTTGGTATTCATATACCTACGTCCTTTTCCCAAGTTTTTAAGTTAAACTTCCCACCTCTTTTGAAGACAATTCAACAGTCGCTGGACCAATGGAGTAGTGGTCTTCACTCCTGGTTGGGCCGCTGTAATATTCTTAAAATGGCAGTGCTCCCTAAACTTCTTTATCATATGCAGGCCCTTCCAATTCATATTCCTAGGAATTTCTTTAAACAAATTCATTTTATTTTTACTCGTTTCCTATGGTCAGGGAAACACCCACGACTGAGTAGGGCGACACTTTCACTACCTAAATCATACGGGGGGTTGGCATTTCCAGATATGCGTCTTTATTATCAAGCATGCCACCTTAGTAGACTTCTCGACTGGAATAGGCATAAGGACATCAAACTGTGGACGCAGTTGGAACAAGACCAGAGTGAAATCCCTCTTATCAGAGCTCCCTGGTGTTATACAGCCTTACCACATAAAGTTAAGCAACACCCACTAATAGGTAATACGGTTGGAGAGTGTGCGCGCCTGTTATCGGGACCCCCCTTCTCGACGCACGAATCTCCAATGAGACCTGTGATAGGTCATCCCCAATTTGTACCAGGCCTACATGATAGGATTTTTCGCAAACTACGGGAAGCAGGAGTTCACCAGGCGTCTCATTTTAGTATTTTGGGTAGATGGAGGACGTATTCTGAGCTGGTGGACCCTAACGGTCAGTTTAAACTAGACTTTATGAGAGCTTTGCAGTTAAGTCATTTTCTTAAGACCATCCCACCCCCCCCTGACGTTTTGCAATACCCACTTACGACTATAGAAGAGCTTTGCTCAAAGACTGGGACGATTGCCCATACATTATCTCTGATGTATGCTGTATTGGTAACACCTCAGGGAGACCACCAACCCCCGACTCTATTGAAATGGGAGAGAGACTTAGACCGTCATTTTACCTCGAACGAGAAAGACCGGATAATTCAGTTAACTCATAAGTCTTCCAGGTGCTCTAAGTATCAGGAAACCAACTATAAACTTTTTACACGTTGGTATAGGACCCCTGCCCTTTTACATAAACTATTCCCGACGTCCTCAGATCTTTGTTGGAGGTGCCAGAATAATAGGGGTACTCTTTTACATATATTTTGGTCATGCCCCCGTATTAGGGGGTTCTGGGAGGGGGTTCGTGGAATTGTACAACAATTCACGGATTGTACGATCCCGGAAGACCCGGCCTTTTTTCTTTTACATGTAACTGATATCCCTATGCGAGTTTATGAAAAATCAATTATCCGTCACCTTCTCGACGCAGCCAAACACTGTATTCCACTCAACTGGAAGTCACCGCATCCTCCGTCTATAGCCTCTTGGCTTCGGAGGGTTGACGAAATCGGTCGGTTAGAGGATTTGGTCCTCACTGGACAAAAACGACAAGAGAATTACAAAGATACCTGGCAACCCTGGAATATATTCAGGTACTCAATAGAGGGCCAACGCCTCAGAGAGTCCGCTACGCCAAACTGATCGTTCCATACATACCATTCGTGGGTTCATATGAATCATATGAACCATGCTCCATAAATGACACCTGGGAAGTGAACCAGGATAATAGTGTATTGAAGGACTGATACTTAAACTTCCATGCCTGCAAACCCCTTCCCTTCTTTTTCCCCCTTTTATATTCCTCACTCCCTTTCTTTCTTATTTTTATTTATTTATTTTTATTTTATTTTTCTCTTTTTTTTTATTTTATTTTTATTAGTGTGTGTGTATGTATGTGTATGTATGTGTGTGTATGTATATATGTGTATATATATATATATATATATATATATATATATATGTGTATGTGTATATGTGTGTATGTGTGTATGTATATGTGTATGTGTATGTATATGTATATATATATTTTTTTTTTCACTTCCCTAAGAAAATGGAAAATAAATACAACTGTTAAGTTTATGTTATCCATGTAGGTGCATGAGCAATATCATTATTATCTATTTAAATTGTTATATTTTCTTTGTTTGTAATCCTTGTGGACTAATTCCCTCGATATAAATAAAATAATTAAAAAAAAAAAAAAAAAAAAAAAAAAAAGAAAGGGGTTATTTGCTAAAAGTGAGCAGATTTGATGCACTGGGGTGCAATGTAAACACCATACCCCACAGCATTTTGGATTATTGCACTTACTTATTGCACGTAAGATATTTTTGTGAGTGGAATAATTTTACTGAAGTAACATAATTGGCATTTATGTACAAAAGGGTGCCTTTCTTCTTCTTTTTTTTTTGATTTTTCCCACTTAAATTTAATACTATCACAAGGGGCATACCCGACCCCAAAGTACATAGTATATACAGTATGTGTGGGTTGCCTTCAGGATACTTAATTAAGAAGCGCAGTAGTACATGCCTTGGAGCTTTACTAATTTATCAGAATGGTAAGCTAGCCATATACACTAAAATATCCTTTAGATTTACCAAAACAAAATAATTTGAAGGTCTACCTAAAAATGTAATTCATTTGGTATCCACTCAGGCAGGTCCCTGCACTACATCACTGTTCATAGACCTAAAAAAGATAGTAATGTGTATGGTCAACTTTAAAGAGAATGGAACCAGAGCTTTTTTTCTCAGAAAATAGGTGCAGGAACTCAACCACGACCCTGTTTAGATGTCAAAAATGGTAGAAGGGTCTTAAAGGGGCATTAAATACCAGGATTGCATTACATACAAAGTGCACAGTTCAGGGGGGTTACACGCAGAGTGTAGAGCTGTCACTTGTTAACACAGAAACCAGACTTTTGTGTTTACAAGTGATTGTGGTGAGCAGGCACCAAAGGGTCTGAGTCAGAGGTGGTGGAACTGAGTTCCCCCAAGTTCCCCCTGAAAAAAAGCCCTGAATGGAACTAAACCTATCCCTTCTCCCAGTTCTTGGCTACCTCCTCACTCCTCATGCAAAACAACCTGCCCCCCTACTGCTCTCTCCTAATGGAGATGATTGTTTGTCAGTTGGAGACAGCAATGGTGAGTGTAAACTGAGAATACCAATCAATACCCTATATATCCATATGGACTGTTAGCAGTTGGCATTGATAACCTTATATGGTGCTTTCTACACCATGAGATGCCCAAGGCAACTGCTGGGTTTATCTGTACAAACTTCCCTGTTTTCAGCTTGTATATATAGCTAAAGTGTATTGTGCAAACCTTGCTAATACAGTGGGAGCAGCCATTTTTAGTACTGAATTTATATTAATGATAACGCAGTCTGATCATTTTTCAGCATATGCATATGATCAGCAGGAAAGAATACTTATGGACAATAGTCTGAATGTAAATGATGGTCCTAACATAGAAAACATTCTGGACCTGTGTTTTTGTGAAGGTTCTAATTTTTTTACAGATAATGGTAAAGCTAGTAGCTTGAAGACATGTTTCCACTTATCCAAGAAGCTTCTTAGGAGAATCTGTAAGGTGAACTTACACAGGACCCCCCTCCTCACCCCCCCCCCCCCAGTCCCGCTAACATGCAGTGCAGCAATCTCCCATTCTGAACCCCGGTATAGCCGGCTCACGGCTCGGGGGGTTAGAAATCCTTGCAGCTTAATCTCCTAAACATACCCCATCAGGAGGGACACTTAGGAGTATTCAAATTTGGAAATAAAAATATATTTTCGTCTTTTTTCTTTTTTTTTAATCCAATAAAATTAAATTTTTCATAAATTTAAGCCAAAATGTATTCTACTACATGTTTTTGGTAAAATAAATCCGTTGGTTCAGGTGATTACGAACAGATGTACGCAAATGATCATGTACAGATGTGCGCAGGTGATCACAGACGTGTGAAAATGATCATTGGGACATGTGATTTTACTGTTACATATGTGGGGGCAGGTGTTTTTACTATGTGGTGACATGTGTTTTGGGGACATGTTTGTTTACTTTTCTGTGTTTTACACTGTGTGCGACACTAGACTGGTGATCAGTGAGTAAAAAGCTGAAAAAATGGCTCATACTCACTGATCACCAGCCAGCTGCAGTGATCCACCCTCCTCTCCTCACCGACGACTTCTGTGTGAGGAAAGGAGAGCTGATCACCTAGCAACCAGCTCTGTGTTTACATCACATGACGGCTATGAATGAACACGGCCGTCATGTGATCATTCGTCCACTCAGAAGGAGAGAGCGCCCACCCGGCCGTATATGTGGGGTGTGAAGTAGTTAAGCAGCAAAACATCTTTAACATTACAAAACAAGTCCAGATTAGGGATGAGCTTTGAGTTCGAGTCAAACTCATGTTCGACTCGAACATTGCCTGTTCGGTGAACAGCGAACAATTTGGGGTGTTTGTGGCAAATTTGAAAAGCCGCGGAACACCCTGTAAAAGTCTATGGGAGAAATCTAAAGTACTAATTTTAAAGGCTAATATGCAAGTTATTGTCCTAAAAAGTGTTTAGGGACCTGGGTCCTGCCCCAGGGGACATGTATCAATGCAAAAAAAAGTTTTAAAAATGGCTGTTTTTTTGGGGAGCAGTGATTTTAATAATGCTTAAAGTGAAACAATAAAAGTGGGGGGCGGAATCCACACCAGACCTGAAGGGTTCGGAATAGATATTTGGGGGGAACCCCACATCATCTTTTTTAATTTGACGTGGGGTTCCCCTTAATATCCATACCAGAAACAAAGATTTAGAGCTGCGCCTTGTCACCCGGACTCGATACAATCAAAAAGAGTCCATATATCATGTGGAGATAAACAATCCTTCAGACATGAGAGAAGTAGTAGGTTGGCTCCAAGACAAATCTCCGCTGGTCTTTAATCAGGATGGACATATAATAAACACCACTGTGCTCGAACTTGGCTTTTCAATGTGGCCCACCACCAGAAGTATAAGCAGCTTACCAGAGGAATGGCTGTAATCAACAGTCGGCTGTGACCCAGCCGCGGCCTTTAGAGAACCAGGACGAATCCCAAATCCTAGGGCAGTGTTTACACCGAGGCTCCACTCAGCAACTCCACCAATTAGATCATATGTAAATGATAAATAGAGGCAGACATAGCGTAATCCCGCTGGGATAGGCATGTGCATTTCGTTTCGTTCCGAATCGAAATTCGGACGAATTTTCCATTATTCGGACATTCGGATGCATACGAATTTCCGAATTGCTATAATAACGAAAAATTTCGACCGTTTTCCGAATTCGTTCATTTTCGACCGAATTTCGAAAAAAAAAAAAAAAAAAAGTCGAAATCGAATTTTTTTTTTCGAATTCCGAATCGAATACCCGCGGACTAAATTCGATCGGAATTCGAAAAAAAAAAAAAAAAAAAAAAAAAAAAAAAAAAAATTTCGAATTTAATTCGAAAAAAATTCTATTAGAAAAGAGACTATTTGTTTTCTAATCTGGTTGAAATATTTTCGATTTCGACAGATTTTTTTCGAAATTCGGTCGAAAACGAACGAATTCGAAAAACGGTCGAAATATTTTTGATTTCGACCGTATTTTTCGAAATTCGGTCGAAAACGAACGAATTCCGAAAACGAATTCAACACATGTAACGAACCTAACTTAACGAAATTTATTAAATGACGAATTGAAACGAAACGAAACGAAACGAATTTTTCACTTTTGCACATGCCTACGCTGGGACATTGATTTAAAATAGTAAAAACCAGAATACTCACATGGGAGATGAGTTAGACAGGCATATAAAATACAAAGGGGCAGATTCACGTAGATCGGCGCATTATCATTCCGGCGTAGCGCACCACTTTTCCGTTAGACTTGCGCAATCTAGCCGCGTAATCCGGCGATTCACGTAGCTTTTACGCAAGAGCTTGCGCAAACGTAAGGTTTTTTCCTGAGGCGTAAGGAGGAGTAATACAAATTGGGAAGGACGTGGGCGTGTTACATTGAAATGAGCCGTGACCCCATGCAAATGAAGGGCCGGCCGACTCGCGCATGCGCGCGTGAAGGAAACCATGTCAGCTCCGTTGTGCGCATGCTCACAACTCGGGAGCGGCGCAATCAGTGAAATTGGAAATGGACTAGGGCAACTTTATGAACTACGCAGACAGCATAAATAGACAGACACAAATGCACTTCCTTTGCAAAAGTACATCCCTTTGTATCCCTCCCTATACAGCAAGGTGCTTTTGTTTGTTTGTGACGTGTCTTTGAGATATTTGGGGACTGTTTTGCAGAGTGATTTTTGTCTTTTATGTCTTTGTTGTTATTTTGTTTAAATTATATTTTTGCTGGGCATTTTTTATTTTTGCTCGTCATTTATTTAATTTTTTTGGTTCTGTTTGTGTATGATTTTGGAATGTGGGGGTGATATTCCTGCGGGAAAAGGGGTGTCACCCTCATTTGTGGTGGAGAAGTGATCGCCAGGTCTGTGTGAATGGTGTATGAATGTACAGTGACATAATTGGAGCCGTGGCATGGCGTTGCAGCTCACAAGTCCTGCATGGTGGACTGGTGCCAATCCAATGTGATGAGGATGTGGGGTGTGTGTGCTAGGGACCACAGTGGTGTGCATGCATGCATTCTCATTGTGCCATGATTAATGTGTGTGTTTAACGTGCAAAGATGCATAATGTGAGCTGGCATGAGATGGGGTCATGAGATGGGGTACCAGTGCATATGCAGAGTCACCTTGAAGGGAAAAGACAGGAGGATGTTAGTCATGCATGTGCCACTTGTGAGGTGTGCATCACGGGAGGGGATAGTCATGCCTGCCACCCATGTCACTCACCAACCAGCCAGCTGTCCCCATACATGTTCTGTTGGAAATCTGTGGGGATGGGGCTCTGATTGTATATGTAGCTGTCATGGGTGTCATGGGTGGTGCCATGTGTTGGGCTGGTGATGTCCTCCTGCAGGGTTGTGGTAATTCCATGATGGCATGAGGGGTGAATCTGAAGATGCGAGACACCTCAGAATCACTCATGCCATAGATGTCTATGCGTGTGTGATATATCAAGTGAAGAGTGAGGGGCTTGTATCAGATAAGAATATTGTATTAGATTAATTTAAATTGTAAATTTTATATAAGCAAATAAAAAAATTAAAAAAAACATCTCCCGTGCCCTCCTTAGTGCCATCCTCCGTGCCCTCCTCCTTCTTTGTTCATCTAAAGTCAGTAGTATAGCTATGCGCGACGATGCCCCTGGCATGTTGGCATACAGATTGTTGGGCAACACGTGTGACTGCTGAACTCCTCACTAACAGTGTTGCTTTATCTGACAATTAGACTTTTTTTCAAAATTTAGACCAGCTTTTAGGTCCTCTAACTTTAGACAGAACATTTTGCTGTTGCGCACATCGCGTAGCCTGCGCAGCAACTGCGTTTTTTTGTGGATCCCCGTAACTCCCTCATTAGCATATTTGACTAGCAAATCAATGGTGTGTCTAGCGCAGTTTTGCACGAAGGGAAGCGAATGTCTAATTCAATTACGCCGGACCAAAAAACGTAGATTTCTGGCGTATATTGTTTTGTGAATCGCGTCCAACTATACGCACGCGCACATTTAGACTTACGCACGCGCAACAGCAGTTGCGCACGCGTAATCGCTCTGTGAATCTGGGCCAAAGTTGCTGGCCGGCAAACAGATCAGCAAGGACCCTCCTCCAGAGCGTAATGACTGACCACACCGGTACTAATTGATTATTTAACTGTGACAAGCGCAATTTTTTTCTGTATAATATCCATACCAGACCTGAAGGGCCTGGAAATGGAATTTAGGGGGAAACCCACGCTTTTTTTTAATGAATGGCTTTACTCTGAATTGCCGGAGCCGACAATTCATTATAGCCGCGAATGATTTTAAATGACTTTTTTTCCTTCAGAAATGACACTTTGTGCAGGGACAGTTCTAAGCATGGGAAACAAGCGCTACTTCACAGGCATACTATACAGGTATATATAGGTACGAATATTTCACTGTAATTGTTTCACTTTAAGCATTATTAAAATCATTGCTCCTGAAAAAACGGCAGTTTTTAAACTTTTTTTTGCATTGATACATGTCCCCTGGGGCAGGACTCAGGTCCCCAAACACTTTTTATAACAATACCTTGCATATTAGCCTTTAAAATTAGCACTTTAGATTTCAAACGTTCGAGTCCCATAGATTTTAACGGGGTTCTAACAGGTTTCAAAAGTTCACACAAACTTTTGGTCTGTTCGCAGGTTCTGGTGCGAGCCGAGCGGGTTCGTCTCATCCCTCGTCATAACATGTAATTCATAGGTTTAAGCATGTCCTTATTAGCGATTACACTATAATTCCTGCTTCACATGCATACAGTATTTGGGACTGTTCTCAGTTTTTTATACTTACAACCTTATTGGATGATATATGGAATTTTTTTGACTTTTTTTCTGGACACTTAGGGCCAGATTCACAAAAGAATTACGCCGGTGTATCTACAGATACACCGGCGTAATTTGAATTTCCCGCCGGCGAATCATTGTTTTCTATCCAGAAAACATGATACGCCGGATTTAGGCTAAGATCCGACTGGCGTAACTCACTTACACCTTCGCATCCTAAATGTAATGTTACGCCGGCCGCCAGGTGGCGTTTATGTCGATTTCTCATTTGTCTATGCAAATGAGCCTGATACGCCGATTCCCGAACGATTTTGCGCCGCCTCGTCGTCGTTTACGTTGTTTCCGTAAGCGTAAACTTACCCCTGCTATATGAGGGGTAAGTTTACGTAGGTCTGTCGTAAGCCATGTTAAGTATGGTGTCGGGACAGCGTCGTCTTTTTCCGTCGTTTTTGTCGTTTTACTAAGTCGTTCGCGAATAGGGCTTCACGTCAATGACGCTCACGTCGGCTTCATTGACGTTTTCCGACGTGAGCTGGAGCATGCGCACTGGGCTATTTTTATGGCCGGCGCATACGCAGTTCGATCGGCGCGGGGGCGCGCTTAATTCAAATACAAGCCGCCCCCTTTGAATTACGCAGCCTTACGCCGGGCCATTTACACAACGCCGCCGCAAATTACGGAGCAAGTGCTTTGAGAATACGGCACTTGCTCCAGTAAGTTGCGGCGATGTAGTGTAAATGGCATACGCTACGCCGGCATCTATGTGAATCTGGCCCTTATAATCTAATTAGATGATGTGTTGGACTGTTCTCATTTTTTTTTTTTACTAACAACCGAATTGAATGATATATTGGATTGTTTTCTTTCTTCTTTTTTCTACACATGATTTTTGGTGATTGTGTAATTTATGAGCGACGTTGTTTATATGCACATTTGAGTTTATATTTGATCATTTATATTAAGGAGCACTTCACTGTTAGTATGTTTACACTTAGTTGTATAAGGATCCATAAACACTGGCCTAAAAATCACTGCTTCTACAGGAGTTTTGTGTTTTGCCTGTAAAAGCTTAATTTTATCCTGTGTTCATGCACATTGGGAGGATTAGAGGCATATTTTACTTTTGTCAGACGGACTTGTGCAAACACTCGAAAAATCCCACAACAGCTCGTTGTCCTCGGAAAATTTTAAAGCCTGACATCCATCATTTGTCTGTGGAAAATCCGACAACAATTGTCCGATGAAGCGTACAAACGGTCGGATTTTCGACTAACATGCTGTCATCACACAATTCCTGTCGGAAAATCTGATCGTGTGTACAAGGCTTTAGTGTTCTGATTGCACTCTTTCAAAGTTTTTTCTATTTTTTTATTTTGATGGTGGTTTATTTTTTATAAATAATAGCGCTGAGTTTTTGTACAAAATATTTTTGCTGATATTCGACGGAGACCCTAGCATTCTCTCCTTTGTTTCACACTAGGTTTGTTCGCTTGAGCTGAAATTTGTAAGAGGTTACAATCTGCCTACTTATCTGAGACTATGATACTGCTACTTATAGCCTTCTACATATGTTGGAATTGAGATGTTACATTATTCTTTCACATGTATTCTCTTGCAAACCTTACCCTATTAAGGGCAGCATCCCTGTCACCGAACTGTAATAAAATGTGAAACCACTCTATCCTTCAACATGTTTAAAAAAAAAAATCTTTTTGCTTTATACTTTTTTCACCAGACTAAATTAATGTGTTTTGCCATTGGGAAGTGAATTTAAGCTGTATTTAATTTAAACAGTCAATTCTCTTTATTTAAAGGTCCTTTTTTAAATCCACTGTGGGCAGTATTTGATAATGAGATCTGGATTCCCCATTGAAGAATAGCAAAACATGACTGTCAAATGGGCCTAATAAATTGGTGAATCATAGCAAAAAAGTTGTGAATAATTTATGGGACAGTTTGCTGCCACTTGATAAATATGCTCCTATGTATTTAATGCAGGTGGTCCTACATAACATTAATTCAATTAGTAACATTACCAAGGTAAAAATGTGTTAAATATTTATTGTATATTTATTTTAGACTTTGTAACTATAAGCCCTGGTTCACACTGGTGCGATTTGACATGCAATTTGACATGTTGGCAATTGCTGGCATCTGCGGTTCCATGCACCGATTTTAAAAAGTAGTTTCTGTACTACTTTTTGTGATTTCGGCATGTGATTTACATTGACATCTGCACAGATGTCTCTGTAATAGCGGCTACAATCGCGACTGATCAGCAGTTCAGCTGAACTCGCACGGCTTCACTCCTGCAGCCTAGTGTGAACCTGGGATTAATGTGTGTTTTATTTTCCAAAAAGGCTTTAATGGCTTACAATTTTACATAGTTCACTGTTGCAATGATGTACTTTTTGTAATTATTGTAGATGAGAAGTGCCGAAGTTTTCTAGAATTAACACCACCAGCTGAAAGAGGTATGTGTATTTTTATTGTATGTTTGTATAATTAATGTACTTACAGTAAATGAGATGATTATTGGTGTAATCATTAAGGCGCATTCAATGCCACCTGCTTATGTTTTTAGGAAGATAACCATAGACAGTACTGTAAGTAAATTGTTAAATGAATGCAATTCCCATCCTCTTCCCATCCAGGTCAATTCTGGCACTTTGCTCCTTCATATCAAAATCATCGTTATTTTTCTAGAAAATTATTCAGAACCCCCAAACATTATATATGTTTTTTTTTTTTTTGCAGAGGCCCTAGGGAATAAAATGGTGGCTGTTGCAACTTTGTATGTCACACGGTATTTGCGCAGCAATTTTTCAAACACTTATTTTTTTTGAGAAAAAAAAAACAGTTCCATGAATTAAAAAAAATAATAAACAGTAAAGTTAGCCCATGTGTATAATGTGAAAGCTGATGTTACGCCAAGTAAAAAGATATTAGCATGCCACGTTTTAAAATTGCGCACACACGTGAATAAGGCCAGACTTTGGTACTTAGAAATCACCAGTTACAGAGGAGGTCTTAGGCTAGAATTGTTGCTCTCGCTCTGACGCACGTGAGGATACTGTGATTTGAACACCGTTTACATATGTGGGAGCGACTTACGTATTTGTTCGCTTCTGTGCGCAAGCACATGGGGACGGGAGCGCTTTAATTAAATTTTTTTTTTTTAAACTTTATTTAACTTTTATTTTTTGATTTTTACACTTTCTCTTTAAAAAAAAAAATCACTTTTTTTCCTAATACATGGGATGTAAACATCCCTTGTAATAGGAATAATGCATGACAGGTCCTCTTTATGGAGAGATGTGGGGTCAAAAAGACGTGACGTCGCTCCTGGGTCTCCGAGGGTCATAGAGATGGTCACCCTGGTCACCGTAAATCTTTATGTGCAACTTCTGGCGGTGTCTGATTCTTTCTACGGCTCGATACATCCCTTCCCACCGCCTGTAAGAACGGTCAATCGGCTAAACTGCAGCTATGATTGTTCTTATGCCGCATACACACGATCAGTCCATTCGATGAGAAAGGTCTGATGGACTGTTTTCATCGGTTAACCGATGAAGCTGACTGATGGACCGTCGCGACCACATACCATCGGTTAAAAAAACGATTGTGTCAGAACGCGGTGACATAAAACACAACGACGTGCTGAAAAAAATGAAGTTCAATGCTTCCAAGCATGTGTCGACTTGATTCTGAGCATGTGTGGATTTTTAACCGATGGTTCGTGCCTACTAACGATCAATTTTGACCTATCGGTTAGGAATCCATTGGTTAAATTTAAAGCAAGTTGGCTTTTTTTTTAACCGATGGTTAAATAACCGATGGCGCCTACACACGATCGGTTTTGACCGATGAAAACGGTCCATCAGACCATTCTAAATGGTTTAACCGATTGTGTGTAGGCGGCCTTATGGTGCACAGAATCGCCGCCCGAAAAAAGCGATATTTAAATGATGCCTGTAGCTGCAGGCATCATTCAGACATCACCATTTAAAGTCCATGATGTACCTTGGGTGGGAAGTGGTTAAATTTGATTGAAAAATATGTAGCACTTTACTAATTACCAAAACAGTACATACTTTATGCGCCAAAGATTGATTTACTAATGTTGAAGGTCTAATGTTGAAGGTCTACAACCGCATCCAATTCGCAGAACATTTCAAAATACATTGGGCCAGATTCTCAAATATTTTCGGCGGCGTAGCGTAAGCCAGTTACACTACGCCGCCGCTGCGTACTGGAGCAAGTGCTTTATTCTCTGAGCACTTGCTCCGTAGGATTCGCCTGCGTCGCGTAAATCGCGCAGCGTAAACCCGCGCAATTCAAATGGGGTGGCTTGTATTTAAATTAAGCGCGCCCCCGCGTCGAACGAACTGCGCATGCGCCGGCCGGGGAAAAAGCCCAGTGCGCATGCTCCAGCTCACGTCGGAAAGCGTCGTTGAAACCGACGTCAAAACGACGTGAGCGTCATTTACGCAAGTCCCTATTCGCGAACGAGTTAGTAAAACGACGTAAGCGACGGAAAAAGCCGACGCTGACCCGACGCCATACTTAACATGGCGTCCGACGGGACACGACGGTATCCGACGGCACCTCGTAAGGTTACTCCACATAGAAGCTGGGGTAACCTTACGAGTTCGTAAACGACGTACGCGACGACGGGGCGGCGTAAAAGCGATCGAGAATCGGCGTACTACTTCATTTGCATATGCAAATGAAAAAACAACGTAAAGGCCACCTAGTGGCCGGAGTTGTCATTACACCTACGATCCGAAAGTGTAATTGTATTACACTTGTCGGATGTAGAAGCGTATCTATGCAAAAGTGATGCTAAGCATCACACGCATAGATACGAGTAAAAAAAAAAGGCGATACGACGGGGTATCTGAGATACTCCGTCGTAACGCCTCTGAGAATCTGGCCCATTGTTTTGAATGAGGGTGGTTCACATATGTGTGATGCATTTGCACTGCGCATTGCCGAAAAAACATGTGCGTATTTTATGACTTGCGGTGCGGCTCAGGTGCGAATTCAGGCACGCAGCTGATTCGCAGATGTGTTCATTTATCTTCAGGATTTGTTCTCATTCAGCTCAATACACTTCCCCCCTCCCCCTCCCCTCTCCCAGGTCTCCAAATTCGCAGCTAATCTGCAGCTAAAACGCAATGGATCTGCTGAACACTTCTGTTATCTCTCTGCAAAGATAGGAGAGCTGAAATTCGCACCGCACAAGTGTGATTCCGGCCTGACACTAATCCACACCTTTCCATATTGTCTATGATCCTGTGATTCTGGTTTTTCTACCTGCTGATGTAAATGCTGATAAAATCCATAACTAATACATTCGCCACACCCACAATCAGATTCAAAACTTGTCTTGGAAGTTTCAGAGTGGTTGGAGAAGCAAAGAGAAAGAGGGAGGAATTTGCACTGTAGTGACTTCAGGATATTCACTTCTACTGCCATCTTATTCGATCTGTGTTGATGATTGTGTGCTATTTCTGCAAGGTCCTATACAGAACTCAATAGAAGTAGTAGAACCCTGAGGCCGCGTACACACGGCAGAGAACCTCGATGGGCAGAACACATCGTTCCGCCCGTCGAGGCTCTCTGCCGGCCGTCGAAATCGGCGACCCGCCCGTCGGGAATGGCAACCAGCCATTCATCCAGGCGGGCCATCGAGGAAATAGAGAGCGTGCTCTCTATTTCTGCTCGACGGGCTTCCCGACGGGAAGCTCGCCGAGACCGTACACACGGCCGAGGTCCTCGCTGGAATGCAGCTTCCAGCGAGGTTCTCGCTGGTTTCCAGCGAGAACCTCGGTCGTGTGTACGCCGCCTGAAAGCTTTTGCTTAATGCCTCTAATTGACTGACCTTTTATTTCACCGGACAGCCTGTATTTCTTCCATTGAGCCACTATGAAAAAGAGATGCCCTGGCCCACTCGGGAATGGGACAAAGTAAAGATTTTAGACGAGTGGGGTTACTTGTAGGTGCGTTCATCAAACAAAAAGTGGAGGAAGGTACAAGAATGACCACTATAATGCACTGTACTTACCATTTAAGAGTGCATTGAGTAAAGTGGAAAACACTATAGTCCTTAGTGACAAACCAATATTCGCTTAATTAAAGCAAGACCTATAACAGATGAATTTTGATTGGGTAAAAAGGTCTATCTAATACAAGTCCCCCTTTTTTTTTAACAGAGATGTTTTATTGAGAAAACAAATCAGGCGGCGTACACACGATCGGATTACAGAAAACGGTCCGGGACCATCACATGTCCGATCGGGAGTTTGACATGGCGTGTAACACCATCGGCAAATTCCCGCCTCCGGAGGCGCGGTACGTGGCGGTGAGGCTCGTTGACGCCGCCGCGTCACCGCAACGTCACCGCACCAGGAAGTAAAACACTTCCGCGCACCCGAATATGCGCGGCGCGGCGGCGTGGGGCCCGACATTTGTGGTAAGTGTACTAACCAGCAGACTGTCGGGCGGAGCCCCACCGGATAGATTTCAAAGACTTTGAAATCTCGGGTGGACAAACGCCGCTAGCCCATACACACGGGAGATGTCTGCTGAAACGGTCCATCGGACCGTTTTCAGCGGACATATCCCTCGTGTGTAAGGCCTCAGGTTACCTATGTAAACAAAGAGAAGGCTCCATTCACACCTAGGTTTTTTCGCCTGTACGCGAAGCTCACAAACGCCAGAGGGAGAAAAATACATGAAAGCCTATGGAGATGGTTCACATCTGAACGCTGATGCGCCTGACGCCCATCGCCTGTAGTTAAAAAAAGTTCCGGACCCTTTTTTGTCGCGCATATCGGGCGGTTTGGGCGTATTTTAGCGTTTCCATTTCCCATAGAAAGTAATGAAAACGCTCGATTCAAGCGACTAGCGCGACAACGAGCATTTGCTACAGGCGTTTTGTCGCTTTAATCAATAGAACTTTTCACCCAGGCAGAAGATTAAACAAATCTACCAACAGAGCAACAAGTGATGAAAAGATGATAATTTTTATTTTTTCCTATTGGCTAAAATAAAAAACGTCAAAGATACAGAAAAATCAGGGGTGACTTAGGAACTAGAACAGAGCAGTTTCCCTAACCGCAACACATTATCAGGGGAAAAGACACGACAGCCAAACCCCCCCACATAGGCGTGCGCAGCCTATTGCATTAGGGTGTGCACCTCAAACCAAAGCTCAAAAACACGTTCAACCCCCCCCCCCCCACAAAATGACTACCCAAATGCAGGTAGCAAATGCAGTGTTTTTGCCTGCACCAGAATGTGTACCATGCGAAAGTAGCGCATGCACAGCTCTTGGTGCAGACTGACATGGTTTCATCCCATTCAAATGAAATGGCTGAAAGGTGGTCCTAGCAACCAATCATTAGCATTGTTATTATGAAAAGTTAACTTCAGTATTTCCCGCCCTCTGTTCAGCACTGCTGTGTCGCTCCCTGTATGTAAATAAGTAGGAAGGGGAGAGAAAGGGTTGGTGACTGTGCAAAATTCTGGGTGGGGGGGTTACTCTGTAGTATGCAGGAGGGGAGAGGTGACTGTGCAGGGGGGAGAGGTGACTGTGCAGGGGGGGAAAGGTGACTGTGTAGCATGTGGGGGGTCCAAACCTGGGGGGTAGTGACTGTGTAACATGCAGGGGGGGAGAGGTGACTGTGCAACATGCAGGGGGTCCAAAGCTGGGGGCTTTATGTAATGTGTAGGGGCCCAGAGGTGCAGGGTGGTGTGTAATGTAAAGGGGCCCAGAGGTGCAGGGTGCTGTGTAATGTAAAGGGGTCCAGAGGTGCAGGGTGCTGTGTAATGTAAAGGGGTCCAGAGGTGCAAGGTGCTGTGTAATGTGTAAGGGTCCACATCCAGAGGTGTAGGGTGCTGTGTAATGTAAAAGGGTCCAGAGGTACAGGGTGCTGTGTAATGTAAAAGGTCCAGAGATGCAGGGTGCTGTGTAATGTAAAGGGGTCCAGAGGTCCAGGGTGCTGTGTAATGTAAAGGGTCTAGGGATGCAGGGTGCTGTGTAATGTAAAGGGGTCCAGAGATGCAGGGTGCTGTGTAATGTAAAGGGGTCCAGAGATGCAGGGTGCTGTGTAATGTAAAGGGGTCCAGAGGTGCAGGGTGCTGTGTAATGTAAAGGGGTCCAGAGGTGCAGGGTGCTGTGTAATGTAAAGGGGTCCAGAGGAGCAGGGTGCTGTGTAATGTAAAGGGGTCCAGAGGTGTAGGGTGTTGTGTAATGTAAAGGGGTCCAGAGGTGCAGGGTGCTGTGTAATGTAAAGGGGTCCAGAGGTGCAGGGTGCTGTGTAATGTAAAGGGGTCCAGAGGTGCAGGGTGCTGTGTAATGTAAAGGGTCCAGAGATGCAGGGTGCTGTGTAATGTAAAGGGGTCCAGAGGTGCAGGGTGCTGTGTAATGTAAAGGGGTCCAGAGATGCAGGGTGCTGTGTAATTAAAAGGGGTTCAGAGGTGCAGGGTGCTGTGTAATGTAAAGGGGTCCAGAGTGAAGGATGCTGTGTAATGTAAAGGGGTCCAGAAGTGCAGGGTGCTGTGTATTGTAAAGGGGTCCAGAGTGCTGTGTAATGTAAAGGGGTCCCGAGGTGTAGGGTGCTGTGTAATGTAAAGGGGTCCAGTTGTGAAGAGGGGGTACAAAATAGTGACAATGAGATATTGGGGAGTGCAGGGGGCACAGTGGGGTGTGTTTACATTTTAAAGTGGGGGTGGGGTGCCAGATATAGAATCCGCCCTGGGTGCCAAATGCTCTAGGTACGTCCCTGTCTGGAGGTACCATGATGGCCGGCCATTGTGGGGGCGGGGGGCGTGGGAAACAGTACAGGTGTAGGGAGCTCAGCCCCAACAGGACCGCAGGAGTTCCCTTGGTGATAGTGTCTCGTTCCTCCCTTCTGTGTGCCATACTGTGTGCCACATGCCCAGTGATGTGTCCTTTGCTCTGCTATGTGCTCAATGCCCTGCTGTGTACCACCTGATGTGACCTACTGTGTGCCCTGTGATGTGCTGTGTACTCCCTGATGTGCCCTACTGTGTACCGCCTAATGTGCCCTGTGACCCTTGATGTTCCCTACTGTGTGCCCTGTGATGTGACCTACTGTGTGCCCCATGCCCTGTGATGTGCTCTGTGCCCTGCTGTGTACTCCCTGATGTGCCCTGTGCTCTACTATGTGCCCTGTGCCCTGCTGTGTACCACCTGATGTGCCCTGCTGTGTGTCCTGTGATGTGCCCCATGCCCTTCGATGTTCTCAGTGTCCTGCTGTGTACCCGCTGATGTGCCCTTTGCCCCATGATGTGCTTTCCCGTGTGCCTTGTGTTGTACCCTACTGTGTGCCCCATACCCAGTGTTCCTGCTATGTGCCTTTCTGTGTGCCCCATGATTTAGGTAGATAGGGCTTTGTGTAGGTGTGGGTGGGGGACACAGGGGGCCCCATGATCTTCTATTGCCCCATGAGTTGTCGGTCCGTTCCTGGGGGCAAGTTGTCAAAAAATAATACTGCCAGTGATTTTGGGGGATAAGAGCATGCTGTATGTGCTAGGGGGCACACTTTGGGAGGGGAGAGAAATTGTGCTGGAAGAGGGGGTTGAATAAAAAATTATTTCTCTTCCCTCTCAAAGTGCCCCACTAGCACATACAACATGCTCGTATCCCCCAAAATCACTGCTAGTACTCTTTTTTGACAACCTTCCCCATGTCTCTGTGTCTCCTTCTCCTGCAAGTGCCAAGCATTAATATTGTGTACTGACCTCAGATTAGCATGTCCCGTCCTCCTGTTGATTGCAGTGTGTCCATTCTCCTCCCCCTCCTTCCCTCCTGACATCCGAGCCAAGGAGGAGGAGGGGGGGGGACTTCAGTCCGTGAGTTAGTGTGAGATGGGCAGGAGGGGGGAGGAAGTGAGAGAGAGAGATGCCTCGCAGCTGTGGGAACAGAAACACCCCACAGAAGCAGCAAGCCAGTCACTGGAGCGGAGGTGAGATAACCAGCGTGACTCCCCAGCAGCACTAGCGCGGAGGAGGACGTGAAATCCTCCTCTGCTTGCAACATGGGCAGTGACGTCACTGGTTGCCAGACGTCAAGCGGCTATAGCAACCAGTGATCAGGAGTAGGTGGAGGAGGTGGGGGCTAGTTCACTCCCTCCCTGCTCATTCCTCCCAGGCTCCTACTCGCACTCTCGCAGTACACAGCTGTATTTGCGACTGAGTGACTGTTACATACACTGACATCGTGTATGTTAAAGAGCACAGCAGGGATGATTAGGGTGTGCCTGGGCACACCCGGCACACCCCGTGGGCACGCCTATGCCCCCCCATGAACCGTAACATGCATACCAGAATTTATACCGGAACCCCACCTCCTCCAAGGGTCACATAGAAAAGGGGGAGTGAGAGAACAGGATGCTCAGGAAGGGAGGGGGGAGGGGAGGCGGTAACGAGCAGCTGTTATTATTCAGGTACAGCACATCCTAGCGAGCAACTGTTAGTATTCAAGTACAGCACATCAACCAGACCAAGAACCACAATTAACCCCTGGCATCAATCCACCCAGACCACACCTTATCAAACTTTGCCGGGCAATGTCTGCTCTCATACGTGATCCTGTAGAGCGGTAGTACTTTATTAATAGATAGACATGTCCACAGAATTTTTTTTCTTTTTTTTTGTTCCGTTTCGTATAGTTCCGTAGGGTCATTCCCGTTCGTTTTTTCGTAAGACGCCCGTTTTCCTGTTCGTTCCCGTTCGTTTTTCATACAACGAGATTTTTTCGTATTCCGATCGTTTAGTATTTTCGTTACCGTTTTATTTTCGTACATGCTGGATGGTTCGTTATTCTGTTTAATTCATGTTTGTTACTTGTTAGACAAAGATTTTTTGTGAATTTTCGTCAATGATTTGCATTCTGTATTTTGAATTCCTTTTTCTGTTCGTATTTTCAGTCGTATGTTCATATGACATCTATAACAAAAGATTTGCATTCTGTATTTTGAATTCCTTTTTCCTGTTCGTATTTTGGATTCAAAATACAGAATGCAAATCTTTTGTTATAGATGTCATATGAACATACAACTGAAAATACCAAAAGAAAAAGGATTCAAAATACAGAATGCTAAATCTTTTGTTATAAATGTAATTTTCGTTTTTTTTTAATGGGCAGTGAGTGTAGTTAGTGAAGCAGCTTCTCTTTTGTGCTGAGTACAGTGAGTAGTACAGTAAAGCCAAATAAACTTTTCTGTGGATTTTCATCTGAAGGGAGATCAGTTGGCCAGACTTTTGAACCCAAAAATGGTTTTCTGATGGAGTTTAAAAACGAACAAATTTTCTGAGAACGAACGGAAAACGATCGTTTCTGTGTTTGTTGTTAAAAAAGTCTGACCAAGTGTATGGGGCTTAACAAAAGTTTTTTTTTTTATCTTAATTGCTTTTTATTCTTTTTCCATTTTAGCAAACATTGTATATGATTACAAAAAAGTTTTTTGTACAGCTTAATTATTTACATACAAACCATTATACAGTGTACATCCATTGTCTACAGAAAGTGTCCTTCCCCCCTCCCCCCCTTCCACCCCTCCCCCCCTTTGATAGAAGAGCCAGAGGTCCAACAGATAAGAGGAGAGACAAAGATGCAACGAGAAGGAGAAGGTACCATAGTCTAGTTTGTCTAATTATTCGTTGGAAAGTGTCCTTGAGGATCAGGGGATACGGTCCGGAAGGCGCATCGGGAGTTAAATCCGGCCCGGGCAGGGAGATAGTATGGCTTACTCTCTTCCTATTGTTGTTATCTACTAAAGTAGCCTTTGGGCCTACTTGGGGTCAAGGGACTTGCAATCTCACCAAGATGTCATCCATCTAACGGGAATCCCATTTCTTTTAACCAGGGCCCCCATACTCTTTTAAATTTTTTATAGTTTCCTTGTTTAATGAGGGCAACCCTCTCACACCATATCAGGGCATTGATATTTTCAGCCCAGGTCTCAACAGATGGGGGGGCCTGCGATTGCCATCTTTGTGCAATCAACTTCCGAGCCTGAAATAGGCACTTAAGCACACTCTCCAAGACTCCTGTCGGGTTTCTATGATCTTCCATGATTCCTAACAGACAAGTCCTAGCTTCTGGCTCCAGAGAGGTCCCAAACACCCCATTAATCCTGTTTATCACTTCTATCCAGTATCTAAAGAGCTTGGGACATCTCCAGAACATATGAATAAGATCTCCTGGTGCCTTACATCTAGGGCATCCGTCGCTCTGTTTCCACCCTAATAAAAACATTTTCCTAGGTGTATAATAGACTCGATACAGTAGAAACAGATGAGACAGCCTCTGGGCTGGGGCAATTGATACCAATGTCCCCCTATGTAAGATCTCTTTCCACTGTTCCAAGGTCAATACCCCAATGTCTTTTTCCCATCTTTCTCAGCTCTTATATACCCCAGTTTGATTTATAGTTTTAGTACCCAATTTATAATATAGTGCAGATATTTGGCCTCTTGTGGCAGTGTTTTGGATCATTTTAAGCAACCCAGGAATAGGAGTCCTAACTAGTGGATGCATCTTAAACTGAGTTTGGAGGGCATGCCTAATCTGGAGGTAGTTAAAGAAGGTTTTATTTGGTATATCAAATTCTTCCCTCAATTTAGAGAACGTTTTAATAAGCTCTCCCTCATACATATGGAGCAGTCGTGTTATTCCCTGGTTTTCCCAGACTCTAGGGATTTCAATATCTCTGAGTTCTGTTAGATTTTTATTACGCCAGAGAGGAGTAAATTCTGTTGTACCCGTATAGCCCAGCAGGGCTTTCGTATTGTGCCATAGTTTATTAATTAGTTTAATAGTTGGACATTGATGATAGAATGAGGCTGCTTCCAAAACTTCTATTATTGTACTATGTGGGGCCCTTGACAACATTAACCTAAAACAGCTGTTCCCTGGGTTTTGGTTACCACAGCCCACTAAGTGCTGCAGCTGAGACGCCAAGAAGTACGTTCTTGGGTGTGGTACCGCCATCCCCCCCTCGCCCACCGGGAGCTGCATCGTCTGCAATCTGATTCTAGATTCACCCCCCTTCCACATCAGGTCCCTGAACAACATTTCGATTCGTCTAAACCACATTTGGTTTACCCAAACCGGGGAATTATGGAGAACGTACAGTATCTGGGGGAGCCAGATCATTTTTATCAGGTTGCATCTCCCAGCTACCGAGAGAGAAAGGCGGTTCCAAATATCTTTTTTCAGTTTGAGTTTTAACAATAATGGAGCTATGTTATTAATGATATATTCCTTAGGCTCCCTAGTTATCCAAACCCCCAGGTATTTTAATTTTGTTGAAATTTCCAACTGGGGTGCTTCGGCTGTTGCCTGTATACCTAGCGGATCTATTGGGAGTAGGGCAGATTTCTCCCAATTAGCTCTTAGTCCCGAGAATCTTCCGAACTGCTTCACCATTTGGACTACAGGGGCCAACGAACTATCTACGTCTCCTAAAAAAAATAGGACAGCATCCGCAAAAAGCGAGATCTTATCCTCCTCCACGCCCCTTCTAAACCCCTGAATTTCTTTACTTAGTCTCGCCTTAATAGCAAGAGGCTCCATGGCCAGTGTGAAGAGGAGTGGAGAGAGGGGGCACCCTTGTCTCGTACCTCTCTCGAGATCAAATGTCTTTGAGACTACACCGTTGACTTTTATTTTGGCTCGTGGTTCCCTATATAAGAGCTTGACCCTTTTAATAAATATTGGCCCAAATCCAAAGCTTTCTAATACCCTCCAGAGATATGGCCATTCAATGCTGTCGAACGCCTTAGCAGCATCTAAAGCCAGCAATGCTCTAGACCCCTCATTATCAGTCGGAATTTGTATGTTTAGAAAAGCTCTTTTAATATTTATACTAGTTGACCTGTTTGGGATAAACCCTGATTGATCGAATGAATGAGATGCTCTATGCACCCTTTAAGGTGATTCGACAACACTTTGGCAAACATTTTTGCATCTGTGCAAAGCAATGAGATTGGTCTGTAGGAGGACGGGTCTAGTTTATCTTTTCCCTCTTTGTGTATTACCACCACCGTTGCCTCCAGCATAGAAGGAGGGAATAATTTTTACTATAATTATATTATTATTTGATGTCCCTCTTGTTTAGATAGATTTAAGTAAGTACAATAGCCTATAATACATAACACCACATTTCCTTGCCTTTTCCAAGCTCTGGTATCAAGATTTTACCTAGCCGCCTGTAAATCTCGATTGGGAGGCCATCAGGGCCAGGTGACTTCTGGCTAGACATCTCCCCCACTACCAACTGGAGTTCTTCTAATGTAATAGGGGACTCTAGTTTTTCCCTATCATTTGCTGACAATGTTGGAACCGGAAGGTCGTGAAGGAAGGATTCCATACCCTCATTTCCTCCCCTGGACTTATAGAGGGATTTATAGAAATCATAGAATACATTTCTTATCACATTACCATCAGAGGAGATATCTCCTGCGGGAGTCCTAATTGCCGCAATGTTTGAAGGAGGGAGAATTGGCCCGGACCAGCATAGACAGTGCTCGCCCCACTTTCTCTCCCTCTCTAAATTTAATTTGTTTCTGGAATATCTGATAGTTTTGTGTTTTCCTCATAATAGCCATCCTGTACACCTTCTGTTTATCTAGCCAGTCTTCCTGCCTACTTGGGGTTGGGGCCTCAATGTAGCTTTGTTCAGCTGCTAGGGCTTCACTTCTAAGTTTCTCCTTAGCTGCCCTAGATTCCCTCCTGACCCTTGCCACCCTCTGAATCAAAAGGCCTCTTAAGTAGGCCTTTAGTGAGTCCCAGACCACTCCAGACTCAGCCGAGCCTACATTAATTTGAATATATTCTTCTAGGCTGTTCAAAAGTTCTCCTGATTCACCAATTTGCTCGAGACAATATGGACTAATTTTCCATTCTTTTGGAGCCGATTTCTCATTGCTCCTAATAACTAAGTCCAATGGGGAGTGGTCTGAGACCCCCCTTGGTCCATACTCTATCTCTGTGACGTTATCTAATGCCAAGTCATTACCCAGGGCCATGTCAATTCTAGATAGAGTGACATGTGAGGTGGATAAGCATGAGTATTGTCGGGTACAGGGATGGCGAATGCGCCACATATCTTTTATTCCTATTTCCTCCAGGAATTGGGAGAGGCGGCTCCCTTCCTCCGGAGTTTGCTTCTGGGGGGAGGGAAATCTATCAAAGGTTCTATCTATTACTTCATTGTAATCTCCACTGCTATTAAAGGTACATCGGTTTTGTCCAGCATAAATTCCACCAGTCTCTGAAGTACATCAAACTTAAAAGGGGGGGGGATATAGATGTTAGCTAATACGTATGGCCTACCCCCAATGGAGCAGGCTAGGAATATAAACCGACCCTGATCATCTATCAGAGTTTCTTCGCAAAGTAAATGGCACCCCTCTACCCACCATTATGCTCACCCCTCTAGAGTATGAGGAGTGAACCGAATGGTATCAGGAGGGGAATTTCCGTGAGCCCAACTGGGCCATATTGTCTTTAGTTAAGTGTGTCTCCTGCAGTCACAGTATCCCTGGCCCTCTCTCATCCATTGATGCCAATATCAAAGCTTTCTTAATGGGGTCTCCCAATCCCCTTATATTCCACGACCTAATCCTCCAACTTGTAATACATATGGATATGAATAATTAAAGGAGGCAGCAGTAAGGGAAATGCTCTCCCCCGCTCCTCCATCTCCTGATGTCGCTCCAGACTAATGCCTCTACAATACCCTACCGGACCTAATATGGCTTCCTCTATCAAACTACCCACCCTTCTTTTCCCTCCCTCACCCACCCTCCCTACCCCTCCCCGCCCATAAGGGCTCCTCCTTGGGGCTTCACCTGTGACCTCACCACTCACATCTACCCCCCTCCACCCACTCATTCTAACACTCATTGACCTCTCGGTCATACTGAGTGGCAAGAACCTCATCTCTCCCTCCTCACCCGCCTCCCATCACCCACTCTAATTCCCAATTGCCACAAAGAGAGAAGTCGGAAGAGAAAGAAAAGAGAAAACATATACACCATTCATAGTTATTCCTTCCTCCCAGGCATTTTAAGAGTATTGACAATTCAACAAAATTCTGTTGATTTTATCATTATGTAGAAAAACCCTTATATACCAATTTCGCCCTCTCCCTCCCCCCCCCCTCAGGAGAAAAAAAAGAAAAAGAAAAGGGGGGGCACCTCAAAATACCACAGAGGAAGGGGAGAAAAAATAAATAGCCAAATAAAAAATCCATTACAATTTTTTTTTTGTGATTGTTGCCAGTATTTAGATTGATGTGTTGTTTAAGTTAAGAAGGAGAGAGAGAGAGAGGAAGAAAAAAAAAAAAAGAGAGAAGGCCACCCCCCTCCTTCCCTCCCCATCTCCTCCCCCTCCCCCATCCCTCCTCCACCCCCCCCATCTCAAAGTGATAGTGCGCTTTAGTGTCAGTGACTAATTATTTAGACAAAATCAATTCCTAATGTTATTCAATGTCCTTTTTGTTCTGATTCAAGTTCCGCAAAGTTGTGGGCTATCGGTGCAGCTTTTATAATCAATTAGTGTCCATAATCATATAGTGTTCTTTTAAAAATACACATATTGTGGAGAAAAAAAAAGGGGGGGGGAAAGGTCAAATAAGTTGCTGCTATTAATTCCCTCCTTGGCCATACAGCAATAGGTACAGTGTAGGTGTAAAAGTGCCAGTAATTACATATTATTCCCTCAAAAACAGAAAGGGGGAGGGGCCCAACCATAGCCGTCCCCGACCCCAAATAATATTATTCAATGTCCCCCCCCTCTTTTTTTCTCCTCTTCCAATTCAGTGCAGCTTTCACAAACCATTAGTGCCCATGCTCTTATAATGTTGTTATAAGAATACACATACTGGGGGAGGAAAAAAAAAAAAGGGTCCAATAAATTGCTACTACTAGTTCCCCCACCAACCATACAGCAAAAATCACTACTGTTAGTTCCCCCACCAACCATACGGCAATAAGTGCAGTGCAGTGCAAGTGTAGAAGTGCCAATAAGTACATTTTATTCCCTCCACCCCCCCTCTCCCCTCCCCCCTCAAGAGGGGGGGAGAGAGAGGAGAGAGAAAGAAAAAAAAAAGGATCTCAAAAAGACCTTCCCCTCTCCCTCCCTTTTAAGGGGGGGGGGTGAAGGGGAATTAATATTTAGTATCATTTAGTGTGCCCAGTGTCCTTCATCCTATGCATCCACCTTCCCTATGTAGAGGATACAGTTGTAGGTGAATAAGTGAGGGGGGTTGTATAGGGTCCATTGGGACTTTTATGAGGTAATTGTGCCTAGTCCAAAAAAATCCATACAAAATCTCAAAGCCGTGTAAAAAAAAAACAAAAAACAAGGGGGTGGGGGGGGGGGGAGAGCACAAAGTTGTATTAATATCTATATTTCCTTGCCGTTTGCATCAAGCCATTGCACTCCCTCTGCCGGTGAGTTGAAAATAAAAGTCCTGCCCAGAGCTGTCACACGTAAGCGAGCCGGGTACAGCAAGGCATATACCACATTGTGTTGCTGTAGGGTGCGCTTTATTTGTGTGAATTCCGCTCTGCGTTTTTGTAGCTCAGGAGTGAAAGTCAGGATAGAAAGAAATTCTGCCTCCCTTGTACATGATGTCTCCCATACCCCTAGCTTTCTGGAGGAGGGTAACTTTATCTCCATAGTAGAAAAATTTAAAAAGGAGTGATCTAGGGCGCCCTCCTTCTTGCGGAGGCTTAAAAGGGACTCGATGAGCTCTCTCAATTGCAAAAAAAGATGAAAAAGTGTCCGGGCCAAAGATCTCCCTAAGCCAGCCCTCCATGAAGGATATAGTGTTAGACCCTTCACTCTGTTCCGGCAAACCGATCACTCTAACATTATTCCTTCGTAATCTGTTCTCAATCTCATCTAATTTAGCCATTTGTTGATTCGTTTTCTCCTGTAAGCCCTTGAGCTCTTTTTCAAGCGGGTATAGTACGTCCTCAGTCGTGCTCATTCGTTCTTCCAGAGTAGTAACCCTTTCAGCAATTTTGCGCATATCCTGATGTATTAACATAAACTCCTCGCTAAGGTTTTTTAGCTGGTTATCAAAGCCCACCATGAATTGTTTGCAATCATTGACCGCCCTCAATACATCCTTCAGTGTAGGCTCATCTATTGATTCAGGGCATGGTAGAGTGGCCGGAATTGTTGTTGAAGGTGCGGGCTTAGCTGACACTGGTGCAGTTCCATTTACCTCCCCTCCCAGCCCTCTGCCAAGCTGGGCTTTAGCCTCGGTTGGATTTGTAAGATTGGTTGATTTAGAGGCCACCGCTGTCCCTTGGCTTTTCCTAGCAGCCGATGTTGCTAACGGGGCCTTAGTCTGTGTAGCTGATGATGGTTGGCCTCCTTTATTAGGTGATTGGGATGTAGTCTGGATGGCGGGAAAAAAAACGATCCAACTTGGCCGCTGCAGCCTGGCTACCCTTCTCCTTTCCCTTGGCGGAGAGTGTAGTGGGAGCTCCCTCTATATGCTGTTGATCCTCCACCCCACGTTTGGTAGTCATGGTAAACATGGAGGAAAGGGGTAGAGATGCACACCAACCCAAGTGTCTCCCCAGTAACAAACACAGGGGGGAGGGGAGGAGAACAACCCTCTTGAGAGCACCTGTAGGGTGTCCAGGAAATGTCCAGAAAATGTTGCCAAAGAAAAAGGGGGAAGGGAAAAAACTTGACCGCTTTCTACTATTACTTCTCCTTTCTTCCTCCTACTCCATGTATAGAGAATAATTGAATCCCTTATTGAGTCCTTTTATTCATATTAATATTAATATTCATATTAATCTCCTCTCTCCCCCCTCTCTCCCCTCTCCTTTACCAATGAGTATTTTAAAGAATAACAATGATTCAGACAGTCAGTCAATTCAGGGAGATAAGGATGTTGGAGGCAGCATAGGAGAGCATAGGAGGGCAGGTAGATCTTAATGCCAGGAAGCAGGAAGCATAGGGGGGCTAGGGCTATATGCTGGAGTAGATGTCTCCTTACCAGCACCACCACAAGTACAATCCCGACCCCGAGGCTTCAACGGGTAAAGCTGGGTAAAGCTGGCTCCTTACTCTGGTCACTGATCAGCTCCCTCAGCTCCGACCTGCGTGGTGAGAGGATTCTCACGGCGTCCCGTACTCTCGCGGGATCTCGGGAGGTGCGTCGGGGATACGAGGAAGCTCCAATCCCGCACCGTTCTCTCCTCCAAGCAGGTCCCTTGGTAGACACGCAGACACCTCCTCCTCAAACAGCGCGGCAGGCAGGGACAGAAGGTAGGGAGCCGTACACTTGTATGTGCATTTAGAATTTAGAATGGCAGTCTCTCGTAGCAGGGGTCTATTGAAGTATTCGATCCCGCAGCATAGCTTTTTTTCCCTGCAGATAGGAGGAGTGGAGAGAGGTCCTCACACACTCATACTCTCGCTCTCACTCTCGCTCCATCTTACATCCGGTCACGCCCCCAACGCTCCCAGAACTCTCACAAAAGTTAATATGGATGAGCCGCGTGTTGAAAGTGCCGCGAATCCCGCAATATATTTACGAAAGTCCAAAATGACGAAGATTCCTTTTGCTGTTCGTACGTATTTTTGTACGAACGGGAATGCACATATCTATTAATAGACAAGGTCCAGGAGTCCACAGTAGGCGGGTCAGCCGCCTTCCTTTGAGGAGGATTTCCCTCCTGGCGTAGAAGAGGGAGAAAGTGAGGAACAGTTTGGAATATCTGTCTCCCTGGATCTCCTCCAGGTGGCTCAGGAGAAGGACCAAGAGGTCCATCGGAACCTGCAGCTGAGACACTGCGCCCCGAGACCCCAGCCACCCGGTCCCAGTAAGGCTGAATCCTGGGACACGACCATACCATATGCCAGAATGAGCCCTCCTGAACCCTACACCGCGGGCAGAGGGGGTCTCTTTGGGGGAAGATACGGGCCAACCTCTGGGGGGTATAGTAAGCCCTGTGTAGAAATTTGATTTGGATAAACCTATCCCTACCTGCTATAAGTGAGGGGATGAATGTGGAGACACATTCCTCCCACTTTTCGTCATCCAGGTCAGGTATATCAGCCTTCCATTTTTCAAGGGCGACGGTCGACCCAGGGTCGTGCGCTACTGTCAAATAAAGGTAAAGGATAGAGAGAGGTCGTCCCATAGCACGTGAAGTCAAGAGCCTCTCGATCGAGTCCGATTGGAGTGTAAGTCTGTCCGGGAATTGGGCCCCATAAGCGTGTCTGAGTTGCCAGTACCTGAACGTCCACTGCGGCGGAACCGAGTATCTGTCCCTCATCTCCCGAAAGGTCATGAGAGCACATTCGGAAACAATATGTTTAAGGGTAGTTATCCCCCTACCAGCCCACACCGAGGGGTCAGGAAGAAAAGGGAAATGGGGCAATAAGGGATTACCCCACAATGGCATATGGGGGAGATGTGGGAGGCACTCGCATAAATTGCCGTAGCATCCCTCCAGGCCCTGATCGTAGTTGTCATTGGGACCGTTACCGAAGGGGCCGCCCGGCAACCCTGGAATGCAAGGTTGCTCAGGGCGGCGTACAAGCCTAAAATGGCAGCCTCCAACGTAACCGCTGGGTTCTGTTTAGGCTGGGCGAACCACCACCGGACAGTGACCAAAACGGCCGCCCAGTAGTACAGTTGAAAATTTGGGAGCGACAGGCCACCGCCCGAGAGGGGTAGATATAAAGTCTTCTTAGCTATTCTAGGGGGATCTTCCCGCCCAGACAAAGGCCCCCATCTGACCCTCAAGCCTCTTGAAAAATGCCCTATGAAGATGGATCGGTGTATTCCTGAAGTAATATAAAAATTTGGGCAGGAGCACCATCTTCAGGAGGTTAATCCTACCCACCGGGGTGAGTGGGAGCGAGCACCATGCCGCGAATTTAGTGGTGACCTGTTTCATCAGAGGATGGAGGTTACACGTCACAAAGTCACCCAACGCCACAGTGATCCTGACCCCCTGGAAATAAACTTGGGGTCAAAGCCAAACTTGGTGAGAACCGCCCACAGGTACCTCCACTCGACAGACTCGAAGGCCTTCTCGGGCATCGAGAGAGGCCACCAAAGTCTGACCCTCACCGTCCGCCCGAGCTATATGGGTAAAGAGTCTCCTCAGATTGATGTCGGTACCGCTACCCGGCATAAAACCGCTTGATCAGGGTGCACCAGGGCCGTGATAGCCGAGTTCAACCTGATGGCTAGGACCTTAGCTAACAATTTAGCGTCGACATTCAGTAATGAAATGGGCCTATAGGAGGGGCAAAGGGAGGGGTCCTTACCCGGTTTCGGGATAACAACGATCACTGCTTCGCCCATGGAAGTGGGGAGAGAATGCAGGCGCTCAGCAGCCACCAGCATCTCCCGCAGCCTAGCAGCTAACACGAGAGCCAAGCAAGGAGTCTGCCCGACCTCTCACCCTGCTCAAATATACGTTGGGATTGAGCTAGCAGGTGCGAAGGGAGGTGCGAAGGGACATAACCTCTGCAGTCAGAGACTGCAGTCTAATGTAGTGCTGGGGGTCCCGGGAACAAACATACAATGCCTCCTGCGCCGCGGCAGCCTTTTCAGCTGCAACCAGCGCAGAACGCCTCTCCCGCCTAACTCGGGCTATAATGGTCTGATATTGACCCCTCGTGAAGGCCTTGAAGGTGTCCCAAACCACGGCCTGGGAGGCCGTGTCCGAGTTAGTGGCCCAAAATCTGTCAAGCACCCCTGTGAACTGAGATTCCACATCCTGGTCCGAGATCCAAAACCTCGACAGTCTCCACAGCCGAGTCGGGTTCCCCGGGTCACCCAAGCACACCAACAGGGGAGCATGGTCCGAGATTCCCCTGGGGAGTATCTTGACCTCCATCACACTGGACAGGACCGATTGTCCCGCAAAGGCCAAATCTATGTGGGAAAAGGAGGGTGTTTCCACCTCCAGATGTCAGTCAAGCCATAGGCCTTGGCCCAGGAGGTCAGTCCCGGGGAAGAGGATCCCGCACCAGCCATCCTGTCCACGCTCGGGTCAGGGGCCATGTTAAAATCACCCAGCAATATCATGTGGTCAGAAGTAAAGTCAGCCAAGATGGCCGTTATCTTATTTAACAATGCCAACGAGGCCGGGGGGGGGGCAGGTAGAGGCCCACAATGGACCAAGTCTGGGACAGGATCCTGGCATTAACCACCACATATCTATCGTCTGGGTCCAGCGCTAGGAGCTTGAAAGGTAGGGATTTATTGACTAAGATGCTCACCCCTCTAGCAAAAGTGGAGTATGTAGAGTGATAATGGCTGGCCACCCAGGGCTTTTTAAGAGCCAGGGTTCTACTGCCCACCCTGAAGGATACAAATGTAAGGGCTGTGGGACCTAATGAATTGGAACACCAGTGACCTCTTTACCGGAGAGTTAAAGCCCCTGGTGTTCCAGGACATAATATTAAAGGTACACTAAAGTCAGGGATTTAAAAAAAAAAAATAACAAACATGTTATACTTACCTCCACTGTGCAGTTCGTTTTGCACAGAGTGGCCCGGAAACCTGTCTTCTGGGGTCCCTCGGCGGCTGTCTGGGCTCCTCCTCGCAAAAGCTTTCCTTCTTCATGCGAGGGCGCTCGCATGGAGGAAAGCTTTTGCGAGCGCGCTCCCGTGATACAGCGGCGGCCATAGCCGCCGACTGTATCACTCGGCTCCGCCCCCCAGCGCGCCGCGTCATCCGCCCTGATTGACAGCAGCGCTAGCCAATGACTGCGCTGCTATCAATCTGCCCAGCCTAGCCAATCAACGGCCAGGCTGGGAACCGAAGAGGACGACGTGGACGCGCCCGGGAGATTCGAACGGTCAGGTAAGTACAACGGGGGCTCGGGGGGGGGGGGGGGTCATTGCTGCTAGATGTTTTTTTACCTTCATGCATAGGATGCATGAAGGTAAAAAAACTTGTACCTTTACAACCCCTTTAAGAGCCGACATGATAGTCAGTGACCGGATCAGGGAAGCAAAGCTCCAAGGAGGCTGGCGCCAGGACTCGAGTCAAGCAGCTTACGTTTAAACATTGTACGATACTGTGCATACTCAATAAAACATCTAAACAAAAACTCAAAGAAAAACAAAAAACAAACTGAGAAAAAAAAGAGAAAAAATCCACATAGGTAAGAACAGCCCATGATGGGCACAACCCCCCCCCCCCCCCACCCTGCTCATTCCCCCAAAACTGTGAAGAGCTTCCTTTCCCCAGTCCCAAGTCAGCACGCTGACTGCAAAAGGGGGTAGGTGTGCAAGCGGCAAGCCGGGACCCACCGGTTAGTCCGGGGGGTGTCCGCTTGAGCACGATGCCTATCCGCTCCGGGCCTCTCCAATTGGGTATAGCAAGCAGGTGGGGCAGCATAATAGAAAGGAGCTCAAGTCAAAGGGCAAAAGTTTCCTCCATGCCCCCCTGCCAGGATGATGACCTCCAACAGTCGTACCACGCCTCAAAGGAGTAGAAGAAAAAACAACAGGCGGAAGGTGTAGACTGCGTGTAATAGAAAGAAGCTTCCCATAATGTTCTCCTGAGGTAATTAGGGGCTCAAACTTGTGTTGCAACATAAAATAGAAACAGTCATCTCTCGGTAGGGCCCTCCAACAAACAAGCCCCCAAGGGGACGCCATGGCCCCCCAGAAACTCACATCAAGAGCCCTCCACAAGCCTCCCAGGGCAAGGGTAGTGCAATAAGGGGCGGGAAGGTGGTAGTCTGGCACCCACTGTCACATGCGGGAAGGCAGGCAGGGGAGGGGGGCCCTGGGAGGGGGACATCCGAAAGAAGGGGGGTTAACAGACCACCAACAATAGGGCCTGGGTCCCCAACCGTGAGCAGTACTGTTCAGTTCCAAGAACAAGGGGGTTACTCACAGGTATGTTCTCAGCGATGCGGTGGAAGAGTATCAAGCCAGTCAGAGCTCTGGGTTTCTCTGGGTTTCAACGGAATAGTCAGGGAAAATCATCACTTTGGTGTTCTGAAAGCGGACCTCTCCCTGCTGCCTGGCCGCGCGGAGGACCTCATCCCTATCCTTGAAGTTCAGCAGCCGCAATATGAATGTCTTCGGGGGGCTCCCGGAGGTCCCGACTTAGGGGGGACTCGGTGTGCCCTCTCTGCGGTGTAATGGGGGGAGAAGCGTGCAACCGGGAGGACGGAGCGCAGCAAGTCCTCCACATAGGCCGTCGGATCCTTGCCCTCAACCCCCTCTGGAAGGCCGATGATACAAAGGTTATTCCTCCGGTTTCTGTTTTCGGCGTCCTCCGCCCTAAATTCCTGGGCCTTCACTTTAGTGTGGAGCGTGCGGAGGGACGCCGATTGCTCCATAGAGTCATCCTCCAGCAGCCCGATGCGCTGCTCCGTCTCCCTGACCCGGGAGCGGAGCTTGTCCATGTCCTGACGAATAAGCCCCACATCGAGCTGCACCTCCTCTATTTTGGCCATCAGGGTGGACTGAAAAGTGGCTATGGCCGCCATCACCTCTGGGAGCCAGGACTGCCGGGGATCCGAGGGGTCTGTGGGTGGTAGGGACGCCATGCGGGAGGAGCGCGTGGTGCGCGGCTCCGCGTGGCGGGCCGAGGAAGGCAGAGATACCTTCGGCTGCTGCGGGAATTTCAGCTTCTTTCCCTTACCTGACTGCGCCTGGGGGGGGGGGGGTCCCCCGCCTCATCCAGGAGGTAGCGGGCGGATAGTCTTGAGGCTGCAGACCGCAGAGATTGATGTACTGGGAGAGACCAGCGGAGCTCACGGAGGATGCGACTGCTCACGTCGCCATCTTTGACATGCCCCCTACAAGTCCCCTTTACATCGGTTGAAAAAATAAAAAAAAACAGTTTTGTTGATGGGCAGTGAAATGCCAGAGTTTTATATGTCAGTTGTCTGGCAGTTCATAAATATGTAGGAGTCTGATTTGTGCTAAATCTCATCCCTCTTGCTTATAAATGACCCAGCAATTGGTTTAATGCACAATTGTCATTTTACCATAAGAGCAGGTGGCATTGTATATTTGTTGTACTTGCTCATTGTCTTGTCTTTTTGTATTTTTTTTTGTATAGTTTAGTATAAACCATAAAACACATTTTCTCACTTTTCACCCTGCCTCCTCTAGACACAATGACCTTCTGCTCTGCTTCTACTCTGACCACCCAGTCACCCAGTATACTTTAACTTTGGTCCTGTCCCAGACCCTGCTCTGCCTCTTCACAAATTTCTCTTCACAGTCTTCTTCTACTTTGTCTTCCTTCACAATCAATACTCACTGTAACTCTCGATTAGCTCCTTCTACACCTTTATGGACTGTTGCAATGAGCTATAAGGGAGATTGTAAACTTAACTAAATAATCTATGACCAGATAAATATTGACTGATTAGCTAGTAATGCATATGATTGTGTTATGAATCATTCACAGGGATTAAAATCTTTCAGCCTAATTAAGCCATTCAAGGATAGACATACCGTATTTATCGGCGTATAACACGCATCCTAACTTTAAGGCGGCGTACACACGAGGGGATATGTCCGCTGAAAACGGTCCGATGGACCGTTTCAGCAGACATCTCCGCTCGTGTTTGGGCTAGCGGACAGATTTCTCCACCCGACAGATTTCAAAGCAAGCTTTGAAATCTATCCGGTGGGAATCTGTCCGCCCGACACTTACCAGCAGACATGTCGGCCCCCATCGCCGCCGCGCCGCTGCCGAATGGATTCGGCGCATGCGCGGAAGTGTTTTACTTCCTGGTGCGGTGACGTGGCGGTGACGCGGCGGCGTCAACGTCACCGCCGCGTCACCGCGCCGTCCGGCGGCGGGGAATTTGATCCGATGGTGTGTACACGCCATCGGATCAAACTCCCGATCGGACATATCCGATGGAAATGGTCCGCGGACCATTTTCATCGGATATGTCCGATCGTCTGTACGCCGCCTAAGAGGGAAGTTTCAGGAAGAAAACTTTCCACGGCCCCCTGCATATAACACGCAGGCACAGTTTACCCTCTATTTTCAGGGTAAAAAAGTGAGTGTTATATGCCAATAAATAAAGTATTTGATAGTTATTTTAATACATTTTATTATTGCTATATGTTCTTTTGTACTTTTAATAGGCACCTGGACCCATGAAACACATTTTGCATTATGTCTAATTTCACTTCTATTGTTCAACAAAATATGCATTTTTTTATTTTCCCTATTTTAGGAATTCTATGGCTGTCCTTGGGATCGGAGCTGATTTACATTACACTATTGGTAATTAGTTTTGGGCTTCTGCTACTGGAAATTGTATACACTGGGAATCCTGTGTGTGGACTAAAGCTTAATGCGTTTGCTGCAATGTCATCAGTACTTTCAGGTAATTATGTTTTATAATATTTTAAAAGTGACATTAAACTAAGCATATGAAAATGTTTGTCAGTCAATAACATCATAATATTACACTTAAACACTTTATTAGTTTTGTTGGTCATGTTATTTGTTAGTCAATGAGACCCACATCAGAAAAAGTTAAAAAGCTCAAAGCTGAGCTCCAGGCAAAGAGCTAAATACACATATAAAGTGTTTGTCACCCCAAAATTTCATATTCCTTATATGTGCCTGATGTGCCATGTACTTGTTTTAAAAAAGTATCCTGTTTTCTTTGTATTGCTTCTTTTGTGCGAAATCCCTGTTCCTGCCAGTACCTCAGCTTTCCTATTAAATACTGGCCACACTAAGCAGAAAAGCACACCATGGTCTGTTCTCTAGCTATGCTGAGAATGCAGCTTACTCTCCTCCAATTATCAGACTTGTCCTGACATGCCTCCACACAAAGATCCTTTGTACCGGAAAGCTCAGTGTGACGTTGCTTCTCCTCCCCCCAGCTCTTATGCAGCTAAAAACAGAGAGAACAAATGGAATGTGATCACTTAAAAAAAAAAAAAGAGAATTCAAGTTACTTATAATGATTCTTTTATATCTATACACAGATGTTTTGCCTTTTAATTCTATCTTTACCTGACTGGGTTGTTTTTTCAATTTTACATAGTAGGTGAGGTTGAGGTTGTTTACAATAATTTTAAAGTGCATATATGGTAGCTGTCCTATGCCTTGTACACACAAGTGGAATTTCTGGCGGAAAAAGTCAGACATGGAGCTTTTCATCGGATATTTCATCAGTGTGTATGCCCGATCTGGCTTTTTCAGTCGGAAATTCAGACGGAATTAGATAGAGAACATGTTCTCAATTTTTCTGTTGGAAAAATATTTGATCAGAAATGCTCGGAAAAATTCAATGCATGCTAGGAAGCATAGAACTTCATTTTCTCGGCTCGTCGTAGTGTTTTACGTCACCGCGTTCTTGATGGTCGGAATTTAGTATGAACGTGTGTATGCAAGACAGCTTGATTACGTCTGAACTGCGTCGGAAAAGCCTTTGTAATTTAGTCTGATGGAAAAAACATTTGTGTGTACAAGGCATTACTTGCCAAAGCATTTGTATTTCTGACTACTTAGTCCTGAGATTTACACGGCTCTGCTAAACAGTACAGTTTCGTAACCTAACATTTCTCTACTGTAGTTAAACAATAAAGCTAGGTCACTTCCAGAGTCCCTGCCTCCAGACTTTGATTGGGTAATGAAGGTAGGTAGGTGTTCCTCAGAGGTAGGTGCCCGGACCTTCCCCCGTTCAGATAGTCCCTGACTATCGGTTGGCCCGTGTTGTGCCCAAGGGTACCCGGGAGATCAATTTCACCATAGAAAAGGACACAGAGTCATGCAGCAAGTGAAATCAGAGCTCTCCGTTTATTTAGGCTCGTCTAGGATTCTTATACACAAATTGGGGAGGATGTATTAGACATTTGCATAAGATAAATTGTCAGTATTCTATAGGCGGATACAGATGCAGGGAAGAAAGGGAGTCATAACCTTGAAACATTGAAAAGAGAACAAAAGCATATTATTTTCTGAGAAACTGCTGAGACATCAATTTCCAGATAACACATTCCACAGACAAAGACGTGCAAAAACAAATATCTAAAATGGAGATGAAGAGTGAACAAAATGGCGTTACTATTGCAAAAGCATAAAACTCCTTCAATCCCCTCTTAAAATCATGTATATGTACAAAAATGATTTTCATCTATCTTCGTGTGAAGGATGTCATCAGGGACCTAGTCTCCCTGGGTGTGGGAAGTGTGAATAGGTGACTGAGCCTTGGGTTCCCTGCTAGTATAAAAAGGGGCCTATTCCACCCATCCTAAACAACGAGGTTACGCTTCTTTCTCAGCTTATGTTTCTTTATGTAATCAGCATAGCCTTGGGGGGAGGGGTTAAAAGGGATCTCCAAGTCGGAGGTTACAGTGGAAAGCATTGAAAGATTGTCTATACTCTTACTGAACATTTTTCGAAAGCAGGGGATCACACAGCAGACTATTACTCCTATTACAAGGAGTACTACAACTATAAAAATTCCTAGTTGGACTAGGATTTGTTTCCAGTTAGCAAACCACCCAAACCACTGATCCCAGGGGTTGGTTAACCCTGAATTCTTCTTCAGTTCCACAGATAGGTTTTCTAGTTTCTGAATTGCTAGAGTAACCTTACCATTGGGACCAGTGTTATCAGGAATGTAGGTGCAACATCCTTCAGTTTTACCAATATATACACATGTGCCCCCCTTTTCAGCCAGAATCATGTCCAGAGACATCCGATTCTGGAAAGTCATTTGGGAAGTGAATTCGAGCTGTTCTGCTATTCCCTTTAGGGCATCCCTTGTATCATTAACAAACCTCTGTTGGTTGTAATAAATATAATTTATCCAATCAACATTCTTATTTATGGTTATGATAGGGATTAAGGACTCAAAACCTGCAGCAACTTGATCTCTTGCTTTAAATTCACTAGGGACCCCTCTTGGCACCCCTATCGAATCTATATATACATGTGGATCAAAACTTCCTCCTGGGGATTCTCTTTTTCTTCTTCTTAGGGGGTTGGAGGAAATCTGATCATTATCAGGATTACTTTCTGACACTATGTGTAGGGGTATTATAACTTTGGCCAGGGCGCATTCTCCTTTCCATGGGGAATCTAATTTGGTTCTTAATTTCATATCACCACATATCCAATAAATGTCCCCGAGGGACCTCGTTTGGTTCGCAATTGTTGTATTCCTTCTCTCATGGCAGTAACCCTCAGGAAATACCTGGAGGTCTCTACCTTTACCCTTAGGTGTACCTTTGGACGTGTAACAGGTATAATTCCCTGGGTATATGGTGATATGACTACCTGGATTTGGGTTTTTTTGATAAGATAGGATACTCTTTCTTCCATTTCTCGCAAAGTGTGTTATTAGTGGGTGTGGAGGTGAAGAGGCTCAGGAAACATTCCTCTTGGTTGGAAGGGATATTGAGGGGCACAGTACCCAAGTGAGGTCTGGCCTTACCACACACATAGCAATTACTTTTATTATGGGTATGGGCATTATACTTCATCCATTCCAACCATAGGTTGACATCTGAGAACCCAGTTTCTATGGCTAGAGTGTCTTCATATGTGGGGTCTGCTATGGCCATCATATCCTTAAGGGTGTGTAAGTGGGGCTTGAGTGAATTAAGGAGTTCCTGGCCTGTCCACTCGTTTGACTGATACATATCTTTGATTTGAAACTTACAATGTGTCATATGGTCCCCGTTAAAATATACACCCAATCCAGAGGTAAGAACCTTCGTCTTCTCCACTAGGGTTTTCTATATTAAGGGTGAGTTGTAGATTGTCAGTGAATCCCTTCTGCACTATGTAGGGTAGGAATGGGACACATCGTTTGGGGGCTGGACCCTTTCATGACAATGTCATCCTACGACTGATGAGGGACCTGCCATTGTTGTCCCTTCGGTCTAATGCACTCCGAGGTCGGTATGCCCCAATCATTTCCTGTATTCCACCCCACTGACCTCCAGTATCTGCAGTTCTGTCCCCAGTAATAATCAATCACACATATGTAGGCCTGAGCTCCCGTGGGTATTATAATACGGTCACACAAGCTATGGTTGAACATAAATGTCGCTACTTGGGTACTGGAGGAGTTAAACCAGAAAGTAGTAAGAGCCCCCTTTACATTCCAAAAATAATCCCTCCCATCATTAAACCTTTTTTATAACAGGTGTCCCCCCAGTTTGTGTTATTGCTACTTGTTGGGGATCAGGGGAAGAAAGAGGGGCACTTCTCCTTGTTCTGGAGGGCTGTTTGCTTGTATGAGTTTTACCACAAATAACCCGCAGCCCACCCAAGTCCTCTGGATGATAAATGCAATTAGTTGTGATCCACACAAGGGTGAACACTGAAAATGAAACCAGTCCTATTAGTAGCCACAATTTGCCTGAATCCGGTGAAATCAGGATTGTCATTTTCTACAGGGTCAGGGCTGTCTGCCCCCGTTAATACCCCCTTTTCTTGACTGTCCTGTTCGAGGTCAGGGCTGTCTGCCCCGTTAGTACCTCCTTGCTTGCTTCTGGATCCTGTTCGAGGTCAGAGCTGTCTGCTCTCGTTAGTACCTCCTTTCTTGACTCCGTTTCCTCTGACTCAGGTTCCCTGCATACCAGCAGCATGGATCCAGGTAGGACTGTGTTCAGTTAGTTAGTTTCCCTTCTTCAGCTGTTCTATCACCACTACATCTCCTTCCTTGAGAGGGTGAGTGTTGCCCTGTGGAAGAAACGGAAACTTGCGAGTAACATTGTCTTTGACTTCTATTAAAGTTTCAATCAACTTTCTCATATATTCATCCCTAATGTTGTCAAGATTGTCTTGTGTCATGAATGTGCATCTGGCCCAAGGTGTTGGGAAAGGTCTATCCATCAGGATTTCAAACAAAGGAGAATATCCTAGGGTTGCATTTGGTGCCATTCTTATCTCAGCAAGGACAGCTGGGAGGTATCTTTTTCACTTTTTAAACGTACCTCTCGTAGCTTTCCTCGGCTTGTCTTTTGATTTGGGAAGTAAATGCTGGGCCTTGGTCTGAATTTATTTGTAGTGGTATTCCCCACCTGGGGATGATTTCCCTTGTGAGAATTCCCACTACCGTTTTAGCATCTTTCCTCTTAGTGGGAAACATTTCAGGCCAGCGAGAGAATATGTCTGTAATCATACAGACTGGTTGTTGTCCTCCTTTCGCTGTGAAATGTGGGTGAAATCAATTTGAAGGTGTGTGAACGGGGTTGTGGGGTGGAGCAATCCGATGTGGGTTATTGGGTTTACTCCTGATGCATGTAATGCACCTTTTAACATAACTGACTACCAATTGCCTGGCAACTGTAACATAAAAATCTTTTAGTAGTTGTTTTAGAGTGCGTTTCCCAACCTAGGTGTCCCATCCCATGATAGTGTGCTAATGTAGATCGGGGCGCTACACTGTTGGGGGATGCATGGTTTCCCCTCTTTGCAAATTAATCCGGTCTTCGGATTCTTTTGCAATATCGGGTAACACCAGTCTCTTAATTCTGTAGTTGTAGCAGGAAGCTTGTAGATCAGTTAACAGTTGCGTTTCATCTGGAAGGAGCGGTACGAGGTTTGGGCATGGAGATTAAGGCACCTAGAGGTGATTTAAGAGCAGCCTGTTTTGCTGCACTGTCAGCTAGGGCGTTACCCTTTAGAGACATCATCAGATCCTCTCGTATGGGCTCTACAGTGAATGATTGCCACTTCGGAGGGCAACATTATTGCAGCAAGGAGTTGTGATATTAACTGAGGCGTGCGAGATCCGTTTACCATCTGCACCGATGTATCCCCTCATAGACCATAAGACACCATGGTCGAAAACGACGCCATGTGCGTATCGGGAGTCAGTGTAGACAGATGGTAACGGGTTTGTCAGCATAAAGAGTGCATGCTCTGGTTAGAGGCAATAAGCTTCCGCAGCTTGGGCTGACTGGTAAGGGAATGGGGTTGGCTTCTAAAACCACATCCAAGGTAATTTAACTACTGCATACCCTGCCAGGCAGGTGTTGTCATTGGGCCTAGGTACATGAACCATCCACAAAAACAACATCTGTACCCGGGATGGGTGTGTTCATCATGTCCAGTCTGGGGGAAGTAACCATTTTGATTGCCTCCAGACAGTGATGACAATCGGGTCCTTTATCCTCAGCTGACTTCATGCCTAGAAGTGGATCTAGGATCATGGCCGGGCCCGAGTTACTGGCCACTATACTCAATGTACAGCTGTGGATTACTGAGCAGAATAACCTCATACTCACTTAATCCCTGAGCTGACATGTGTTGGATGTGTATGCCTTTAAGCAGGCTTACTACATCATGTGAGGTATGTAAGGTTGTAGGATGTCCTAATGTGAACCCAGATGCCATTTCTACCACCATAGCGCATGTTGCCAGAGCCCTAAAACAGGACGATAAACCCTGGACCTATAGAGGCATGACCTTTGAAAAATAAGCTACAGGTCGTAGCTTGCCCCCGTGTTCCTGGGCCAGCACACCCGCCATGGTTTTACAATTGTCTCTAGCATACAAATTAAACATCAATGAAAAGTCAGGGAGGCTCAGTCAAAGACTCATTACTATAGCTTCCTTTAATGCCTCAAAGGCATGCAACATTTCATTAGACTATTTAACATTTTCAGGAGAATCTTTCAGAGTGGCTTGTCTCAGAACATTATCATAAAAAGAACAATCAGGGGATCCATTGTCCTGCAATAATTAAATCATACCAAGGAAGGATAGCATCTCCCTCTTGGTTTGTGGGGTGACCAGGCCCACTATTGCATGGATACTTGAAATACTGATGTTCCTTTTTGCCTTTTGTGAAGACAAAGCCCAAGTATTCAACATTTTCACTGCACCATTGCAACTTTTGCTTAGACACTTTATGACCACATTCACATAACCATAACATTAGTGATTCACTGTCTTGTTGACAGGCCTCCCTAGACTTACTACAGACCATCAAATCATTGATATACTGTAGTACTACCGAACCCTGGGGGGAGTGCCATGGCCTGAGTGTGGACTGAAAAACAGTACTGTATACCACGGGGAAGTCCACAAATCCTTGAGGCACTTTCAACAGTTTAACTGGCGTTTGCCAACAAGGGAAAAAGAAAAAAAGAAAACAAAAGGTCTGGTCTTCTTGTCAACAGGGACACTAAGAAAAACATTCTTTAAGTCTATAACAGTAAAATGTGTGGCATCATGTGGTATGTTGGCAAGCACGGCATGGAGGTCAGGTTTCAGAGTGACCCTGTAAGGGGCACAGGAGATTAGGCCAGTGTCATACTCTCCTGTGGCCAAAATATCTTCAGACAGGTCCGGAGGATCCAGATATGCCTGCATGTTATACACGGTCACAATGTATGATTCAGTGAAAACATCAATGGGTAACACCGAGGATTCAACAATTAATCCTCCTCCTTCCTCTATGGGGAACGGGTTACAACTGTTCATATTCCTGGTCCATGCACTTAAATTATCTATGAATGGGTTAATTAAATAACCGGTCCCACAAATGCGGGTCACATAATCCTCACAATCCTCACCCGGTTGGGGTGGACTATGTTCAGACTCTGCAGCGCTCATTACCGGGACATAAAACCGCTGAAACAATCAATGAACAGCTGTAATCAACCCAGAGTCTGCCCAATATAGTCTTTAATTGGTACAGAGAAATAACAATTAAGTTTATATAATACTTGGTTCTTGCAACAGCGCCTGGGGGATCTACTGCTGCAAAAAACATGGGGTAGGTTATATGGTCTCTCACTAATATGTGGCTGTCAATGTGCAAAACAATAAAAAATATTTTTAAACAAAATAAACCTCTTGTTTAGAAAAATACACATTTGGCATAATGCCAACTATTTTATCGGACCCACATTGGATGAGTCCCATATACAGTCAGCTTGCAGCTCATATAAACAATACAAATAATAAATGCACAAGTTCCTTTTAATATTCCTGCATGCTTAATCAACCCGGCTACACAGAATACTTTTAATTAGTTCACAGAAAACCCTAAGGGTCTTTTGCGAAACTTCACTCACACCTAACATTTTTCAAATGTTTTGTTTTTGTATTAGCCAATGGACTCCAGACACCGATTAGTTATTGACCACTGATAACAAAATTTAATGACAATAACGGTTTGTCATTGCGGCCGCTCTTTTGCCAAAAGCGGGGTTCACTCATCTTTTCGGTCTGGGGTGTCCATTGACCCTCACTATCAGAATTTGTCATTTTTTTTATTTATTTTTTTATTACATTAACTCATAGAACACCATGGAGGTATAAGACTTTCATGTACCTTCACATAATCACAAACAATCACTTCATTCACTTCAATTGTCTAACAAGGTGTAAGTTATTGTCAGCTTTAGTATGCTTAAGTTCAATTACACAAACACAATCTTTGCATGTCATTAGTCTTAAACAGCAACTATTTGTCACAAAATACAGGTGTCTGTGTTTGGTAGATGTTCTTAATCTGTCTGTAAGTGAGTCCTATGTATTTATAGTCTACTCGCACATGACAGTTAATTCTATAGAGAATTGTGCTGCACTCGTGGCGGTTGGAAATAACTGGTCTCCCTAGGAATCTCTTTCGTCCTACGGGAAGGGTTATTGAGACTAGTTTGGCAGCACTTAAATCATGATTTGTTATGTCAAAATTTAGACACTGAGTACAGGACGGGCAGGTCATAAGTCAACACAGTCTCTACTTGTCATAAATACAGCTTCAGTATATGTTAGATCAAATCTGTGATGTTCAATGCAGCATGAACCTCTTCATTCGCTCCGACTCCACCCTCAACTGGTTTTAACCTCGGTAATAAAATCGAGGTTAACCTGATCTTTAGATGGAATCAGCCTAGACCAGACGCATGCTCGAGCCAGCTCGTATCTTGTTGACCATCACTATAGATTGACCATTAGACATACACTGAAGTAAACATTCAATGATTCTTATTACTTTAAATTCAGTCAATGATCACAGTCCGTATACTCACTAACCGGACTATTGGACCATACAAACAGATTATCTTAAACTTCTACGCGACAGGTAAGAGAAGCAAAGCAGTTTTAGGCACAACACGGGTCAATAATTTGTCTCCCTGAGACAAGCTAATATTTCCCTGAAATATTAGTTTTGTTTTACACTCCCAGAGTGTTCACATTCCCTGAATGTGCTTTTTGTTCACGCTCCCGGAGCGTGTTTGTTATAACTTTGCTCACAGTCCCTGAATGTGTTTGTTATAACTTCATTCACACTCCCTGAGTGTGTTCACAATCCCGGATTGTGTTTCTTTTCACGCTCCCAGAGCGTCCACACTTCTAGAGTGTGTTTCTAAGGCTCAGGAATCGGAAACTTAGTCAGAGCCCTCCCAACCCGGACAGTTGGAAAATAAAATATTTCAACTTACCGGGTGGGTGAGTAGGGATGACGTTCCGATGCCGGACGAAGCCCCCAGACTGAAGGTAGGTACGTAGGTAGGTGTTCCTCGGAGGTAGGTACCCGGACCGCCCCCGTGCAGATAGTCCCTGACTATCGGTTGGCCCGTGTTGTGCCCAAGGGTACCCGGGAGATCAATTTCACCATAGAAAAGGACACAGAGTCATGTAGCAAGTGAAATCAGAGCTCTCCGTTTATTTAGGCTCGTCTAGATCTTTTATATGGTATAAAGAGGGGTGTAGAATACATTTACAAAAGATAACTTATTAGCATTCTATAGGTAGATGTAAATGAGGAGGTTATAACCAGCTGTGACCGACATCTCGGAGAAAAACCAAGGAGGACAAGAACATGTTGTTCTGCAGAGGAGTGTAAAGGAAGATAAGAACATATTGTTCTGAGAAAGGCTGAGAAGACAGATCTAAGACAGTTTCAAGGTAACACATACCACAGACATGGACGTGCAAAAGCAAATATCTAAAATGGAGATGAAGAGTGAACAAAATGGCGTTACTATTGCAAAAGCATAAAAACTCCTTCAGGAAGTAAGCCCCAGAATTGGTGTTATTATGTATCAGTCTGTGCTTACATATTTTATAAAGTAGACTGCAGTCGCTGCTCATTAAAGGATCAAATATCTATGAAATACTAGCAAGTGGGGTGATGCCATGACCACAAATTCACACACAAAATGTTTTTTTGTTTTTGATGGGTATTTGTCACCTTTATGATACTTAAATGGGCGCATATGGATGTCTGATAATCATATACATGTCTGTGACTTAGGCATCTTCTTTGGCAAATATGCAAACATGATTCCTTCCTATGCCTCTACACACAGAGCCGATCCTGGGTGGGTGCACTGTGACCAGGCGCTGCGAGCTGAGGCAGAGGGGGGCCAAAGCTCAAGTTGCACTCACTTACAATCAGCAGTAGCGGCTCTAATTTACTCACAAAGTGCTTCAGTATTTGTTCCAGCTGGCCGAGACCCTCTTGTTGCACCTCTGGCCTCTACTGCCTGCACTGGTTGCTAGGATTGCCTGCCGCCATATAGCAACCAGTGACATCACAAGGATTAGAGCGGGGCCCCAGCATTCAGAGTGGAGGAGAATTTAACTTCTTTATTCTCCATTCTTAGTGAATTTTGGCTCCACCCACCTCCCCCTCCATCTTCTCCAGCATGGCTAAATGTGCCTTTCAGAGCCTAAAGGGAAGGGAGATTAGAGTTAATTGGTATCTGAGGTGAGACGGATGAATTAGGGAGCATGAGTTGGCGGCAGATGACACCCGCAGAGGGATGGGAGTAAGAGGTCACAAGGATGGATCTCAGGGATTCATACTCAGACTTTTAGTCACCCATTTTCGGGGATGTGGCCCCAAAAAATTAAGGACTAAAGGTCCCAATATGAACCTACAGAGCTGAGGCTGTATCACACTCCACTCCCCAAACAAGTGAAGGAATACAAGTCCCACTGTCCCAGCATGAACCCTTCAGAACTGAAGAGGTGTCCCCCTGCCCCCCAGCTAGTGAAAGACTACAGGTCACATCCTTAGGTCTCAGAGGATCTTGCTGGGACTTGTAGTTCTTCACTTTTGGGATTACATTCTTAAATCTCAGGGGCTCATGTTGGGACTTGTCCTATACTAGTTGGGGGTGGGGGCTGTCACGTCCTTAGCTCTGAGGGGTTTATTCTGGGACTTGTAGTCTGTCACTTTTGGGGAATGTGACCAGCCCAAAAGTGAAGGACACCCACCCCCAATTAGTGGAGGACAACAAGTCTCAAAAAGTGTATATATTAATTTGTTTGTGCAAAAGTTGTAGCATCTACAAACTACGGGATATTTTTTATTTAATTTTATTTACTAGTAGTGGCGATCAGTGACTTATAAACGTGTTGCCAAAGAAACATTTGTAAAGGGGAGGAGTTAATAAGATGACCACACCCATGTGAGGCACCAGAAATATTTCTGCACCCAGGCATCTGTGACCCTAGGATCGGCCCTGCCTACAAATATGATAGAAATAGACAAATACATTGGGCGGGATTTACTAAAGCTGGTGCACTCAGAATCTGGCGCAGCTGTGCATTGTAGCCAATCAGCTTATAACTTCAGCTTGTTCAATTAAGCTTTAACAATTAAACCTGGAAGCTGATTGGTTTCTATTCAGAGATGCACCAGATTTTGCACCAAGCTTTTTTAGTAAATAACCCCCATTATGTGCTCTTTAGGTTGCTCCAGACCTTAGTAAATTATGTAAAGCTTCACTTTGCAAAGAATATCCAATCACATGCAAGAAAAATGTAAAAAAAAAACGGCATTTTTGCTTGCACGTGATTGGAATCAATCATGTGCAAACAAACATGCTGTTTATTTTATTTTCCTTGCATGTGATTTGGTATTCTTTTTAAAGTAACACTTTACCTCATTGACTAAGCTCTGGAGCAACTGCACTTGCAGAGTGCAACTGCACTTGGAAAGTGCACAGTATATTGATCATTAGTAAAATACACCAATGAAAATAAATGTGAGAATAGATGGGTTCGGGATCACATTTATGGTGTACATGTACATCTACACACCTATGAACAGCCTCATCATAGCAAATTATTTGTGCTTGTAACTCAGGCCCCTTACATTTGCCACAACTAGTTTTAAAATCACCTGGATTGCTAGCAACCACTAAAAGTAAGTATCATCAACGCATTTCATGGCTCTTCAGTGGGCCACTTCATCAGGAAGATGTGTACACTGGATAAAATACATAAACATTTGAAAAAAAAATGGCAATGTGAATCCAATGGGTGAAAATTATATACAATAAAAACATATACTGGGCCAAATTCACGTAGAATGGCCGACGGCGTATCGTAAGCCATTTACACTATGCCGCCGCAACTTAACAGAGCAAGTGCTGTATTCACAAAGCACTTGCTCCGTAAGTTGCGGCTGCGTAGTGTAAATGGCCCGGCGTAAGGCCGCGTAATTCAAAGGGGGCGGCTTGTATTTAAATTAAGCGCGCCCCCGCGTCGATCGAACTGCGCATGCGTCGGCCGCAAAAATAGCCCAGTGCGCATGCTCCAGCTCATGTCGGAAAACGTGAATGAAACCGGCGTGAGCGTCGTTTACCTAAATCCCTATTCACGAACGACTTAGTAAAACAACGTAACCGACGGAAAAAGACGACGCTAACCCAACGTCATACTTAACATGGCAATAACGGAACTTCGTAAACCTACCCCTCATATAGCAGGGGTAGGTTTACGCTTACGGAAACAACGTAAACGACGGCGGGGTGGCGTAAAAACGTATTCTATGAATCAGACGCATAGATACCCGGTAAAAAAAACAGAGATACGAAGGTGTTTCCTGTGATACACCGTCGTATCTCTTTTGAGAATCTGGCCCACTGTATTTATCGGCGTATAACACTCCCTTTTTTACCCTGAAAATAGAGGGTAAACTGTACCTGCGTGTTAAACACAGGGTGCTTTGGAAAGTTTTTCCTGAAACCTTCCTCTTAAAGTTAGAAAGCGTGTTATACGCCTGTGCGTGTTGTATGCCGATAAATACGGTACATTCAAATGTAATTTAAAAAGTGGTTAAACTTTAGTTATTCTAGGTAAAATGTACCACTTTATTAATTACATATATCTTTTATTGTATATAGTTTTCACCCATTGGATTTACATTGAAATTGTTTTGTTTTTTTCATATTTTTATGTATTTCATCTACTAAAGAGCCACAACATGTGTTGATTGTGTGTTTTAACCTAATTTTAGATCAATAAATATCAGCCTTCTTGAAGAGTCCACTTTTTTATTCATGGGTGCCTTTGCTTACCATATGCTGGTTCCATTTTGGGTCTCATCCGCTTTAACATTTTTAACAAGATCTGATCACAGTCTAGGATACTGCAAGAATCTCTGGAAAACACAGGTTAGCATTGAGTGCAACCGCCCACATTCTGTGTGGAAACAGTCATTTTCACCACATGTGCTAAAATATGTTTCTTGAATCTAGGACGGGTATTCAGCAATGTTGTGATCTGGAGTACACACTTACTACACTTTTTCCTATACTATTCATACACATACAACTGCAAACTTCTCTTGGGAGGATTTATCTTGTGGTTTTTCTATCCTTCTTTTCTGCTCTATTTTTGCTCATCCGGGGGAAACATAGACTTATTTACAGTTGTATGCCTTTTTATACCCTTCTTTCTCTATTTACATAAACATGCTTAGCCAAGGAAACCAAGTAGTTTGTGATCCTACATTATATTATTGGGTTCCAGAGTTCATTTCTAAAAGATCCAATTCTTGCATTGAATTTGCATATTCTCACTTTTCTTTTGAGTTTACACCAATTGTTCTGCCACTTTTTCTTCCAAAAAATAGAAGGTTGGTTAGCTTCTTCTGAATAGGTCTTTGTATGTGAAGGACTGTACTAGAAAGGTTGAAATATACTGTAGCTTTTTTTCTGGAGCAGAATGAGATATATATGATTTATGTACTCTGTAAGATACTGCAGACTTTGTCTGAACTGCAAAAATGGTTTAAAAAATCTTAGGGTTATAAAAAAATCTTTTGACAGTCAGATCATGTCCACACTTGACAAACATGACTGCCATTTAATATCTATGGTCAGCTTAGAGATGCAATATGTCTACTACAATGGAAAACAGTGGGCTTATTATTGTTGATGTTCTAACCAGAGAAAACTGACAGCAAGATGGAATAATGTTGTTCACATTAACACTTTTAAATGTTCTGTTTATCTTGTATTATTCAGATATATAGACAAATAGCCATCATTTTACAGAGTTACTGTGAATCTCTAGTGCCCTTATGTGATTGGTTAAGGGTTTTATAGCTTTTAACTGCTAACCCTACTATCTAAGGCCGCAGACCAGTTTCAGCGGACATGTTCGATCGTGTGTACGGCCTATTAGACCGTTTTTTCCAGCGGACAAAAATTTCCAAACATGCTTGAAAACATGTCCGCTGGAAACCTGTCCGTTGGACAGGTTCAATGGTTAGTACACAAACCATCGGACCAAAATCCCCCGCATGCGCAGAATCAAGTCGATGCATGCTTGGAAGCATTGAACTTCGTGTTTTCATCATGTCGTTGTGTTCTATGTCACCGCGTTCTGGTCCGAGGGAATTTTGGTCCGAGCACATCAGACCAACAGACAATTCATCCTTGTCTGATGAAAACGGTCCGTCGGACATGTTTCCTCGGACATGTCTGATCGTGTGTACAGGGCCTAAGTCCCAAAGACTTGAGATAGTCACTCATGACTGCACAGTGCTGTGATTATTACTCATGGAAATAAATTGATAACGTATCTGTTATAAGTCAAAAACCCTTGACTGATTGCATGGTGGGAGGGCTTATTTCTCTCTGGACCACTGTTTATCATTTCATGCTTTTTTCAGCTACCTCCTTATCACTTCATGGGATAACACTAAGGACTAGTGCTGAATTGATCCAATTGCGTGCTTTTTGCAGGATTTTAGGTTTTCACCAATCTAGGACCTATTCTATACATCCCTTGCAGGAATTCAGCCAAGCACTGACCTTTGTATATGTATATACATATATATGGCATATATCTGGCATAATTGAGGGAGTCAGTTTTACCACTGTGTTTCTTTCATACACTAGAGCTCCCGTTGTTATACTGGAATTGTCATTGGATGTGGTCATGTATGGTGGACACAAAGTTTTATCTGCATGAATGTCACGATTGAATAATTTTAGATTTTAATGTTGGCTATTCTATGCTTTTAATACAATAAACTTTTTACAAATCCAATATGTACAGTGGGCTGTGTTTATACAGTAGATACGCAATTGATGTTGGTAGAGCTCATACAAGTTTTTTATGTTGAGTTATCGATCATGTTCTTACCGATATCTCCCACCGCATTTCTCCCCTCTTTCTCCATTGTTTAGTGAGTTATACACATTGATGGTTATTACACGTCCTTAGGGAGCAATACCTGGAGGGATCATTGTTTTTATTTTTTGAGGGCTTTTTCCTGGCTAACTTATAATACAATCAAGAATCACCCATGTAGAAATTTAAAGGCAGTGAATCAGTAGCTAAAATAATGATAATGTAACATGAGTAAAGGGGTTGTAAAGCTTTGTTTTTTGTTTTTACAACAAACATGTCATACTTACCTTCACTGTGCAGTTTGTTTTGCACAGTGTGGCCCCATCCGTAAATTCTTGGGTCCCCCGGTAGCTCCCGCGGCTCCTCCTCTCATCAGGTAACCCCTAGGAGAAGTGCTCTCCTGGGGGTTACCTTGGGGGTGCGCTCCAGAGTCATTCATTCAGCGTCCATAGCTGCTAGGATGCATTAAGGTGAAAAAACATAAGGGTTTACAACCCCTTTAAATTATATCTACAGCCAAAACATTTTTTTTTTTAGTTTTGGATTGACTGGGGAAAGGCTGAAATTCATGTCATATTTATATTGTTGTCTGTGTCCCCAGTTGGGAGATTGACCCTCTCTCTGTGTCCTGATGGGAATCCAAAATGTCAGGCCTCGCACACACAACTGAGGAACTCATCGGAAAAGACACATAGTTTTCCTCGACGAGTTTCTTGTTAGGCTTGTCGAGAAACTTGACAAGCTGTCTTTGCGTACACACAGTCAAGACCAAATCTCTTGTTCTCAAACGCGGTGACTTCAACACATACGACAGCAGGGGAAGTTCCATTCCACTGGCACAACCCTTGGGGCTGTCCGGTGGGACACAAACAGAAAAAAAAAACAGGATTTTTAACCATTCTCTACTTTATCTGACAAAAAAAATGTACTTTAGATATACTGAAAGAACCCTGAGCTGGGAAAGGGGTTAAATGCTTGTCTTTTCAAGCCAAGTCAAGCTAATATTATAACACCTGTGCAATGATAATTAGCAACAAGCTCAGGGAAGCTGCACTCTCTCAATGCAAATGCATTGATTTGTAAGAGAGAAATGGTATAAAGTGCACTTCATACCAGACAGGTTTTATCTCTCAATTAGATATTAGCTGTGGAAAGCTTTCTTTTGATCCGTTTTGACTTAAGCCATAATAGGTCAAAATCTGGTGAGTTTGGACCCATTGGGTTTGTTGCACAGCGCACATGCAGTGAATTGAAGTGGAATAGCACTGCACTGTCACTTTAGGAGCACTAGCATTGATTATTAGAGGTTGTGATTGATCTATACATCATTTTTTATTTTTATTAAAACTTTGCACTTTCACAATGGACTTTCTTGTTTGAATGTTTAACCACTTAAGGACCGCCGCATGTACATTTACGTCGGCACAATGGCACCGACAGGCACATCAACGTATATATACGTTGGTGCCTTGAGGTGGGTCGGGGGTCCGATCGTGACCCCCCCCTGGTACATGCGGCGGTCCGCGCGGCTGTACGAGCGATCCGGGATGAGGGGGCGGCTATTTTTTTTTTGTCCGCCCCCTCCGGATTGCTCTCAGCCAATGCGCGCGCCCCCCCCCCCGCCCTGTCAATTTCTCCTCCTGTGTAAACACAGGAAGGAGGAAGCGATGTGATCTCTCCCTCAGCGTTTTTTTCAAACACCGCTGAGGAGAGATCACAACACAAGTAAGTCTGCACTAACACTACACTGACACACACTACATATAGGCACATTTAACCCCCGCAATCGCCCCCCCCCTCCCCCTGTCACAGTGTCACTGAATGCAGTAATCATACATGTATGATTACTGTATTTAGTGTCAGTGTGACAGGCAGTGTGACAGTCAGTTAGTGTTAGGTCCTGGGTAGCCCCCGTACCCCCCCATATAAAGTTTTAACCCCTTGATCACCACCCTAGCTAACCCTTTCACTCCCTATTGCCAGCATCACTAAGCGATCATTTTTCTGATCGCTGTATTAATGTCGCTGTTCCCGCTAGGTAGCTCATTTTATTGCGATTTTTTTTTTTACTAATGACATGTGGCCAAATACATTTTGGCCTAAATGTTTGACTAAAATTTAGTTTATTGATTTTTCTTATAACGAAAAGTAAAAAATATATATATTTTTTTTTAAATGTCACTTTATTTTTGTATATAGCACAAAAAATACAAATCGTAGAGGCGATCAAATACCACGAAAAGAAAGCTCTATTTGTGGGAAGAAAAGGACGCAAATTTTGTTTGGGAGCCACGTCGCACGACCGCGCAATTGTCTGTTAAAGCAACGCAGTGCCGAATCGCAAAAACCCCTTGGGTCATTTGGCAGCATATTGGTCCGGTCCTTAAGTGGTTAATGAATATTATTTTCATGGAGTCATAGATTGCACTTTAATTCAGGCACTGACACTTTTTGGCATATTTTACTTGAATGATATTTGTATCAAAAATTGTATTTGTTTAATACGTTTATTACTTATTTAGGTTCTTTACACACTTTATACCATCTGTCTCTTGTTTTTTTCTAAGGTATGAATCCCAAAGCAGGTAGCACTCTCCCCCACTGTCTGATGCTCATTGGATGTGGGTAGGCCCTCAGTGCCCCTCATGTATCATGCAGGACTATGGAAGAAGTTGTAGAGCTGTGATTGGAAGGCCAGTAAAGAGGGGGCAACTTTAGGAGACTGGCCTTATGAAGAGAAGTAAGCCTGTGTCAGTGATGAATAAGCTAAGTATTTTACCTAATTCTTATCCCGTTATACAAAATGAGCATAAAATCCTTGATGTGCACAGGGGGCCCAATACAAGGGTTCCTTTATCTTCAACCTTGATTTCAGCTTTAAAAACCCATCTTAAGCTTCCTTAGGCAGCCCCACCCCCTTTTGTTTTATTCCTCCATGCACCCCTCCTATGCATAACCTAGTTCCAAGAGCATTTCAGATGGTCATGTGATAAGCACCGTCCTCTTGCTCTTTTGCAACACCAAGCAGTGTTAAGACCTGCAGAAGAATTGTTAGTGTGAACTGCCTTGAGTCTGTGTTCAGTGTATTATTTGCCTAGACACCTGATAAGTAGATCTAGTTTTGTTGTAGCTGTGATATCTAGTTTATGATCATGGTCTTGAAGGTAGGTTTGCATCCTCTGTAATTTTCAGGTTTGTCATCAAACTTAGGAAGGCCTGTCTTAGTGAGGGTTCTGTGAACGTGCATATCTCAAACTGAGACATATCTGAGTTTTCAAACTTTTACTGTACAGCTGCAGGTGTAACATAGTTCGTTAGGGTGGGTGGTGCTCTAACACTAAAGCCTAGTACACACAGGCTGAATGTTGGGCAGCATCGGCTGGTTCAATAGAAAGTGGCCGACATTTGGCCCATGTGTGTTGGAGTTTACCAGGCTTTTGTTATAGGGGCATGACTGAAAAAAGTTTGCAGATCGGCTCCTAATTAGCACTCTCAGCAAATGGCTGAGAGCGCTGACCTGAGTGTTCTGGTAGGGGGTAACTCCCTGTCAGTACACAATAAAAAAGCAGGGGAGATCGCTGTACTGATATAGATTAATATATTATTAATATAGTATTATTATTTTTTTATTCAACCCTGCTGAGTTAAACGGAAAAATAAAACGACTGGGGTGTATTAGGAATAAGGGCATGGAAAGGTATGGCAGTTCAAATGTATTCAACCCTGACATTGGTTTAAAGTTTATTGATATGTTGGATTGTATCTGTAGAACAGTGTGATTGATAGGAGGCAGCTGACTAGTCCCGGAGAAAGGCAAAGTGTCCCTTATCTGTGTACAGGTGTTTACAGCCTTCTAAAGTGTTAAGGCCTGGTGTACCAGGATGTAAATAGGCAGATTGTCTTGAGAGGCAGTGGGTGCATTGTACACTGAGTGATGTGGCTACTATGACAGACAGCTGAAGTTATGAAGTGGCACGTGAGAAATATAATGCACAGGATGCAACTAAGTGAGTAAGTCTCGGTAGTAGCTTTTTCTTAAATTGATACAAAAGTTTCCTGTTTTTTTCAAAAAAATAACATAACATGTTATACTAACCTGCTTTGTGCAGTGGTTTGGCACCCTTCTCTTCTTCTTGGATCCCTCTTCTGTGCTCCAGGCCTGCTCTCTTTTGTTTAGGGCCCCCTCAGCAAGCAGATTACTTCGAGGTCAGTCGAGCCGAGCTGCAGCTCCATGTGTCTCTTCTGACATGGAGCTATGGCCCAGTGCCGCCCCCTTTCTCTCCTCATTAGCTCACTGACTTTGATTGACAGCAGCAGGAGAAAATGGATGAATTTTAGCAGCTAATGTTGGCATGGGCTTTCATAACTTTTTGGCTGAGAGTGGTAGATCTTGATTGTAAAGACTTGGGGAATTTTTGTGGAGTCTGAAGTAGATACAGAATGATGAGATGTGCAATTCCCACCTCTTCCTTTGTTTGCAGTACTAAGTTTTCTTTTTCTATATTAAGCTTGATGCATTCTTATTAGAGCCCAAAAAAGACACACACCATAACTCGGCTCAGAAGTATAAAAACCAAGAAAAACAAACGAAAAAAAAAAAAAATGTATGACGATAATAAAACAACATGAAAAAGCAAATTGCATCATCAAAGGGTACACTCCTTCAAAGTTCAGATTGTTTAAAGGGTTAATTATCTTGCCCGAGGTGGTGATTGTTTCTCCGTCCTTTGTAGGAGGGAGAACCCTGGGAATCTATCAACCCGTCCCTGAGGGCCCTTCATTGGCTAACATTAAAGGATCGGATCACATTCAAGACCCTCTGCCTCACCCACAAATGCACACAAGGAAAGGCTCCTCAATACTTATGCAAGAAAATAAAGCACTACACCACCCATCGCACTCTCCGATCATCTAACCAAAACCTCCTCGATATCCCCAAATACCACTGTAAATCAAAGGGAGAATGAAGATTTGCAGTCCAAGGACCACGGCTATGGAATGCTCTACCAACAGACATCCGCATGGAAGAAAACCATCGGGCCTTCAGGAAGAACCTTAAGACCCACCTCTTCTGAAGGATAAGGACGACAATGGATGGAAAGCGCCTTGAGGCGATTTAGTTCGCATGTGTAGCACTATACAAGTTATTTACTCACTCACTCACTCTAGGAGGGAGATGTACTGGATTTTTATTTTATTTTTTAAATTGGACATCTGCATCCACAAAGGCTTTTTTTTTTGAGTGGGACATCACACATTATTATGAATAGTTTCTAATATTTTTTTTTCTTGTTTCCTTCCCTTCTGTTTTCATTTTTATGTTCTTTATTATCATTCATCCACTTCAAAATGTATTATTATAAACCCTATCCACCAAACTCATTCACCAGTCAGCTCTTATTTTCTGCATTATTGTAATATATTCACACTTGAGTGCGTTGTTGAAGATTTCCATAATTTAATCTTAGAGATTATTTAAAATCTATACTTTTCTTAATTGTTTCTTAATTTTTTTTTCATCATTTAAAAAACAAAATGATTTTCATTCTTATTGTTTTTAACAAATATATATATATATATATATATATATATATATATATATATATATATATATATATATATATATATATATATATATATACACAATAAATATTTAGAAAACGATTTTAATGTTTTTTTATGTTTATTTTTATGGTTTAATGTATTTGTCATATTTTTTGAGAGCTATATATATATATATATATATATATATATATATATATATTTAAAGGTTAACTTTAGTCTGATCATTGGGGACCCTTGTTTTTCTCCACTTGCATATGAAGCTTTACAGGTCCCATGTTTTCATGAACAGTTCTGAACACACCTGATACTTATTTTTTCCTAAATTGTGCTGCAGCCAATGATGCATTGAATTTCCCCCTTGTCCTTGGAGTCTCCATCTCCATGATTAAGCTCCAAAGGGGCAGAGAGAAGTGCATTTGGAATGTGGCCTGATTCGCGCCCAGGCCAAGGTTGCCACATATCACATCACAGCGGGTCTGTTTCGATGTGCGGCTTATGGGACATGTGTCTCATCTTACAAGCATTAAAAAAAACAAAATGTGTTCTTGTTGAGGTAACCAAACAAAAACAACACAGTATAGAGATGTGCAAGTTACAGGTCACGCAATCCATAAAGAATACAACATTCTTGCAAAAAGGTCCTAGTAATAAAAGATAGGGACCCAGTAGGGTTGATTTACTAAAACTAGAGATTGCAAAATTTGATGCAGCTCTGCATAGTAGCCAATGAGTTTCTAACTTCAGGTTGCTCAATTAAACTTTGACAATAAAATCTGGCAGCTGATTGGTTTTTGTGCAGAGCTGCATCAGGTTTTGCTCTGGTTTTAGTAAATCAACCCCAAAGTAATAATTGTATTTTCTCTATTGTCTAGTTTTTATCCCGGATGAAAGGGGAGTGCTGAGCCCATAAATTTGAAACACAACCTCTCAGGCCGAGTACACACGATCAAATCTATCTGCTGAAAACGGTCTGCCAGACCGTTTCAGCAGACAGATTCGATCGTGTGTACGAGCGGACAGACAGATTTGGCCAGCCGACAGATTTTAAAGCATGCTTTAAAATCTGTCTGCTGGGAATCCGTCCGTCCGATATTTCTGCTGGTTAGTACGCTAACCAGCAGACATATCTCCTCGCACATGCGTCGAATGGATTTGACGCATGCGCGGAAGTGTTTTACTTCCTGGAGCGGTGACATGGCGGCGTCAACGTCACCGCCACGTCACCGCGCTGTCTGGCGGCGAGGATTTTGGTTTGATCGTGTGTACACGATCAAACCAATACATCCCAGCAGACAAATCTGTTCAAATCGGTCTGCCAGACCGATTTGAACAGATGTATTTGGTCGTGTGTATGCGGCCTCAAAGGTAGCAATGAATTGTTAAAAAGTGTCCACTAGTTTCAGTGCCTCATTAGCTGGTTGAGAGAGTACAGACATGCAAACAGTCTTAGATCATATGCAATTAATGTTAACCAGCAATTTCTTAGTCAGCCTAATAGTCCTGTTAAAGCTTCCAAGGTAATTTTGTTGAGTAATTTGCTTTGACCAAAGGATTCGTCAACCTCCGTATATCTGCTAAACTCCTAAAATAATGACACAGATTGCATGACATGGGTTTAAATGGCATAGCAGCCCTTTTAATTACAAAACAAAACAACAAATGCTACCTGGAGGGTCCTTCAGATTATACAATCACAAATTATAACTAGAATGTCCCATGTCCTCAGCCATTTCCCCAGCCAGCTTAAAGGGTCACTAAAGCATCAGATTCATTTTAAAAACAAAACACTGCCCTGGATCTGTTTGTTTTTGTTCTATGTGTCTATTTCTACTTTGCAGAAACATGAAGCCAGTTCAAAAGTGAAACTAACCTGCAGGCACATTATATGATTGATTTTTATCTATTTTTAATCATTTTGAAAAGGAATCAGTTAACTTTTATGTCTCTATACCCTGTAAACAGTCATTTCAGCAAAAAAAAAAATGTTTTCCTTTAGTGACCCTTTAAAAGAGAAAGCAGAACCAAGCTAGGTCTAAAAAACAGCTAATGTTTACCTGGCAGAATGTTCAGGCCTATCGTAAAACTGTCACCCTCTCAACTCAGACAACCAGCAGATACCGGTCATAAATATCTTAAGCTTAAACAGTGGAAAAATTATGAGATTTCAGCATGTTTCATAACTTCCAAAGTAATCATAGCACAGCCAAAATATGGACATATTTTGTTTCCTTAGATAATTTGTAACGTTTCAAGTCCAAACACCCCTGTCAGGTCATATGGGAATATATAGAAAAGAAGCTGCGCAATGAACGTAAATAATATCGAAGAAAACAAATACGTTAAAAATAAGTGAGTGAATACATATGTTATCGATATTTCTGGTGTCACAACACAAATAGGTTGCTCTATTTGCAATGAATTCAATTGAGTCCCAATAGAAAATGAGCAAGTTAATGTTCTGTTTTTCCAAAAAAACACCACGGATGATGGTCAAAAAAGGCTAAAAATGTGCAGTCCTCCTATAGGTAAGTTGGTGACATCAAACCAGAGCAAACCAAGGAAAAGTGATGTAATAGGAAATAAATTCTCCACCTTCTATATAACTGCCTCTTACCGAAGATGAAGATCCCAACTAGAGATCGTGGCCCAGATTCACAGAGCGATTACGCCTGCGCAACAGGAGATGCGCGTGCATAAGTCGAAATGTGCGCGTGCGTTTTGATGCACGGCATCCCCAGAACGAGATACGCAAAAAATCGAACGTTGGGGCAGCGCAGGCGACGCAGTGTGCGCAACAGCAAAATGTCCTGTCTAAAATTAGAGCATATAAAAGCTGGTCTAAAAAGAGAAAAAAAGTCTACTTGTTAGATAAAGCAACACTGTTAGTGAGGAGCTCAGCAGTCACACGTGTTGCACAACAATCTGTATGCCAACATGCCAGGGGCATCGTCGCACATAGCTATACTACTGACTTTAGATGAACAAAGAAGGATGAGGGCATGGAGGATGGCATGGAGGATGGCACGGGAGAGGATATACCGCACCCGCATAGACCTGTTTGGCATGAGTGATTCTGAGGTGTATCCATTCTTCAGATTCACCCCTCATGTCATCCTGGAATTAACCACAACCCTGCAGGAGGACATCACCAGCCCAACACACCTCTCACATGCAGTGCAGCCACTGGTCAAGGTCATGGCAACACTCCATTTCCTTGCCAGTGGCTCTTTTCAGCGTACAAGTGGAGTGGTGGCTGGGATGTCACAATCCTCCATGAGCAGATGTGTGCACCAGGTTGTCCCTGCAATCCTCAGACGCATGGCCAACCAAATCATCAAACCCACCACTGAGGAGCTGCGGCTGAAGGCAATGACAGATTTCTACAGAATTGCCAGATTCCCACGCACCGTGGGGGCCATTGATTGCACACATGTGGCACTCCAGCCCCCCCATGAGACAGAGCATATGTACCGTAATCGGAAGCACTGGCATTCCATCAATGTACAGGTGATAGTCGATGCCCAGGGTCCAGCCATGTCAATGCCACATCCGAATGGAATTCGATCAGAACGTGTATGGGGACACCTGGCTGGTTGGTGAGTGACATGGGAGTCAGGCATGACTATCCCCTCACATGATGCACACATCACAAGGGGCACATGCATGACTAACATCCTCCTGTCTTTTCCCTTACAGGTGACTCTGCATATCCACTGGGACCCCATATCATGACTCCTATCCAGAACCCCCAAACCCCAGGAGAGGAAAGATACAATCAAGCACATGCCCAAACACGAGCAGTGGTGGAGCGCACCTTTGGCCTCCTAAAGTCATGTTTCCGATGCCTGGATAAGTCTGGGGGTACACTCTTGTTTTCCCCAAACTTTGTGTGCCAGATCATCAGTGCATGTTGCATGCTGCACAATTTCACAGAAAGAAAGGGCCTGCAGATTGACCTACGTGATGACCTGACCCCTGAACCAGACAATCCCCCCCTAACCGAGGGTCCCCCGTCTTCTGAGGGAAGAGCAGCCAGGAGACAACTCACATTGGGCATCTTTGCACGTTAAACACACACATTAATCATGGCACAATGAGAATGCATGCATGCATGCACACCACTGTGGTCCCTAGCACACACACCCCACATCCACATCAAATTGGATTGGCACCAGTCCACCATGCAGGACTTGTGAGCAGCAACGCCACGCCAAGGCTCCAATTATGTCACTGTACATTCATACACCATTCACACGGACCTGGGGATCACTTCTCCCTGGTCCTGGGGAACCCTGCTCCACCAAAATTGAGGGTGACACCTCTTTTCCGGCAGGAATGTCACCCCCACATTCAAACAGCATTCACAACCCAAAAAAAAAAATTACCAGCAAAATCAAATATTTTCCAGCAAAAAAAAAAAAAATCAAAAAAGGGGAAAAAAATAATTATTGCCCTTTACGTGTGCCACGCCTGGGGCGCCCCCGGCCATGGCCCCGGCTCCTCAGGTGAGACTCATGGGGAGGGGTAAAACCGGGGAAGGAGGAGCAGCCCCTGATCTCTGCCCACCTGGCGGCCTGCCCTCCAAGGCCACGGCTATTCTGTCCAGGGCAGCACCAAGTGTTGCCGTGTTGGCCTGGATAGCCTGGGTAAGGGCCCTCACATCCTGCCCAACGCCTGCTGATGTAGTCTGCAGGTCGTTTAGGCAGGTTGTGAAAGCCTGGGAGTGGGAGTCCAGGTTCCCCAGCGTATCCTTGATGGAGGACAGGCTCTCCTCCATCCACACCAATGTCTGGCTGACCTGTCCCAGATGGCGGGTCTGGAGGAACTGGTCCCTTCTCAGAGTGGCGGGCAGGAGATCGGCCAATCCCCTGGTGTTCTGGGATGAAATCCTGACTCCAGCTGATGCTTGTGGCCGGGGAGAAGGGGAGGCCCTTGGGAGGGGAGCCATGTTGGGAGAGGAGGGGAGGGCTCCCCCTTAGGGAGGGCTGCCTGCTGCCAGCCAGAGGGGAAGAGTCCTCAAAAACCAAACGTCCAGTGCCTGACATGGACTCCTCCTTCTCATGATTCTCTTCCTCCTCATGATTCTCTTCGTCCTCTTGAACCTCCTCCGCGGACTCCGGCCTTGTTGGGGGGGCCTCATTAGGCTGCTGTCCTGGGGATGGTGCGGTCAGGCCAGATGGCCCTGCACCCTCCTGCACATCTGTGGATGACACAAAACATTCACAGGTTGAAGGATCCACACACTTGCCACATATTCCCTTTCACCCCCTCCCCCACACATGCTACACACCTGATATTAAAAAAATACTTACCTGGCACCACGGGCTCTGGACTTGAGTCAAAGCTGGGCAGGCCCTCAACTTCATGCCGATGAAAGGTCAGGGCAACCACACGCTCCTCCGCTGTCAGCCTAATACGGCATGGTGGGCCCCCTCCTGTGCCCCTGGCATGGGCATGCATTCTGGCCAGCTTCTGTTTGACCAGACGCCGGAGGTCATTAATCTTTTTTTCAATCCCAGACCGGGTCCATGTCTCCCCCTCCCCTGCTCAGTGATCATATCCAAAATCTCCCTCCTCCTGGCCGGGTTGGTGTTGGCAAGAATTCTTTTTTCCCCCACAGTAAAATTGAGCTTTCGCTTTCTCTCTGTCATACTTCCAAAAAAACTCACTCCCAGTCAACAAAAATCACTCACAAAAACAAGCACAACCAATCAAGCAAGAACACACACAAAGAGAAAACTAACACCCAAAAAATCACACTAGCACTCAGCAAGAAACAGTCACAAAAACAAACAGCAAAAAAACAGCAAGAAAACAAACGAACAGAAATATATCAAACAAACAGTCACTCAAACACTTTCAAAGATCTACTAACAAACACTTGATCACACAGAACACTAATCTGACAACTACAAAACACAACGCAACGAACAACAGGACAAAAGCACTTGATTAAATGGGAAGGGACAAAGGGATGTACTTTTGCAATGCAAGTGTGTTTGTGTCTGTCTATTTATGCTGTTTGCGTAGTTCACAACGTTGCCCTAGTCCATTTCCAATTTCACTGATTGCGCCGCTCCCGAGTTGTGAGCATGCGCACAGCGGAGCTGACCATGGACTCCTTCAAGCGCGCATGTGCGAGCCGGCCGGCCCTTCATTTGCATTGGGTCACGGCTCATTTCAATGTAACACGCCCACGTCCTTCCCAATTTGTATTACTCTGCCTTACGCCTCTGAAAAAACTTTACGCATGCGCAATTTTCTGCGCAAAAGCTACGAGAATACGGTGATTACGCGGCAACATTGCGCAAGTCTAACGTAAAGGCGGTGCGCTACACCGGTCCAATAATGCGCAGATGTACCTGAATCTGGGCCCTTCTGTTCGTGTATGGCCTATAACCCAGCCTAGGGGTCTATGCAACTGGATTCGGCAATAAATCGATCTCCAACCATGTACAAGCAGTCATGTATGATCACAGCCAGGTGAGGAAAGAAAGAAAGGCCAACATAGCGTAATCCAGTAAACATTTAATATAAAATTGGTTAAAATTACACTTACAGTGTGAAGATAAAAAATCGAATGTGAAAATTGTATAGCCTGCCGTCTAACACAGCCCGTTTACTCTGGGACTCTCTTTGTGTAGTGATGATGTCAGCACGCCACTTCTCCCTACGCCGTTTGGTTCAAAACTGACTTCGCCCAGGTCATATGGGAAGCCACTGATACCTCTTTTTCCTCCCAGGTAAACTAGACCTTGGAAATCTGGCATGACTGTACTTGTTTTGAAGCAAATGTGTATGTATACTTATATATGTGTGTATACTTACCTGTCACTGTGGAAACCCGCGCATTCTCGAAATGACTTTGATGCATGCGCGGTAGCTTCCTAGGCATAGATAGGGAGTAGCAAGATGGTGGCAACGGCATCGAATGTGATGAGCGCATGCTCGTCGTAGTCGATGATGTCACCGTGTATGTGCCATTCAAAAGAACGGTGGTGTTTGTGTTTGTACACTCGGCCGGCAAGAGATTCTTGCCAAGAATCTCGTCACGAAAAACAACGTTTTTTTCCTGACGAGATTCTGGCCCGTGTGTACAGGGCTTGAGGCCTCTGAGCAGACCTGTCCGTGGTGGCAGTGTGTATTGCAGATGCTTATTCTAAAATTATAATTGGTATTGCTAAAATCACTTGTCTCCCGCGGCTCGGTCTAAACGGGGGTGGTGGCAGTTAAAGTGTTAATTGCGTAATTAGCCCAGTGACAATCACTCTCAGGCTGCTGGTACTTAGTATGTGGTCCCGCAAGCTGGAAAATCTTTGTGCTGGGCGTAGCTGAGAGTGGCATTGTTAAGTAAGTGACAGCATGGTGTAAGGCTGGTCGGTCCTTTATCACGAGGAAGGCAGGGATCTGACACCCATGTTCATCACAGATAACACCTCAATATGACCGACGATGAAGTATGCCACCCATAAAGAGGCATTATGTAAATAGTAATAAATAGGCTAATATCTTGTTCAAACAAGATTGTAAGTGAATTATCATACAGAACTGGGGTACAACATTTATTTGCAAAAGTATGTAACAAAAAGATATGTTTTTGACCTACAATATTGAAAAAGTTGAAACTTGTTGCTGCCAGCTTGCTTGCTTGTTTAGCCTGTAGCCATTAGTAAGTACTGAATCCACCTGAATATTGTGACAGACATACAACTCGTAGCCCCCATAGCACTGGTCTTTGCAGTTTGTACTATAATTTGGTGGGTGTTGTGTTTCACGGTTCAATCTCAGTGGATATCAAAGCAATTCTTTAAATTGTTTCTATTATGCAGCAAAACCATAATTTCCTTCTTTTTGGCACTAATGCCTTGCTTATCATAGATTTTGTGCTTGGAGCTAGTTCTTTACAAATGTATCTTTGACTTATGTCAAATGAAGAAAGCCTGGTCTTGGCAACGTGCCTGTTAATAGAAGGGAGTTTTAAAGGCCATATCCTTAAATAGCAAGAACCACTATAATATATTTAATATCCTCTACAGAATGTTGCTGAGAAAAAAAAAGTGCTATCCCTTTTAACCCCTTCCATACAGGGCATTTTTACCCCCTTCCTGCCCAGACCAATTTTTAGTTTTCAGCGCTGTTGCACTTTGAATGACAATTGCACGGTCATGCAACACTGTACCCAAATTAAATCATTATGTTTTTTTCCCCACACAAATAGAGCTTTCTTTTGGTGGTATTTGATCATCTCTGCGGTTTTTATTTTTTGCGCTATAAACAAAAGAAGAGCGACAATTTTAAAAAAAACACAATATTTTTTACTTTTTTATTTATTACATATCACAATTTTAAAAAAAAAAAACTTTTTTTTTCCCTCAGTTTAGACCGATACGTATTGTTCTACGTATTTTTGGTAAAAAAAAAACGCAATGATCGTATATTGATTGGTTTGCACAAAAGTTATAGCATCTACAAAATAGGTGATAGATTTATGCCATTTTTATTTTATTTTTTTTACTAGTAATGGCCGCGATCTGCGTTATTTTTTTTGTGACCGTGACATTGCGACGGACATATCGGACACTTTTGACATGTTTTTGGGACCATTCACATTTACACAGCGATTAGTGCTATAAAACTGCACTGATTACTGTGTAAATGTGACTGGCAGGGAAGGGGTTAACACTAGGGGGCACTGAAGGGGTTAAAATGTTCCCTAAAGTATGTTCCAACTGTAGGGGGAGGGGGACTCACAGGGGGAGGAGACCGATGTGTGTTCCTCTGTACTGGGAACACACATCAGTCTCCTCACAGCTGACAGTAGGTGGATCTGTATGTTTACACACACAGATCCACACTCCTGCCGTGATCAGCAGTAATCGCGGGTGCCCGGCGGCAATCGCGTCCTAGAACGCCGAGAACAAAGGACGTTGTGACGTCCACTCTCGCGAGGGGTTGCTACAGACGTCAATCCCCTATGGCCCGGTAAGGAAGGGGTTAAACAGTTTTGTTTTTCACAGAAGAAATCAGGGATATTGATAAGGTCCAAGGTGTTTGTGCTGGATCAGTCAGTGGGAGTGGTTAAAGTATAAGTGTCATTTTGGGAGGGCATGACTAAAGAGTTCCTAAGTTTCTAAGGCCTTGTACATACGACTGAGGAACTCGTCGTAAAAGAAACATTGTTTTCCTTGACGAGTTCCTTGTCAGGCTTGTCGAGAATCTTGTCAAGCTTTCTTTGCGTACACACTGTCAAGACAACGTCTCGTCATTCTCAAACGCGGTGACGTACAACATGTATGACAGCACTAAAAAGGGGAAGTTTGATTCCACTGGCGCCACCCTTGGGACTGCTTTTACTGATATCATGTTACTGCATGTTAGTAAAAGTTTGGTGAGAGAAGATTTGCGCTTTTCAGTCTGTTTCAACGTGATGAATGTGATATCTCCATTACGAATGCTACTTTTGCCAAAGGTGCGCTCCCGTCTCATACTTTTTTCTGAGCATGCGCGGGTTTCTAAGCATACACACGAACGTGTTTCTCGTCGTAAACCAGCCCGACGAGAAACACGTCAAGGAAATTGAGACTCCCGACGAGAAAAAAGAGAACTTGTTCTCTTTTTTTCTCGTCGAGATCCACAACAGTTTTCTCGAAGAAAAACATACACACAACGGTTTTCCTCTGCAAAAAAGTTCTGCCACCAAGTCTCTTGATGGATTTTGTCGAGGAAACCGGTTGTGTGTACGAGGCCTAATGCCGCGTACACACGATCATTTTTTGTGATGAAAAAAAAGCGACGTTTTCTGTGAAGTAAAAAACAACGTTTTTGAAACGTCACTTTTCAAAGCCGATATTGCATACACACCATCGTTTTTTTCACAAAAAGCGAGGTTACGTTCACCACTCTTTTCCATTGAAGCTCGCTTCATAACTAGCTTCTGGGCATGCGCGGGTTGAAAAAACGTTGTTTTAAACGACGTTTTTGCTACACACGGTGACTTTTTGTGAAACAAAAAACGACGTTTTGAAAAACGACACAAAAAATTCAAGCATGTTGGAATTTTTTTTTGGTCGTTTTTTTGGAGACAAAAAAAATACGTTTTGCCCACACACGATCAATTTAAATGACGTTTTAAAAAACTTCGTTTTTTTTTATCGCAAAAAACTACCGTGTGTACGCGGCATAAGACAATAGATACTGTACTCGCAGTTTTAGGGATGTCTTTATTAAGCCTTACAAACTATGTAATTATATTGTATTTAAAAGAAACTCCCCTATATATATTCCTTTACAGCTGTAACTTATAGATAAACAGAAACTGTTCCAAGAATACCCCAGGCTCAAAGTGAACATATGCCTTTTACTTTGAAGAGAGATTTATTCCAACAACATTGCAATACACACAGGGGAAAAAAAAATCTATTTTGTATTAATTGTTAATGTAACATTAAGTAAAGATTAAATTGGGTTGAGGATGGCACAAATTAACACAATGGTGGCTTTTTCACAGGTTTGTGTTCCATATCATTTTGAATAACATATTCCCTTTGTGAGCTTTTGCCACTTGCGTAGTAAATGCAAATGTCATCCAACATCATTATTGCGACCTGGAAATTAGTCGATGGAGTTGGTATTTTTATTTTATTTATTTTTAGGATAGCCTTCGTATGCAGCTCTGCAGCAAAATATCCCTTCTTAGGCCTGGTTCACACTAGTGCAATGTGTGATGTGACTTGAGTTGTACAAAAATTGTATGAGAATAGAAAAAGCATTATTTTTAAAAATGGTCATTCATATCAATACAACGCAACGGCAATGCATATTTGGGGAAAGGTTCGGTGCAACTTTAGTGCAAATTTGTGTCCCATAGACTTAATTGGAAATGCATAAAAATGCATTCATATGCGTTTTTGATACGTTAGTAGTATTATAGTAGTATAAGTACTAATAGTAGCAGTATGCAAGAACATCCAAGCCATAAAATTGTGTTAAAAAATGGACAGCAGTAAAATTGCAAACAACCCACACAGCACCTGAAATACACAATCGTACCTCACATCACATTTAAAACTCATGACACTAGAGTGAACAAAACCTTAGTAATTGGAGGCTGAAATTAGCCAGCATTATTTTATGATGGCAATAATCTACTGCTACAGAGAGAGGCTGGATAGAGTTGTGATGTCACTGATGATGCCAGGACACTTCTGATTTACTAAGACGGGAGAGTGCAAAATCGGGTGAAGCTGTGCATGGCAGCCAATCAGCTTGTAACGTCAGCTTGTTTAATTAAGCTTTGACATTGAGGCTGGGTTCACACTTGTTCCAACAACGCTCCTACATTGGGAGCTCATGTATCATGACGTGTGAAAATCAATGTTTCCCTATGAGAGCTGTCTTAACTGGTCCTACACAAGTCGGTCCGACTTTGAAACTACTCCCTGTACTACTTTGGTCCTACATTGATCCTACTTCAGCCCATTGCATATCATTGAAGTAGGACCAAAGTAGGAGCCTTGTCCTAACCATCCGACTTTTGCCATCTGACATGTGATTACAGCACCAGTAAAAGGAATTTATCTCACTCTGGGATTGTTTTCATTGGTCAAAGAACAAGTCAGTCTATCACAAAGTAGGACCAAAGTAGTATCCTGTTCATGAAAGTAGGATGGATGTAGGACCAATGTAGGATCAATGTAGGATCAATGTAGGACAAATGTCGCAGAGCAAAGTAGGATGAAAGTCGTGTAGTGTAGTGTGAACCCAGCCTCAGGCTGGGTTCACACTTGTTCCGACAACGCCCCTACATTGGAAGCTCATGTAGCATGACGTGTGAAAATCAATGTTTCCCTATGAGAGCTGTCTTAACTGGTCCTACATAAGTCGGTCCAACTTTGAAACTACTCCATGATCAATGTAGGATCAATGTAGGACAAATGTCGCAGAGCAAATTAGGATGAAAGTCGTGTAGTGTAGTTCCGACAACGCTCCTACATTGGGATCAATGTAGGACAAATGTCACAGAGCAAAGTAGGATGAAAGTCGTGTAGTGTAGTGTGAACCCAGCCTGAGGCTGGGTTCACACTATACTACACGACAGCAGTACTACTTTCATCCTACTTTGCTCTGCGACATCTGTCCTACATTCATCCTACATTCATCCTACATTGGTCCTACATCCATCCGACTTTCATGAACAGGATACTACTTTGAACCGACTTTGTGATAGTCTGACTTGTTCTTTGACCAATCAAAACAATCCCAGGGTGAGATAAATTCCTTTTACTGCTGCTGTAATCACATGTCGGATGTCTCATAAAGGACAAGGCTCCTACTTTGGTCCGACTTCAATGATATTGAATGGGCTGAAGTAGGATGAATGTCGGAGCAAAGTAGTACAGGGAGTGTTTTCAAAGTCGGACAGACTTGTGTCGGATCAGTTAAGACGGCTCTCATAGGGAAACATTGATTTTCACACGTCATGCGACATGAGCTCCCAATGTCGGAGCGTTTGTCACACTAGTGTGAACCCGGCCAGAAATCTGGAAGCTGATTGGTTTCTATGCAGAGCTGCAGCAGATAATGCACTCTCCAATTTTAGTAAGTTGTGTTTACTTTCAATATGTCTTTATTGAAGATATAGCAAATATATGTACAGATACAAGGCGGAGAAGTGTCTTTTACAACAAATACACAATACACAAATTTAAAGCAAAATAAATATGTATTTCTGAATACAATGGCCCAGATTCACAGAGCAATTACGCCTGTCTAACTGGTGTTAGACAGGAGTAATTTAAAATTTCGCGCGCCGTATCACTAGTTTGAATCCTCAAACCATGATACGGCGGCTTCGGGCTTCGATCCGAGAGGCTTACGTCTTCGTAAGCCTTCGGATCTACGCTGCGATATTTTTGCGGCCGCTGGGAGGAGTTTGCGTCGTTTTCATGCGTCGGGATATGCAAATTAGTTTTTACGGCGATCCACAAAGGTACGAGTGTCCCTCGCAATCGCCTACGTCATTTTTTGGCTACGTAATGTTAGAGGAGCTTTTTGCTGGTCTAACAGTGCGTAACCCATGTAAAGTATGGCCGTCGTTCCCGCGTCGATTTGAAAATATTTTTTTTTTAACGTAACTCATTCGGGAATAGGAATGTACGTAAACGACGCTACTACGACGTAACGACGTGATTTTGCGCAATGCACGGCGGGAAATTTGCGAACGGAGCATGCGCATTTCGATCGCCGCGGAACGCGCCTATTTTAAATGCTTCACGCCCCCTACTCGCGCAGATGGATTGCGACGGGAGAAATACACTACGCCGCTGTCGTTTACTGGACAAAATCTACCTGGATTCCACGTAGAGCCAGGTAAAAAACGGCGGCGTAGTGTATTTCTGATACGCTACGAGAATCTAATTCTCTCTGAATCTGGGCCAATGGGTTTAGAATCATCTTCTTCTACATCAGGGGTACCAGGCATTCTAAGCAAATGGCCAGTTTACTGTCCTTCAGAGTGGCCAGCGGAAGTAGAAAATGCCCCTAAAAAAAAAAAAAAATACCCCAGCATCAGTGGGAAGAAAAAAAATTACATAGTGTCTATAGTCAGGAAAGGAAGGAATAGTGCCCCATCATTGGTATTGGTTTGAGTAATATTGCTTAATTGTTTTTATCAGTGGAAGGAAGAGTGTTCCATCATTGGTGTCAGTAAAATAAAAATGCCCCATTGGTGGTGTCAGTGAGAGGAATGGTTCCCCACTGCTGGTGTCAGTGTAAGGAATGGTGCCCCCTTGTAGGTGTCAGTGGGTGGAATAGTGCCCAAGGGCCGGATAAAGGCAAGTAAAAGGCTGTATTTAGCCCGCGGGCTGCAGTTTGAAGACCACTGTTCTATATCATGCTCCTATGAAGTAAACTGTAGAAGAATTGGAACCCCAGAAGTGAATCTATGTAGCTCATGGGCTTAGCGTTGGGTCACAGGTGTTACTGACATCTCCTGGTTATACTGCAAGCGCCAGTGGAGCCCGCAGGAGCTACTGAGTATGGGTGTGATTTTGAAATGGCACTAGGACAAATTATTGCTGCCCCTGTGCCCTTTAAAAATGGCATCTGAGACCCAAGTGGTTAATACAAGCTTGTACTGGGGAAATATGGAGGTTGTTACTGTTGACTTCTTCTGGAGGCTGTTGCTGTTGACTTAATATATGATGTAAACCTGCGCTTAGGAACTAGATGGTTGGATGCTGCCCCCCCCCCCTTAATCTGACCCCTAAGGGTAGTGAAAATGTGTGTACCAAAAGTGAGGGTATTGGCGCTGCCCACGGAGGATAGCCTTAATAAACTAGTGGTAAATGTGAATCATGTGTGCCTGTTAACATTAACTGGACACTTTAGACACCCAGTCCCTTAAGTGAACAAAAATAAAGAACCCTGTACCAAGTGAAATAAATCAAATAATCAAATAAAATAATCAAATAATGTGCCCAAAGTTTCAAATACCCTAGGTATCACACCCAAGGTCCTTGGCAATGTATAAAGGACACTCCAGTGAGTGAATCAACCCAATAGGTATAGAGGGTAGATAAACTGTCTAACAAGCCATGCAACACAGTGTTACCTAAACAAATATTGATGCAAGTACAAAACAATATTTCAGATGCAGTGCAATAAAGTGCAGTCCATAATAGTCCAGTTGAGAACAGATAAAGTGCTTGTGCAATCCCACAATAAAGTGGAATGTCCTTAAGACATATATTGCATAACAAGACCCAATATAATAGTCCAGTTAGAACCAGATAAGTGCTTGTGCAAATAAGTGTAACGTCCTTATGACATATAATGCATAAATAATTCATTAACAAATTCCGATGTAAAGGGGGTGGTTTTCCGTGGAGGAGGTGTTCCTGTTAGCAATGGTCACAGTGATCCCGGTGCTCCCCTCAAGGGTCCCCACTCACCAGACGATGTTACCCCACAGGGGTGATGGGCATATAGCAACGGCTTATCCACACTGCTCCACCTTGTGCCACTTTCCACTCTCCAGTTCTTCCTGTACACGCCACCAGATGCTTCAATAGTCCCTCGGGTGAACAAAAAAATCACCAATAGTGCAGGTGTTTCAAAAATATAGTATAATATTTATTTGCCAAAAAGAGAGATATCAGACAAAAGGCAAAAGTATCTCACCCTGTGAAATAAATATATTAATATGGATGTGATCTGCGGTCTACCCTAATTCCTAATGGTTACTTTCGGGTCTAGCATCAGGTGGAGCACAGATACCCGGATAGCTTAGAGCAGTGATGGCGAACCTTGGCACCCCAGATGTTTTGGAACTACATTTCCCATGATGCTCATGCATGCTGCAGTGTAGCTGAGCATCATGGGAAATGTAGTTCCAAAACATCTGGGGTGCCAAGGTTCGCCATCACTGGCTTAGAGTGTCATACACTCAGCTTATGGTTCATTGTTTTTAATACTGGCCTTTTTTTATTTATTTTGTATATTTTATTGGTGTTTGTTTTTATTACCTGAGCCTGGATCACTCCTTATTGTGGAGCCGGCTTAAGGATATCTCTCTTTTTGGCAAATAAATATTATACTATATTTTTAAAACACCTGCACTATTGGTGATTTTTTGTTCACCCGAGGGACTATTGAAGCATCTGGTGGCGTGTACAGGAAGAACTGGAGAGTGGAAAGTGGCACAAGGTGGAGCAGTGTGGATAAGCCGTTGCTATATGCCCATCACCCTGTGGGGGAATATCGTCTGGTGAGCGGGGACCCTTGAGGGGAGCACCGGGATCACTGCGACCATTGCTAACAGGAACACCTCCTCCGCGGGAAACCACCCCCTTTACATCAGAATTTTTTTATGATTTTTTTATGCATTATATGTCATAAGGACGTTACACTTATTTCCACAAGCACTTATCTGGTTCTAACTGGACTATTATATTGGGTCTTGTTATGCAATATATGTCTTAAAGCGGAGTTCCACCCAAAATTTGAACTTCCGTTAGACCCACTTCTCACCCCCTTACATGCCACATTTGGCATGTAATTTTTTGGGGGGGAGGTGGGGGCTTCAGGAGGAGTGGGACTTCCTGTCCCACTTCCTGCTTCCGCCGAGGGGCTGGTTAGGCGATTAAGCTTAATCGCCTACAGTAGCCCCTCCCTGTAGGCAATTGCATGGGACACTGACAGGTCCCATGCGATCGCCTGTCCAATCAGCGGCGAGCTGCGCTGCTCGCACATGTGCAGTGCCGCTAGCGCATGCGCAGTGGGTGCTGTCACAGCCGGGTGCCCACAGTTGCGATGAGGACGCCGACCGGGGAGGGGGGAGATGAGCGGAGCCCCGGTCGGCACATCACTGGAATGCTGGAGCAGGTAAGTGTCTGTTTATTAAAAGCCAGCAGCTACACTTTTTGTAGCTGCTGACTTTTAATAAACATATAACTAGGCTGGAACACCCCTTTAAGGACATTACACTTTATTGTGGGATTGCACAAGCACTTGATCTGTTCTCAACTGGACTATTATGGACTGCACTTTATTGCACTGCATCTGAAATATTGTTTTGTACTTGCATCAATATTTGTTTAGGTAACACTGTGTTGCATGGCATGTTAGACAGTTTATCTACCCTCTATACCTATTGGATTGATTCACTCACTGGAGTGTCCTTTATACATTGCCGAGGACCCTGGGTGTGATACCTAGGGTATTTAAAAACTTTGGGCACATTATTTGATTATTTTATTTGATTATTTGATGTATTTCACTTGGTACAGGGTGCTTTATTTTTGTACACTTAAGGGACTGGGTGTCTAAATTGTCCAGTTAATGTTAACAGGCACACCTAATTCACATTTACCACTAGTTTATTAAGGCTATCCTCCGTGGGCAGCGCCAATACCCTCAATTTTGGTACACACATTGTTACTGTTGACTTGTCTGTCATTCTGATTCAGTGGTTTCAATGCATACACACGTGTGTAAATGGTGTGCATGTGTATGCAAATGATGACTGCGAAGCACATTACTTTTTGCCACTTTTCGCCACTAAGGCAGTGATGGCGAACCTTGGCACCCCAGATGTTTTGGAACTACATTTCCCATGATGCTCGGCTACACTGCAGAGTGCATGAGCATCATGGGAAATGTAGTTCCAAAACATCTGGGGTGCCAAGGTTTGCCATCACTGATCTAGGGGGTTATTTAGGCAAATCCACTTTGCACTACAAGTGCAGTCTTTGTAGATCCGAGGGGGACATGCAAGGAAAATAAAAAAACAGCATTTTAGCTTGCACATGATTGGATGATAAAATCAGCAGAGCTTCCCCTCATTTCAGATCTTTCCCTCAGATCTACAGTGACTGTAACCTTTCCCTGTTTCATTGGTACACTAAGGGCCAGATTCAGGTAGAGTTAGGCTGGAGTATCCAGTGATCCGCCAGCCTAACTGTCACTTTAAGCCAGCGTTTTTGTTTTCTGTAACCAGAAAACAAGAAACGCCGGGTTGGAGTTCCGGTGCGATCGGCGCAATTGAATTTCGCCATCGCATCGTTACTTCAACTTAATAATGGCGCTGGGGGCGTTCCCGCCGATTTACGCTCAAAAAATATGTTCATGAGCGGGAATCGGCAATTCACGATCGTATTCGGGCGCGACGCAGTGACTTTCCGACGTTTCCGGAAGCGATACGCGGCGTAAAGATAAAGCAGCCCCCTAGTGGAGTATCCTATGTTAAGTATAGGCATCGTCATCGCGTCGGAAAAAAAAAATCGTGTCGCTTGCGTAAAACTTTCATGAATGGGGATGTGACGTCATTGACGTTTACTGACAGAATTTGGAGCATGCGCACTGGGATGCATTGACACTCGACACATGCGCAGTACTTTCGCCACGGGATAGCGCTTAGTTTAAATAATACACGCCCCGTACCCGCCCAATTTGAATTCCGCCGGCTCATTTTCGATACGCTGCCACAACTTTAGGAGCAAGTGCTTCTTGAATAACAGCACTTGCTCCTAAAATTTCTGCAGAGTAACGTAAATGAGATGCGTTAAAGTAAAGAAACTCCCATCTACCTGAATCTGGCCCTGAGAAGGAAACACTATTGTTTTTTGGAAGCTTAACATCCTGATATGATAATGATAATGATAATATTTTTTCATGTTGTACTCTGTATGTTTCTATGAATGCTCAGCTGTCCATTTGCAATCTTTACCAGCTAAGTTTGGGCAAACACAATTATCCAACTTAGCTCATTGTTATCTGTTAATTGGAGACATCTATATGAGTGTAGCACTCGAGGATGAAGTTGGCCAGTCCTGGAATAATGGACCGGACAAGGATGGCATAATATAATTTGGCATATCTTCCTTGCTTTATGAGATGAATTGTATATTCAGAATTTCTTGCTATTCTTTCTTATCTATTCTTCCTGATGTACAGAACTTCAGCTATCTGCTATGTAAAAATAATACAGCTTCTGCTTTGAATATAAATGTTTTATTTGCTTAAAAAGATGATAACCACTGCAGCGTACAACAAGTAAAACTTGAGACTTATGCAAAATCTAAGCAAAGCGGATGATACTTTTGCTCTCAATAATTTTTAATAAAAAAAAATCACAAATTATACACACATTTTTCCAACAGTATCATTTTAATGACTATGTACACGCAGAATTTGAGCTTGGAAATGTATTCCTTTATTATTTTCTACTGCTATGCTTTTATTATTCTCCTTTCCCAGATATATTTTATGAAAAGTGTTTTTTTCTCTTGGCTAGTTAGTCAGTGGCCCATCTTTGAGGTGCTTCTCAAAGGAGTTGTAAATAAAACATATATATATTTTTTTTTTGCTGAAATGACTGTTTACAGGGTATAGAGACGTACTAGTTAACTGATTGCTTTTTATCTATTTTTGATCATTTTTAAAAGCAATCATATAATGTGCCTGCAGTTTCTAGTTTTGTTTTTGCATGTTGTTTCCTGCCTGTGCTGTACAAAGCCACAGAGCCAATACAGGGCAGTGATGGTTTGGAAAACAAAACTGAGGGGTTTTAGACACACAGGAATCACACCTCCTTGATTAGTGACCACATAGAGAAAGCTCCCAGTACTGTGGTTATCAGGAAACAGACAACCAGGAAGTGTGGAGATCAAAGAAGAATTACAACAACTTGAGAGCAAAAACGAACAATGAGGACATGAAAACAGCACTGCATTAAGGTAAAGGAAGCTATTAACCACTTAAGACCCGGACCAATACGCTGGTAAATGACCCAAGGTGTTTTTGCGATTCGGCACTGCGTCGCTTTAACAGACAATTGCGCGGTCGTGCGACGTGGCTCCCAAACAAAATATGCGTCCTTTTCTTCCCACAAATAGAGCTTTCTTTTGGTGGTATTTGATCACCTCTGCGATTTTTATTTTTTGCGCTATATACAAAAATAGAGCGACATTTTTGAAAAAAAAAACACTATTTTTTACTTTTTGTTAAAAAAAAAATCAAATAAACTAAATTTTAGTCAAACATTTAGGCCAAAATTTATTTAGCCACATGTCTTTAGTAAAAAAAAAAAAAATCGCAATAAAAAAAAATAGCTACCTAGCGGGAACAGCGGCACTAATACAGCGATCAGAAAAATAATCGCTTAGTGACGCTGGCAATAGGGAGTGAAAGGGTTAACTAGGGCGGTGATCAGGGGGTTAAAACTTTATTAGGGGGGTGGGGGGGCTATCCTGAACCTAACACTAACTGTTTTTTACAGTGCCTGTCACACTGACACTAAATGCAGTGATTAAATCACTGCATTCAGTGACACTGTGACAGGGGGGTGGGGGGGGGGCGATCACAAGGGGTTAATATGCCTATGTGAGTGTGTGTCAGTGTTGTGTTGGTGCACACTTACTTGTGATGTCTTCTCTCATCAGCAGCGCTGGGAAACAGCGCTGCGATGAGAGAATACATCATTTCCTCCTTCCTGTGTAAACACAGGAGGAGGAAGTGACAGGCTGGGAGCGCGCTCCCATTGGCTGGGAGCGATCGCGGGGGGGGCGGATATCACGGACATCCGCCCGCAGATCCCGGATCGCTCCCAGAGGTAGGGGGACCCCCGCACGCCGCGGAGGGGGTCCCGATGGGACCCCCAAACCGCACTCAGGCGGGGACGTAAATTTACGCCCTTGTGCCTGTACGTGCCATTCTGTGGCCGTATATGTGCGTGCGGGGGTCCTTAAGTGGTTAAGATAAAAAATTCCTTTACAAACCCTTAAAGGGTTATGTCAACCATGAAGTGGCAGCAGTGTGTCAAAGTTAGCACTCTCCTTCCAGCACTGGGGATCTTCACCATGACTAATATCTGCACTCTATACCATCTAGGTGGGCAGAAGTAAAGTCATCATGTATGAAGACACTGCAGCCTACAATCACTGTCTATATGACTCGTGTGGAGCTATTTTGAGTGACCGTGGCTACAGCACTATATATATATATATATATATATATATATATATATATATATATATATATATATATATATATATATATATTTTTTTCACATTGCTCAAGTAGTATTGAGTATATCTATCTGCCCAATATTTGTATGTCTGCTCTGTTTTTCCGAGTTTCTATCCCCATTCAAAAGCATAATGAAACGTTAATTGGTTTTCCTTAAAATGGTGCCAGTAGCGGTAGAAGTTTGGCTCCAGTTGGTAAATGGTCTGTTTATGAGGGGCTTCCAACCCACTGCCTAATGAGTGACATACATTCACAGATTTAGTGCTTACTATATTGTAAGCCCCTCATAATCCAAGCTATATAGACCTAGTCACCAACTGGACCCAAAACAATATATTTTTAGAGCCCAGATAAATTGGATTCCTAATACCCCATAACCATATTGGTTGTGCCCTCATATGTTTTTGCACAACTGTAATCAGCTTGACAATTTTTTTTGGTGCTCCACATCCAATGACACACACATGTATCTGCAGAGGAAGGTTGGGGTTGCAGGTAGGAGATCATTTGCCCACCAGGTTAGTAAAAATTGTATTTGCTAAAGTGGTGGCAGTAAGATACTCCCTCAGGCCTGGTTCACACTAGTGTGACATATGCTCCGACTTTGCACAATTTGCATGACATGTACAAATCAATGATTCCCTATGAGAGCCATCTTAACTGGTCCGACACAAGTCAGTCTGACTTTAGAAAAGGTTCCTGCACTACTATAGTCCAACTTTGGTCCGTTTTTTAGCCCATTCAATATCATTGAAGTCGGATCAAAATCAGATCCTCGTCCTAACCATCTGACTTGTGACATCCAACTTGGTGAATACAGCAGCAGTAAAAGGAGTTTATGTCACACTGGGATTGTTTTGATAGGTCAAAGGACAAGTCGGACTATCTCAAAGTCAGAGCAAAATCGTATCCTGTTAATTCAAGTCGGATGGAAGTAGCATCCGATGTAAGACGAATTTTGCATGGAAAAGGAGGATGACAGTTTTACAACAGTTGTGTCGTACCAGTGTGAACCCGGCCTAATTCAGGCTTTAGCCTGATCTGGTCCTGAAGCCAATGACAACTGCTGTGCATAACATGAAACAAGCACTTCAAACAAGGTGCATTCACAAGGAAGGTGACCTTACAACCACAAATGATGATGAGTGATGAGCCTAAGTGAAAGAACACATCTTCAGCATTCCTTGAGAGGAGCATGTTCCTCCCTGCTGGCCACTGGATGGTGCAGACTTTAGTTGTGCTGGTCAGTTGCTTGATTACTGTTAGGCCTCGTACACACGATCGGACATATCCGATGAAAACGGTCCGCGGACCATTTCCATCGGATATGTCCGATCTGGAGTTTGATCCGATGGCGTGTACACACCATCGTATCAAATTCCCCGCCGGCGGACGGCGCGGTGACGTGTCGGTGACGCGGCGGTGACGTTGACGCCGCCACGTCACCGCTACGTCACGCACCAGGAAGTAAAACACTTCCGCGCATGCGCCGAATCCATTCGGTGGCGGCGCGGCGGCGGTGGGGGACGACATGTCTGCTGGTAAGTGTACTAACCAGCTGACATGTCGGGCGGACAGATTCCCACCGGATAGATTTCAAAGCATGCTTTGAAATCTGTCGGGTGGACAAATCTGTCCACTAGCCCATACACACGAGCGGAGATGTCTGCTGAAACGGTCCATCGGACCGTTTTCAGCGGACATATCCCCTCGTGTGTACGAGGCCTTACAGAAGAGGTTTGATAGCATATAATCAAGCAACTTATGAACAGATATAGCTATAGTCTACACCATACACACACATACACACCCTATAAAATACAAAAAAAAAACAGCAGTTGCAGATACAAGATGGACTGAGAATATACACACATTATATTATTCAAAGTTAGAAAAGTTAGAAAAAAAATATTAAAGCCTCATACACATGATCGGACTTCCATCTGACTTTTACGTGGATTTTTGTCCGAATGGGCGTTGGCCGTGAACTTGGTATGCAGACACAGTCACACGGCAGAACTTTTTCAGCCAACATTCACCAAACCACATGGTTTTGCAGCTCTTTAAAGACACTAGGGTTGAGCTAACCCGAACTGTAAAGCCGAATAATTGGTGAAAGTTCGGGTCCGGGTTCGGAGTTCGGAAAAAAAAATGCACGGGGGTCCCCCCAAATTCAATAACCAGACCCTTTAGGGGAGGCGGGCCACGCGTCACGTGACCCTGTCACGCTCTGACACAAGGGGCATGTCTGGGCTATCCCAGTGAGGTAGCACAGTGTTCGTCAGAGGGGGATGGGGTCACGTGACGCGTGGCCCGCCTCCCCTATAAAAGAAATGTCAAAGCTCCTGTGCGTCATTCGCGGAGCTGTGCTCTGAATGGATGGATCTTCTCATCTCTGGACCAACCGGCCCGTCGCTGGAGAGATCACCCGTCGCTGGACCGATCACCCAGCGCTGGATAGAAGACAACGTTGGAGCAGGGAGCAGCATCGATTGTCTATTTTCACCGCTGGATTTTTATTTGGTTTAATTAAAAAAGTAATTTGTTCTACGGTGTGTGTGTTTTTTTTACCCCATTACCATTTCACACAGGGGGGGGCAGGATCTGGGGGTCCCCTTTGTTAAAGGGGTCTTCCAGATTCTGATAAGCCCCCTGCCCGCATACCCCCACAACCACCGGGCAAGGGTTGTGGGGATGAGACCCTTGTCCCCATCAACATGGGGACAAGGTGCTTTGGGGGGCACCCTAAAGCACCCTCCCAATGTTGAGGGCATGTGGCCTGGTGCGGTTCAAGAGAGGGGGGGTGCACTCTGTCCCCCCTCTTTTCTGCGGCCGGCCAGGTCAACGTGCTCGAAATAAGGGGTCTGGTGTGAATTTTAGGGGGAACTCCACGCCATTTTTTTTTTAAATGGGGTGGAGTTCCCCTTAAAATCCACACCAGACCTGAAGGGTCTGGTTATGGATATTTGGGGGGAACCCCACGTCATTTTTTTTTAATTGACGGTGGGGTTCCCCTTAATATCCATACCAGACCTAAAGGGTCTGGTTATTGAATTTGGGGGGACCCCCCACGCATTTTTTTTACTAAAAGTCCGTGTCCCATTGACTTCAATGGGGTTCGGAGTCCGGGTTCGGGAACTTTTTTTTTAAAGTTCGGGTCCGACCCCGAACATCCAAGTGTCCGCTCAACTCTAACCGGCACCCTTTGGGCAACTTCTGCTATTGTTGTCTGATGTTTAGCATTGGTTCTGAGTGTTTGTACTTTGGACTTTAGTCCAATGGACTTGTGTACACACGATCGGATAATCTTTCATCGGACATTTGTTGCCGGAAAGTTTGAGAGCATGCACACCGAACATTTGTCCATTGAAAAACCCGAAAACAATTGTCCGATGGAGCATACACACAGTCGGATTGTCCGGTAAAACACGTTCATCGGACTGTTAAAAAGTTGTGTGTATGGGTCTTAAAGCGGATCTCCACCCTAAAGTGAAGTACCGCTGATCGGAACCGTCCCCCCCTTCAGTGTCACATTTGTCACACCTTTCAGGGGGGAGGGGGTCTCGGGCAAAAGATAGGTTTTTCCCGTTGTGTGCTGGGAACTCTCGGCTCCCAGCACACAGTGGGAGCCAATCGGCGGGCGCAGTGCGACTTGCGCATGCGCCGTAGGGAACCGGGCAGTGAAGCCGGAGCGCTTCACTTCCTGGTTCCCTCACCGTGGATGGAGGGGGGAGCAGCAGAACCGTGGATGGAGGGGGGAGCAGCAGCGAACGCTCGTCCTCTGCTGCGGACGCCGCTGGACTCCAGGTAGGTAGGGGTCCTAATATTAAAAGTCAGCAGCTGCAGTATTTGTAGCTGCTGGCTTTTAATATTTTTTTTTTAAGGGGCCATCCACTTTAATACATAATTTTGTGTCAGTGATTAGTGCTTGTTAAAAAAAATGTAAACAAGTATTTATTTTACTGGCAACTCAAAATGTTGAATTCATCCTCACGTTCATACCCAGTGACATTGGTGATCAGTGCATTTGTCAACAGTAAATTTCCTTTTGAGGGACACAGATAAAACTTTGGACCGTTTTCATCAGACAAACCGGTCGTCTGTGGGCCCCATCATTTTTTTTTCCAATCGGTGAAAAAAAATAGAACCTGTTTTAAAAAATGTTGATGGCTAAAAAAACGATAGAAGAAAAACGTTCATCTGTGGGGCAATCCATCGGTCAAAAATCCACGCATGCACAGAATCAACTCGACGCATGCTCGGAAGCATTTAACTTAATTTTTCTCTGCACGTCGTTGTGTTTTACGTCACCACATTGGACACAATCAGATTTTTACTGATGGTGTGCAGGCAAGACTGATTAAAGTCAGCTTCATCAGATATCTGATGAAAAAATCCATTGGTCTGTTTTCATCGGACTAACCAATCGTGTGTACGTGGCATAACACTGTTTTGATGCAAAGAGCAATAATGTCAACCAATCAGAAATCATATCAGAAATATATTTTCTGATATAATTTTTGTAAAGTAAAAGCCAATTGGTTACTTGCATTTTTGCATATCAGCACTGCATTTTGTGCTGTCTTCATTGAGTTATAATGGGTTGACAGTGTTATTAAAAAGGTTATTCACCCTGTTTATAAAAAATAAAATACTTGAAAGTGCACTTGGATGTGCAGTCGCCGCTGTATATCTGAGAGGAGAATCTGAAATGAGGGGAAGCTCTGCTGATGTTATCATCCAGTCATGTGCAAGCTAAAATTATGTTTATTATTTTCCTTGCATGTCCCCCTTAGATCTAGAGTGACTGCACTTCCAAGTGCACTTTCAAGTGCATTTGCAGTGCACCTGTAGAGCAAAGTGAATTTGCCCTTAGTACTGTAAATAACCCCCCATGTTTACTATGAGAAGCTGGCTGTGATTTCTTGTAGCATCACAGCTGGCTTCCCACTGTGCATGCGCGAGATACGCTGCACTTTGGGAATGGTCTCATGGCATTCTATTACATGTCCCAGAAGGTTGTGGGCAGGGAAAGGGGGAGCATTTTTAGTGGAATTGCTGTTGCGATCTGTCTGGAAGTGGGAATCAAACCCAGATACCCACTCGGGGCTCCCACAAAAGTGCCAAAAGAAAAAGAGGAGGGTGAGAAGGGCATCAAGCTGAACTTTCCTTAGGGTGAAATTCCTCTTTAAGGCTCAATGCGTGCCTCTGTATTAATAAACACACCATAATTTCATAATAATGCTGTCAACATAGTATAATGTGCAACTACAGCTTAGAAAACAGAGTCTAAGATTTCTGTTCAAACATGGATTAAAGATAATGAGTAATGTTGGTGCCACATTCTATTTCAAGAGCTGGAGGATTTAGTACACAAGTATGAGGAAAGGGGAGCTGCTGCAGGCAAAGCTCAGGCGTGCTGCTCAGGGATGAGGAAAGAGGTTGAAAACCATTAGGAATAAATCTGTACAATTGTGCTTTGCTATATGAGGATAGAAAGAATTACGGCACTCCAGGGAAATGATAAACATTCAATAAAGAATGTACATTTCATGCAAAACATATGTTTTCTTCAAGAAATGATGTCCATATGTAAAACAGAAAAGTTTATCAAGCGGTGAGTGGTGATTAGACAGCTAGTTTAAAACTGTTTCTCAAAAAACATGATATAAAGAGAAGATGTACTGAATGTTCTAAATGTGATACACTGGTGTGACGATTAGGACTGTGCAGAAGCAGAAGAAAAAAAGGATCCAAAGCAGCTATACATTATAACACAGTAATGTTACCTAGTGTGGATGTTACTGACACCCAAGTGTGAAATGGTAGGTCTAACCCTCACTGATGGGTCTCTGTAGGTGGGTCTCTGCTGGGCTTACGATTTGTGACAGGATATGCTCTGACGACAGCTAATATTGGGAGATACCACAATGAACATGGTGAAACATATTACGGGCTTGCATGTGTTTGATTGGACACTGGATAGTAAACATTGGATAGTAGGGTGTGGGTAGATGGGATATTTAGCATTTTTTAACTGTATAGATTATTAGAAATGTGCATTAGTTGTTGTCCGAACACATTTTCGTCTGAATTTCGGGTATTTTCGTTATCGTTTTAAAAAACGAATGCACAGAATATGAAAACCAAAAGATATGACATAAATAAATGCTTTATTTTAGTTTTTGTTGGTTGAATGTGCCTAACCTTAACTCTATTAGTCCAAGATTATTCTACATAGACAGAAAATATTTGACATTATAGAGAGAAAAGTTTCGACATTCTAGAGAGGAAAGATTTGACATTCTAGAGAGGAAAGATTCGACATTCTAGAGAGGAAAGATTCGACATTCTAGAGAGGAAAGATTCGACATTCTAGAGAGGAAAGATTCGACATTCTAGAGAGGAAAGATTCGACATTCTAGAGAGGAAAGATTCGACATTCTAGAGAGGAAAGATTCGACATTATAGGAAAAAGAGAAATGACACATAATCGAGGAGATGAAATAAGCTGCTAGCCCCAAAATTGCATAAAAGAAAAAGGTTCCCCAGTTGGGCTTATAGGCGGCGTTTATAAAATTAAATAAATGATGAATATATAAAAACAGTGGGCCAGATTCCCAGAGCCCTTACTCCTGTCTAACTGGTGTTAGACTGGAGTAATTTTAACTTACGCGCGTTTTTTTAGCTAGCTTCAATTCAACTGGATTACGTGTTCGTACGCCTTCGGATCTACGCTGCAATAAAATTGCGGCCACTGGGTGGACTTCCCGTAGTTTCCGGGGCGGGGTATGCTAATGAGCTTTTGCCGGCGATCCCAGAAATTACGATCTTCAATCGCAATCTCTTACGGCATCTTTAGTCATCTTTTTTTTGCGTGACACTATACCAGCTTTTTGCTGGTCTAATATTAGACAGCCCATGTTAAGTATGGCCGTCATTCCCGCGTCGAATTTCTATGTTTTCCGACGTCTTTTATTATTTTTAACGTAAGTCGTCCGGGAATAGGAATGTTCGTAAACGACGCTACTCAAACAACGACTGACGTAACGACGTGATTTCGCGCAATGCACGGCGGGAAATTTCTGAACGGAGCATGCGCAGTTCGATCGCCACGGGGACACGCTTATTTTAAATGCTTCACGCCCCCTAATCGCGTATTTTGATTACGCGGCGAGAAATAGACTACGCCGCCGTAGCGTATGGGCAAAAATCTACCAGAATTCGATGTAGAGCCTGGTAAAATACGGCAGCGTAGAGTATTTCGATTACGCAGCGCAAAATGAAGTGTATCTGAATCTGGCCCAGTGTTTATTACCGAGAATCTCGGATACCCAATTGAGTCAAAGTTATAACAATTCTATTTAAAAAGTCAAGATTTGACATTATAGAGAGAAAATTTTTGACATTATAAAGAGGAAAGATTCAACATTCTAGAGAGGAAAGATTCGACATTATAGAGAGAAAAGTTTTGACATTATAAAGAGGAAAGATTCAACATTCTAGAGAGGAAAGAATCGACATTATAGAGAGATAAGATTCAACATTATAGAGAGGAAAGATTTGACATTATAGAGAGAACAAATTCGACATTATAGAGAGGAAAGATTCACCATTATAGAGAGAAAAGATTCGACAATCTAGAGAGGAAAGATTCGACATTATAGAGCGGAAAGATTTGACATTCTAGAGAGGAAAGATTTGACATTCTAGAGAGGAAAGATTCGACATTCTAGAGAGGAAAGATTCGACATTCTAGAGAGGAAAGATTTGACATTATAGAGAGGAAAGATTTGACATTATAGAGAGGAAAGATTCGACATTATATAGAGAAAAGATTTGACATTATAGAGAGAAAAGTTTTGACATCGCTGCTGGAATTGGGTGGGGGAAGTAAAATAAAAATAATGATGATGATGAATGTTATTGGCTGATTGTAACCAAAGAGGGGCAGTAAAATACCGAGAACTAACTTGACAATTCAACATGAACGACAAAGATTCGACAAAGCATTGAAAAACGTTGAATCTGTCATTGAAGGCTTATGGTGTCTGTTGATAGTTCTAAGGAGATTTGACGGAACAGCTAAACTGTACAACGCTGCAATCATACATTTCCAGACAAATGCTTGGCCCATAGGCTATAGAACAATTCTATTGTTGGTTGACTAGTAATATTAATTAAAAAATAAAATTATTACTAGTGTCATACAACATTAGAATTCTACTATTGCTTGTAGGCGAAACATTTGACCGGAAAAGTATGATTGCAGCGTCGTACAGTTTAGCTGCTCCATCGAATCTTCTTTTAACATTCGACAGACAGTCAGACACCATAAGCCTTCAATGACAAATTCAACCTTAATTTGTTCAGATTTTCGTACGAATGCAATTTCCAACGAAAAACAAAATAAATAAAAACACATTTCGGGAGTAACTAAATAAATTTATTTTTCCGACGAAAACTAAAATCCAAAAAACATGTCTATTGGTTATATTCAGCTACTGTAGATAATATATACTATTGAAAGGGTAACTAGTAAGCATAATAATAGTAAAAAATTATGATCATGCATATGCCATATTATAATGTTTTTAAAATACACATGTAGTACTTCCTCATCTGTCACATAATGACTGTATAAAAATCAGTGAATTGTTTATCTTTTCTTTTCCAAGAAAAGTAAATTGTTTATATTGTTTACGCCCACCATTTACCTGGCATGCTTACAAAGGCTATTGGGGTGTATATGGCAGTGACTAAAAAACACAGAGATCCCTCATCTCAAAGCATCATTCACTGAGGCTAAAGCCAATTAGGTTATTCACGACTTTTGTAGCCCCAGGAGTGACTGTGGGAATGGAGGGATCATATGCAACATAAAGCATAAAACAAATAAGATTTTTTTTTTCTTTGTATCCAATGAAAATGAGAAAAAAACTTCTCCAAAGTGAAGTAAAATCAGCTCTTAGTTTTGACAGGAACACGTTCCCAATGGAAGATCTGCCCTCTATTCCAGTTCTCGTGCCATCCTAAAATGTTGGATTTTCTATCTTTTTCCAACAAATAGAGAGTGAGTGTTCTAACACTATCCAAAATTATTAAAATATTTATATATTTTAATCCCCCCCAATTAGTACAGGGAAGCGGTCTTACTTAGCTCTATCTTAACATATTCATCCTTCTTTGTTTTAAACTGTATAAACAAAGAAAATTAATCCATAGGTTAAAGCTAAACCTTGGAAATTGCATTAAGCACAGACACATGCCTAGCTCCTACTCAATTTAATGTTTAACAATTGACATTCATTACTTATAAAAGGGACAGAAGAAAACATTTTCCCAACAAAAATCTGTAGTTACCAGATACCCACATCCCAGTAGTACCCCTCTTAAAGAATACAGAGCCAAGTATAATTTTGTGTTGGTAAGTTAATTGTACGGAATTTGTTAATGATAACAAAAAAAGTACTAAATAGATCCCCCACAGCCAGCAGCAATAGATTCCCTCCCAACAACAATAGCTTCACCCAGGAACAATAGGCCTCCCAGCAATAATGTTCCCCCAGAACAAAATACCACTCCAGAAGCAACAACAGATCTCCCAGCAGCCAGCATCAATTGACTCTCCAACCGCCAGCAACAAAAGACCCCCTCCCTCAAAAGTAGATCTCTTCTAGCAATAATAGATCCCCACCAGCAACAATAGACTGCCACACAAAAATATAACCCCTCCAGCAACAATAGTTTTCCCAGCAGCCAGCATTAATAGACTGTCCAGCACACCCCAGCACCCCTTGCCATTATATACATTCAGTGTTGGAGGTGCCAAAACTGCATTTCCCAATGTTCCCGCTGAAAAAAAAAACCTGCATAGCATTATGATTCTGAAATGAATTACACTAGTCTTTGGGATGTTATTGGTTCCTAGTGATGTAGGAAATGCAGTATCAACCAGTGCTAGCATGATAACACAAGTCCCTATTACCGGGAGATGGATAGGTGACTTGCTAGCTAACACAGTGAGTGGTTCCCATTGTAGGAAGAGGCAGGGAAGTACAGGGAAGTACAGTACAACTTTCTCTTTTATCAAGGAAAGCCACTTAATTCTATATGCTGCATTTCAGCAGTAAAACAATCATTATTGCTGATGTAGCTGATCACTTCCTTTTGTTACTTTGGGTTGAATTTAGAGAGTGATGATATCAAGCAGAACCCACAACACTGGGAATCTTGTGTAATTCTCATGCTGCCATGCATAATTACTTTAATTACTCAGTAGCAGTGCGTACGTTTACAAATGTATATTATGTTCAGAGACTGAGGTTATACATGCGCTGTTAACTCTTGTGGAATAAGTCCAATGCCTGGAAAATGGAAAATTGTATCAAATACTTACCGTAATTTTCCTTTCCTGACGCCAAACCATGGCAGCATACTAGTGATAGAGCTCCGCCTCTTGACCACTCCCTCAGGACCAGTGAATAGCATAAATTAAGGCATGGTTAGCCGCCACCCCATTCTTTGTAACAAGCCACATACCGAAACGCACATGGGTGGGCTCATATGCTGCCATGGTTTGGCGTCAGGAAAGGAAAATTACGGTAAGTATTTGATACAATTTTCCATTTTCCTGACGCCAACATGGCAGCATACTAGTGATAAATAACTAGCTGACAGGGTGGGATCTACTTGTCCAACCAATCCTCTAATTAGGATGAGACAGAGGACTGAATAGTTCTTCCTACAAAGTTCCCTGATGACAGGACCCCCGGGTCTATTCTGTCAAGTTTGAGTAGGAATGTTGGGAAGACCACGATACCCCTCTACAGATGGGCACCATAGATTCTTTTGAATGTGTTGCCTATGAGGCTTCAACTGCTCTGGTAGAGTGCTCCGCCACCGCTGACGGAGGCTTGCAACCCCTAGTCCTATATGAACAACCGAGCCTGCTAGGGTCCAGGCAGTAACTTCTTTCCCTTGATTCCCAGCTGGAATGACAAAAGGTTTAGATGACCTGAAAGGGACAATTGTGGACAGATACTACTTTAAAGTTATGAAAATTATCAGTTTGTGAGACTTTCCTGTGTGATGTTCTGGAAAGTTAGGCAATGTCCAGCTGTCTGTTAAATAGCAGTCTGTTGCCATGTTTGTGGCAAGATGATCTACAAGGCCAACTCTACTCCTTTTGGAAAGAAAATAATATACATATATATTTTTTTACTTTGAAGCTCCAAGAGCTTGAATATCCAATAACCTCCTGCCTAAAGTTCTTGCAATTGATACTGCCTTATAAGTGATGGCCTGAACCGGACACTGCTCTGTTAGAATGAACGGTTGAACAGATATGAGAACCAGCAGCTCCAATATATCTTTTCCGTGGAGACCTACTCTCCAAAAACTCAAAAGTTGTACAAACTGAAGGATTCATGGCCCATTTAAATGTGTTTTTGCCGATAAAGCGACGCTCGTGAGCTATGTGAGGATATGTTAAGGCGTGGAGGAAGTATAGAACAGCTGGCACTGAAAGGGCAGTAGGATGAATGTCTCGCTCTACCAAGAAAAAGCAAACTTGTTCCAGAATTAGGCCTAGATGTTGTAAGTAGAATGTCTTCTCGCACACAACAAAGTAGAGATCACTCTGTAGTGAAACCAGAGCAACAGAGTTGCCCACCTTCCCCCTTTAGTACCCCTGCTTGCAGCCCCAGTCTGCATAGGTTATGGAGGAGCAATGTCTTCTGTATTCTGAAATGAATGGCCAGGGAAAACCGAGGGCCTCCTGGTCAATATGGAGGACTGGCTATGACAACTATGTCCAAGGACCATGGCTATGGAACGCTCTGCTAACGGACATCCCCATGGGAGAAAACCATCAGGCCTTCAGGAAGAAACTTAAGACCCACCTCTTCTGAGGGATAAGGAAGACAATGGATAGAAGAAGCGCCCTGAGGTGATTTAGCGCTATACAGGTTTTTCACTCACTCCTTCACTCATTGCAGTCCCATGGAGAGATCAGAGCATCTGCCCCCTGCGCCTTGTGGTGCGGAAACAAAGTCAGACATACCCAAAGTTTGCGATTACTCTGGGAAACGAGGAGGTCTGTCTGCGGTAGGCCCCACTTGTGGACCAGGTCAGAGAAGACCTGGGACATAGACCCTCGTTGTGCTCTGGGAAGCTTGTACTTGTTCAAAAAATCTGCTGGGAGGTAAACTGCATCTGGAATTTTGCTGGGGATCTTCCATCCCAGGCGTTATGGGTTTTACCTCTCTCACTAGCATATTGCCGTGAGTTTCACCCAGGAGCTGAATATAGGCACCTACTGCCCTGTTGCTCAACTGCAAGGAGACTGGTCTTCCTTGACTCTGTAGTAAGGCTGAAGTGATAAAAGGGGCTGCTTGAACCCCAGCGCGTTCAAGATTACCCTCCTTGGCTGGGAATCTCCGCCTGCCTTGACCTAAAGTCCCTCACAGTGCATCTTCCCGAGTGTCTTGTAGACATGATTCATAGCAATTCTCCAGTGTAAAGGTCCTAACGGACTGAGACTTGCTCTAGGACTTTCCATCATGATGGACCGCTACTTATACTGAGTAACACGGTTATTAACAGTGTTCGATCCTGTTCCCTCCCTTGTAGAATTCTTGAAATGTAAATTTGCGCAGGTGCCCATGCACCCCAGGAATCATATGTATGCATGATGACGTTGTGCCCAGATGAGCACTGAGAAACCATCAAACAAGCGGAAGTATACTTCCTCAGAATCCTGTTTCTGACTGTCACCATTTCCTCTGATAGAAATAAGAGGAACTAGAGCTCCCCCAGTGTACACTAACCAGTTGGTTTTGCTTTCCCTCTAAGGCATGGGTCTTCAAACTACGGCCCTCCAGTTGTTCAGGAACTACAATTCCCATAATGCCTAGTCATGTCTGAATGTCAGTGTGTTACAATGCCTCATGGGATGTGTAGTTCTACAACATCTGGAGGGACGTAGTTTGAGGATCCCTGCTCTAAGGTGTGAGGATAGGATAGGCATCCTGACAATCCAGCAACAGCATCCAGCCATGTGGTTGTACCGTTTAATGGACTTCAGCTTAAAGATCTCAAAGAGGACCCAGAAGGGTTTGACCTTTTCCGATCTGCTACTGGACACCGGCCAACATCCCCTGCAAACTCCAAACAGGATTGTATAGAAAACCTGCAATCCCTTGAGTCTGAAGTGTATTGTAGTATTGTAAGCATTGTAGCAGCACACCTGTTGTGGTAGACTTGGCATATGCGTGGGAGAGAAATGGTCTGGAGGAGCAGTGGGGAATTTCCCGAAGTGACCATGAGTGCCTGATACCTTCATCCAAGGACCTGTACCACATGCTGTCCAGAAACACGTAAAGTGTGCCCTCTAGGTCTTACCTCAAGGCTTCACTATTGCAACCCCAAAGTCGCTTGATTTTGTTGCGATTTTTGATTTTATTTTTATTTATTTTTGCTGCAATTTTGATACGACTGGAAACAATGCCTGTATAAGTTGCATCAAAGTGGAACCAAAGTAGTGCAGGGACTATTTTGAAGTCGATGCCACTTCAAGTCGCACAGATATAAACAATACTCATTGGAAATTATGGGGAATGGCCTGTCATGCGACTTTCCAGTCTCAAGTCGCACTAAAGGAAACTGAGCCCTAGAGTCTGGGCATGTACTTGTGTGATTGATTTTTCCCCAGAGGTCTGTCATGTGACCTTCCAGTCTCATGTCGCACTAAAGGAAACTGAGCCCTAGAGTTTGGGCATGCACTTGTGTGACAGGTTTTTTCCCAGAAGTCTGCACTAAGGTACAAGTCAGACTTTTATTTATTTATTTATTTATTTATTTATTGTTGCACCCACTGCTACAAAAAATGTCATTTTTGGCAAGATACTCAAAAGGAAATCCTGCCTAAAGGGATGCAGATCCTGCCACTCTCCTCAGAGTCCTGCAAGTGCAGCAGCTGGTTCATAATAATTAAACCATCCCCATTAGACTCGCCCAACACATGGGCTGGTTATTGCTGGTCTGCTGGCACCTGCAGATGCTACAATATGTAGGAGCAGGTTGACCCTTAGCTTGTTCAGGGTATACAGTTTTGACAGCCTGTTTATATGGGCATTTTTCTCCAACATATTTCCATTCTTTCCCACTTTTGTTTCTAGGAAGCAATACTCAGCCCAGGGTCTCAACCATATGGCCTCCCTAGCCACCAAGGTGCCAGGATGCTTTTCCAGTGGTTTAAAAAGAAACTATGTGGGACTTCCTGTGAAGCCTCCATATCCTGAGTAGCAGACTGCTGTATCTGTAATATATGTAACAAGGACCCAGGCCACCTTCAGTCTAACGAGAACCACGAGTCGCTGACATCCCTTCACATAGAGTGGGTCATAAAGGTATAAAGGTATAATGGGTGCAGTGCAAAGTAGTTTTATGGGCGTCAGACACCCAGGGTGTGCCACCTGTCCAGGATTCACCAGGACAATCCGGGCTCTGAACCATATGTCAGGGCCTCAGTCTGCAAAGCGATTCCATCTCTCCTCAACAGAACTCTGGGAGAGAGGATTAGGGCCAGGACACCCTTAGGAAGCCGCAACACCAACCCGGCAGACTCTAAGACTTCTACAGAATGACAGCCACGCAGTAAAAACATCCAGCAAGATGCCACATCTGCACTGATAGGAACGCTGTCTCCTATGGCAACAGTCTACAACAGTTTACAATACAAGTGTAACAGTAGCTTCAGGTAATTAAGGTGAGTTCAAAACAGAATCTTGTGCCACTCCTATCAATCATAAAGACATTTGGCATTACCTGTTACCTGCATACTCTTCCAGGCAGTATCTACTCACCAGCTTCCTGGGCATAGGTACTGTGCCATAGGCCCTGCAGGACTCTTGCTGGGGCACCGGCTCTGGGGAAGAGGAGCAAAGACGTCTTCCTTGGAAATTTTCTCCTGAGTGGGGGCGCCATCCGGGCTATGCTCCCCTGAAGAACGTCTGCATTTCCTTGGCCTGGCTCTTTTGAGAGCGTGGGCATGCGGGGCTGAAGCAAATCAAAGCAATCCGCACAAGAGGGCACTCTTTTCTGACAACTTACCTATATGGTGGTCCCCATCCTAGTTGTTGAGTGTCTTTGTATTATGAGCAGTAACTGACTCTTTATCTGTGGAGAAATGGGACGGCCAGCTGAGGTAAGGATAGCTGAAAAGCTATAGAAGTAGCAGGAGTAGACATAGGAGAAAGGATTCCACTTTCTTTCCTGATTTATCTACATACACCTACATCTGTATATACACCTATATACACACACACACCTATACATATATATATATATATATATACATATACACACATACATATATATATATATATATACACATACACATACATACATACACACACACACACACACACACATACATATACATACACACAGACATATCTACCTGCACAGGGTGAGTCTGGGCGTGTTAAGAAGGGGTTAACTGAATAGGGTAAGAACTTCCCTTTCAGACCTGATTGTCAGCTGAGCTGAACATGTCAGAGATGAGTTGTGTGTATAGAGAGAGAGAGACACAGACAGCAGCATGATGTGTGAGAGGATCCATTGTTGGATTGTATACCTAATGGGGTGAGCAAAACCATATCAGAGACTATAGCTCTGGCTATAGCCATGTACTTTGTCTATATATCAATCTGTTGGCTAAAGAGACTGAACCTTTCCTATCTCTGTACCTATGTTAGAAGACAAGCCTGTAGTATCTTCTGTTTGTTTTGCTGAAGCAGTGAATAAGAAAGGTAATGAAAGACAAAAAAGGGTGATATAGGTAAAAGGTACAGGTGACCCTGTATGACACAAGGGGCCAAGAGAGATAAAGCATAGCTGGCCCCTCCATATTCCACAAGCGCTGCAGTTATCAATTGTAAAAGCAGATTTTGTTCCTAAAGAGGAAACACTGCAGGGGCCCCAATAAGACCCACAGAAGGGGCTCCCAGACTAAAGCGCATTTAGCAGCCTGATCGCTGGGACTTCGCACTGGGAGAGGCTCAACCCAGACGGCTACTGCACTGAGGCAGAGGGGGGACATAGTACTGCTTACTCTTCACTGGTGCGTGAGGTATGAGGAAAAAAAGACGAATGGGGGTGGCGGCTAACCATGCCTTAATTTATGCTATTCACTGGTCCTGAGGGAGTGGTCAAGAGGCGGAGCTCTATCACTAGTATGCTGCCATGTTGGCGTCAGGAAAGTAATGTAACCCTCCTCAAATGTCCCACTCAGACACCTGACATAGCAAAAATACTTATTTTGCTTTAATTTTAAATCATATCAGTATGAACACCCAGTGACATCATTACTTGTTTTATTATTTAAGGCTGCTTTCACACTACAGCACAGCTGCTTTCACACAGCAGCATTTCTAAAATGCACTCTGCTTTTTTGTAAAAACACATAACGAATTTTAAATGCATTGCATTGGAAGGCATATACGTGAATAGTTATTTTTTTTAAGGATGCCGTTGGGTGCCCGCTCCTTAACAACTGGCTATTCATGCGTTATTAAGGATGCTGACGGGTGGTTTAAAAGGAGCTGGAACCTGCCAGCATTATTATCAAGGCATATGCGTGAATAGTTGTTTTTTTAAGGATGCCGTTGGGTGCCTGCTCGTTAACAACTGGCTATTCGTTGGTTGTTAAGGATGCCGACAGTTAGTTGATAAGGAACCTGCCAGCATCCTTAACAAACATTGATCATTTCTTCCCCAGTTGCCAGCATGCCCCAGCTCCTCTTGTTCAGGAGTGATGTTACCACCGGAGGGGCACAGAGCCATAAAGACAGTGGGTGGGTTAGTCTGAAACACCAGCTATAAGAGTGTGCGGGAAGAGAGGGGGTAGCTGGACTGGAGAAGCTGAATAGATAATAAATATTGCAGAACCCTGATAGAGGTTGGGGGGGGGGCATGCAGGGGCATTGTTTACAAGACCCCAAAGCCAGCCACCCGAAGATGTCAGAGACAGAGTATAGTTCTGCTTTATCAGCTTTTCACTGGTTGTTAAGGACACCAGCAGGTGCCTGCTCCTTAACAATCAGCATCTATGTGCCATGTGACCCCAAAAATGTATCTAAAATACACCCTGGCGCATTTCTGGTGCAGTTTTTGTTTGTTTCCAAATGATCTAAATGGAAGGTGCATTTTTTGTGGACCTTTGTCTGGCATACAAATAATAAAGCCAAAAAATATGTTTTTCTTTAATTTACAGATCGTGGGTGTTAATGTCCTATACTGCTGTCAGCGCAATAACGAGGGATCTCCCTTTAGTCCAGAGGACTGCAGGGAGGTTGGTAAATTATGGACCTTATCCAGCTTGGAATTTACCTAACTTTCATAGCCTGAATAAAATAATTGAGAGGTGGTAGTGCTGAATAACAGAAAGCCATTGTTGTTCTGTCACCAGGAGGAGAACCAGCAAAAGGTAAATAAGGAAGCTAGAGTTGAGCTTTATACTGCAATGCTAAGTAAATAGCTAATAGAATGTATATATAATTTTAAAATGTTTACTCCCTGTGTAAAGCAAGCTCTGAGTTTGCTAGGGTTGCTGACCCTATCCAAGATGTCAGCACACAGCAGCATTCCCAGGGATTTCAGATATTTACACAAAGAAAGCTTTTATGGGTAAATAACACTTAAAAAAACATTAAAATAACATATAAGCTAGGGTCACTTTAAGGCCCTTATACACGGGGCGGATCAGTAATGGTGTAATGAATTGCTCAGCGGGGATCGCTCCGTTGATCCCCGCTGATCCGGCGGATGACAGGGCGGGTCCCGATCCGATCCGCAGACGGAAGGAAAGATAGGGTTTTCCTCCGTCTGTAGAATCAGAGCATGCAAGCAGAAGCGGGCGAGATCGCGTGTCAGCGGATGTTCAAAGGGACCACTGTATGTCCCTTTTTCATCCGCACACAGATGGATAAAAAAGCGGACATACGGCCCGCAGGTGTGACAGAGGCCTAATCGTTTTTTGCCATTTTTCTATTTAAACATTTGAACAAAGGCATGTGTGTGCTGCTCAATTGTTCAAGTAAACAAAAAGTTCCAACACAAAACAGGCTCATTTTTTTCCCTTGTCATTTAATGGTTTGGGGCCCAGAATCCCTCTATCTAAAATACATTGCTCTGCTGAATTATTATAGCCTCAGAGTCAGTGGTAACATCTAATCACAACTCATCTATAATTCTAAAAGGCTTAAACCATGTTAATTTATGTTTGCTTTAGCTGGTGATAGGAAAATACAATGTATCTTTGAGTTGTGAAAAATATAGTTCCTGCATTTTGTGGACACTTTGCCTGATTTCTCCGGGTCACCAGATCATCTGTCAGCTGTCATATGTGGTCACACAAATAAATTACTAGTATTTATAGTTTTCACTGTGCATTAACGCTGACATGATGGTACATCCATTACTTGCCAACGGCGTGGTTGGAGGATTTCTGTGGTCACATTTTATAAATGAAATGCTGAAAATGTTAGATCTGATAGTTCCTGCTTTCACTGATCCTGATTCTATGTGAAGTGAAGATTTGTTACAGATTAAATTATTCCGCAAAGAACTTTCAGACTCTCTCTGGTCCTTAGCGTCCTAGGAGATGGTAACCTTGTAGCGCTAAAAGTGATTTAACACTTTAATGTTTAATTTGACTCTTTTTCGAGCAGAGAGGTGAAATTTCTGCTAAACGACAAGATAAATTACATTTATTTTTTGTCAGCTCCATCCTACATATCCTTGCTTCACTGGCTTTACCTTTCCCACAGGAATCTTCACTTCATTTTTTTTTTCATTTTATTTACGTGAAAGATGTGGCTACCATTTAGTCATGGTACACCAAAATGTTCCACTAAAGGAAAACAGTTATTGCAAGACTGCGGAATTTACAATATAAATTACATCTATTATTCATACAGTATTATTGTTGTAAGTAAATATTCAATAAAACATAAGATGACATTAATGCAGCTGCTGACATGAGCAAACTCATTTACGGTATTTAAGGTGTTTGATGTTGCTGATACCTTACACTTTATTCAATTATCGTTAATCCAATGTAAAAGTTAGATGTTCAGTACTTTTGTGAGGAAGAGGGTATGGAGGACACTGTAATGTGTAAGAATCTATCACGTCCATGTTATCCAACCCCTCTTCCCCATCTTTAAGGCATATCGGAACTGTGCTGTCTGCCTACACTAGCTGTATAAGATCCAAAGAAGAATTTACAAAGGATATCATATTAAAGCCGGATCAACGTAGGCTGATTGATCCTCCATCACCAGTGGGGATCCAGCTGTCAGTGACAACTGGAATTGACAGCAACCAATTGTGTGATAAAAAAACGTATTTTAGTAGACATGGAAAGGATTAGAGCCTCAGTAAAGCTTTTATAGCTGCTGTGATGCCTAAGCATAAACAGGGTGAGGAAAGAAGACACAGACCAAAAAAAAAACTGATGTTCTAACTCTAATGCCGCGTACAGACGATCGGACATTCCTACAACAAAACTGTGGATTTTTTTCTGACGGATGTTGGCTCAAACTTGTCTTGCATACTTACAGTCACACAAATGTTGCCGGAGATTCCGAACATCAAGAACGCGGTGACGTACAAGACGTACATCGAGCCAAGAAAAATTAAGTTCAATAAGCAGTGTGGCTCTTCTGCTTGGTTCCAAGCATGCATGAAATTTTGTGCGTTGGAATTGTTTCCAAAAAAACTTGTTGGAAAACTTGAGAACCAGCTCGCAAATTTTTGTTGGTCGGAAATTCCAACAGCAAATGTCCGAAAGAGCCTACACACGGTCGGAATTTCCGACAACAAGCTTCCATCGAACATTTGTTGTCGGAAATTCCGATTGTGTGTACACAGCATAACAGTTACCAAAACTAATGAAAATTGTCAGTTGAAGTTGGACTATTAAAGTGCAACTGTAGCCTGGTTTTTACATATTTCCATGTTCTTACCAAACAGTAAATATTCTTTAGATTAAGTAGTTTAGCTGCAGCTGCTATGAAGTGACTAATCCACAAAATGAATAGCATATGCACATCCACTTAAAATGTCAGCAACATAGATTATCTTGCTTCCCTTTTTAAATCTCATATCTAAACAGAGAGCATGTGCTCCAAGAGGGAGACAGCAGAGTGCTGAGACTCAGCTTAAACAACTTCTGCTATCAACTTTGAGGTGTCATTGCTCCACAGTGGCTTTGGCTAATGTGGTCAGAGAGGGCATAATTTAACTCTCATTTACTGCTTGTTAAAGTAATTGCTAATACTGTAGCTTCAAAGTCAGTAGCAAATTAGCAAACCCGTATTGCTGACTGAAATTACTTTAAATAAAAAAAAAATGCAATGTACCTTTTATTGGGGATTTATTCTGCAGTCTTGTGACAGCTTTGTCTTCTTCATCTCCTCATTCCCTATAGCAGTGATGGCCAACCTTGGCACCCCAGATGTTTTGGAACTACATATCCCATGACGCTCCACTACACTGCAGAGTGCATGAGCATCATGGGAAATGTAGTTCCAAAACATCTGGGGTGCCAAGGTTCACCATCACTGCCCTATAGTGATGGGCATGCCTGCAAAGCCAGTGTGTGGGCATAGTGTACAATAGGAATGGTAACTGTCAGCGCAGATACAAAGTACATGTATGGTAGGGGTATGGTGATTAGTCCATTAGAAGTAATAGTAAACAGGCAGTTCAATGGTTAAAATATGCAGGTGATTTGGTTGTTCAAATGGCGGCTGCTGTCTCAGAGGAGCATCTGACTTTGTGGTTAAAACAAAAGAGGGGTAGAGAAAGGAAGCGCACCTAAGTGCAGTATTAAAGAGGTTCGTTTAATGACACATTGTACAAAACACACTTACAAGAATGTAAGGAAAGAAGGCTCATCTGTAACATCCTGTAGTCCTCGTCCTGGATCCATGGGCTGCTTAGAAGTAAAGATAGCAGAATGTGTTGAGTCTCAATAGGCCTGATCAGGCCAATTGAAGGAGCAGTGGCTCCGAGCGCGTAGCCCAATCAGCACCAGAACAGCCGCCTTTGAAAACCTGAGCAGCCCTAACCAATCAACCCCTGCTCCACTGATTATAGTGGAGCCAAACTAAATTTACCTAGCAGGCTTGGGTTTTTCCTGGGCATTCTCCAGGCTTTGTTGTTAAATTTAACTAGCAGCCTTTCCTAAACTAAGGGGGATGCTAACTCTGTATATTAATTATTCATGTTTTATGTAACTGGAGGCATGGCAAGAATGTGACCTCTGCCTAAATTATGCTAACGAGTGTCCCTCGTTCCCTTTTCAGAAAGTTAGGATGTATGTATAAATACTTGAATGCAAACTTCCTATCAACATTGTTTTATA